>JAMDHS010000051.1:0-161639 GCA_029717555.1 Peribolospora baueri | reverse complement strand
TTTTTTTTAATTGCTTACGTCTTTCCCCCTTCCTTCTCTTCCCCTCCTCAGCGGAAAAGGTAGACGCAAAGGTGTCGTCCTCCATCCTTATACCCGGATCGCTCTCCAATCAGGTCATCAACGTTGCCTTTGCAACCCACGTTTCCAACCTTGGCGACGCCGGTCTCCACGTCCGGTCGCTCACCGCCTTTGATCACGACCAGCTGTATCGCGTCCTCGGGCGGACGCACTACCGATGGGCGGCGGAGCGGACGCAGGCTAGCATGGAGGAGCATCATTGGCGCAGGGGTCGGTCGAACTGGATGGGGCCCTCGGTTCCGGAGGGCGAGCCCAGCTCGTTCACGTGGAGGGAGATGGCCGTCGCGAGAGCCACGTTGGCGGGACGCGGCGGACTCGTCGTTCCCGGGCAACGAGGTCGCAAAGGCGGACGCAACTCTCTCTGTCGCCACAACATTGTCTCGGGCCCGAACGGCTGGGACGACGCGGATCGGTGGGAGAGCGACAGCGCGGACGAGGACTCTTTCTACGCACCCGGTCTTTTCGCAGGCTCTGGGACCGTCAAGACACGCTCGACCGGCGACGAAGTAGTCGTAACCGCTCATGTCTCCGCGACATCCCCGTCGGCGTCCACCACCGGTGCTCCGTACGTGCTCAAGTGCAAGTGCAAGTCCAAGCCGTCGCTGCCGTCCAAATCGGCTTCACCCGCGGCCACCCTGACCACTCGCTTCTGGTCCACCAGCGGCTACGACTACTACGGCGTCGCCGAATTGGACGCCGCGACGCTCGCGCCCACCGCCACCGTCACCGGCACGTCCGCATCCAAGGCCAAAGCCAAGGACAAGGACAAGGACTAAGACAAGGACGAGGACAAACCGTGCCCGCTCACGAACGTATGAAGCAGGGTACAAAGTGAAGCCTTTCCGTGTATATCCTCGTCGTCTGTCGACGGCGCGCGAGCAGCGATCTCTACGAACCGCGTGCGTCGACCTTTTTTTGTTTTTATCTTATGTCCAGACTATGCTCCTCACGCGTGTACAGCTACTATGGAAGGAAGTAGGTCAATGGGAGAGAGAAACGCGCGCACGCTGGCAAGGGGGATCTGCCGAACCAGCGCTCTGAGCGGCGCGTCGATGAGGCAGGTGACTAGTCTGACTGACTGGGGAGCTGGTGGCGGGCGGGGCGGGGTGGTCCGTGCGCTTGACGTGACGTCAGCTTGCAGGGCGGCCTGCTGATCGATGGGGGCCGACGCGGGAAAATGAGTACGAGCGCAAAATGTCGCCTCGGATCGCGCTCCTCCATCCACCCAGGTCAGGCAAATCTACATTCAGCCGCCGTCCTCCCCATCTCCTCCTCCAAAGAGCCAATGCCCGCCGCGACCGAGAAGAACAAGCCAGACGGCGCCGGCAAGACGGGGCCGGGGCCGGGGAAAAAGGGCGCAGACTACCACCGCCAGCCTACGGGGCGAGCGGCGGACACGGCGAGGGAACACGAGGGAGAACCGGAGGGAGGCCTGACTCTCTACGGCGCTTGGTGAGTCTGTCCGTCAGGGATATATGCCCCCCCTCCCTCAACCCCAGGACGGAGATGAACCGAGCGAGCGATGATGGAACGCACCCGCCCCGCTCTGCTCTCTCCCCGGAACCGCTCAGCTTTTGCCCTTTCGTTCAGCGCGCCTGGGCGGCGCTCGAGTATTGCAACATGCCCTATCGCTACGTGAGTCGCCCACGGCTGTGACAACGCTCTGCGTTCTCTCGCTTCGGTGTCGCTTCATGCCGCTCTCTCGTCGTCCTTTCCTGTCCTGCGTCTGCGTCTGCGTCGCGTTGCGATGGAGCAGGTCGAAGTGGACCCTTATGCCAAGCCTGTGAGTGTCTCTCCTGTGCATCTCAACAGTCCCATCCTCCCTTGGCTTGGCGCGACCCCCTGATGACCTGGACCGCCTTTCTCCCCTTGACTTTTCACCTACAGAAAGAGTTGCTCGACGTCAACCCCCGTGGCCTCGTGCCTGCGCTGCGCTTGCCAGGCAACAAGTGCCTTGGAGAAAGCTCGGTGAGGTCTCCCTTTGTTTTGCTTGCTAGAACCCTTGCCACCAAACCATGGACGTGAAGGGTCCAGGGCGAGCACCGACATTGACGTCGGTTCCGCTCACATCCCTCGTCTCCTCGTCACCTCCTCTCGTCCAATCTCTTTCCGCCAGGTGATAGTGGAGTATATTCAGGACGTCCTTTCGCCCTCGAAGGAGCACCCCTCGCTTTTCATCTCTCCCGAAGACGCTTTCGCGAAAGCCAAGCAGAGGCTCGCTGTGGATCACATCAATCGGAAAATCGTACCTGCTTTCTATAGGTACCTTCAGGCTCAGGTGCGTCTCTGTCCTGCTTGACGGAGTTCGTGTCGTGGTGAAGATGCGGGTGAGGCTGACGAACGGTGTCGCTTTCACTATTCTCGTCGCCTCGCTCTCCGTCGTCCCGCACGGACCCGCGGCGCAGGAGCCGGAAAAGCAAATTGAAGGGGCCAAGGAATACCTGTCCATGCTGGAGTCTTTCACGAAAGATATGGACCCCAATGGGCCTTTCTTCGCTGGCAAGGAGCTAGGGTGAGTGGTATCTCAGTGGGATCGTGCTGGGGCCGTATCGGCGGTTTGGAGAGGTATGCCTGGGATACGTGCTTTGTGTGGCACGAGTCCCCGTGGGGTGACGATGGACACTGCCAGCCCGGTCAAGTCGTTTGCTGTGCACTTTCTCCGCCCTCGGACAGGACACCGCCCTCATCCTTTGCTCCCCCATCCTTTTTTTTTTTTCAGCGTCGTCGACCTATCCCTCGCCCCTTGGGCGTTCCGCTCCACCAACGTCCTCGTCCACTACCGCTCCTTCTCCCTCCCAGCCTTGAACGAACGCGGCTCGAGGTACAAGCGCTGGCACGACGCCGTGCTCGCCCACCCGGCGTTCCAGGCCACCTGCTCCACCGAGGACTTATATCTCGACTCGTACGCGAGGTACGCCGAGAACAGGCCCAACACCAGTCAGGTCGCGGATGCTATCAACTCGGGGAAGGGCTTGCCATGAGGGAGAAGGGTGACACTCATGAAGACAAATGCTGTCCTGCCTCGTAACGTCGCTTCAGTCTTCGCCCTCGTTCAAGCGCACCCGTGCCTACCCCCCCCCCCCCCTTCTTGCCCCCTTCCCACTTCCGTCTGTTCTTGTTGCCGGCGGCGATTTGTACGGAGAGGCCACGCGAAACCATTCAAGCTCGCTTGCTCGTGACTGAAACGAATTGTGAACAAAAGAAAAAAAAGCATGGGCACAATGTCATTGAGGCAGGTCAAAGTGACCGGGGGGGGAGTGATGAGGCGAGACGGCACGGAAAGACTAGACGAGGAGGGACGGATGGATGGAGACACGACGTGGGCACGGGCATGGGTACGGCACGACCATGCGGGGCCGGGCAAAGGAGGCAGGGCAGGCGTGTACTGGGAGGCAATAAGGGGGGATGGGCGTGAGAGGAGACGGAGTGGAGGGAGCAATGCCGGGGATCGGGACGAGGGTCAGGTCGAATGGAGCACAGATATTGAGATGGTGATATGACGGCACGACGCCGAAGCTGTCAGCGCTAGTTGGGAGAAGACGGCGAATAGAAAAGGAAAGATGAAGAGCGAAGAGTTCTAGAAATACACGAACGAGCGGGAAACCCAACGGCGGCCGCCGTCAGCATGGTCGCCAGTGAAGACGGGGTGGTGGATGAGTCGCGCAAGCGTCCACATTGTACGACCCCAGCACTGCTCCATGATCGACGAAAGAAGGGAAAAAGGGGGGAAGGGGAACGAAGAAATGAGAAATGGAAGCGGCGTGAGAGCACGAGGACAAGCGATAATGGTCGGAGGTCCCATCCTGTCCAGCCCGTCGTCGTTAAGACAGGACACCGCTGAGGAGCTTGACAGGATCGACGACGTCCCAGAGGGCCCCGTGTTGGGGATGCCGATGGCCGGAAGGATGCTCGTGATGGTGATGATGATGGTAGCCGTCGCGGTCGCGCTTGCCTCCGCCGGCCCCTTCGGAACCGGGTGGATGACCAGCGCTGGCGCCCGTACTGGCAGGAGCGGATGTGGAACCTGAGCTCCGTCTGCCATCTTGCTGCTGTTGAGCTTCAGACGCAGAACCTTCATGTTTGTCCTCCTCCATTGATTGCGACTGGGACTCTGTACGAAGCGGCTCGACGTTCTTCTTGCCGCTGCCGCTTTGCCCCCGCATCGATTCCTGTAGAGAAGACGACGGGCTCCGATCCTGTTGTTGCTGCTGCTGTGGGTGCTGATGAAAACGATGCAAAGCGTCCTTTCTCTGCTCGCCGAGGAGCGTCATCCTTCTCTCCCTCCCCATGCCCAACCCTCTTCCGAAACCAAGGTCCATCCCCCTTCCTCCATCCATCCGCCTCGGACTTGCCCACCTTCTTCCCCTCATCTCCTTCTCCTCCCTTTCCTTTCTCTTTTCCTCCTCTCGCTCCGCAGCTCGCCTAGCCATCTCCTCGGCGAAGATTCGACGATCTAGCACGCGCAAAGGGAAAGTCATGTCGACGATGAACCGATTTCTCGGAGAGGTCATCGGTACGTCTGCAAGATTCGCAGAAGCGGGCGCAGCCGCCGTGGGCGCGTCACCGTCCGCTCCCGTCGTTCCTGCCGCCATCGTCGTCGCAGTCGTCGGAGTCCTCGAGGCGAGAGGATTCGCAGACGATGACAGAGCGGGAGAAACAACGCCGTTCTGCGCTGGGCCTTCCTTTGCGACTCCAGCGGTGCGGAGCGAGGGATCTGACAAGAAGAGTTCCTCAAGGCTGGGTAACCGTTCCCGCTCCGCGAGCCATCTCCTCAGCCCTTTAACGTCCTCCACCTCTCCTTCCTCGCCGTCTCCTCCTTCGTCCACCCCGACCTCCGCCCGCTCTTCGAAAGCTGACAAGAGGCGCTCTTGCGGGCCGAGACCCAAAGGTTCGACGAGCGAGTGGGGCGCCAGGCCCAGCATAAACTCGAAATCGGGCAGCGTCAACGTCGTCATTGGCTCCGGTTCGTTCTTGCCACTACCCGAACCGGACCGCGGCATGAAGCCCAGCCCGCCGGCTTTGGCATTGTGGGTGGACGAGAGCGACCCCAGGGTGGCCCCGGGCGAGTAGGAGGCCGTAGTGGGACGGGTGAGGTCGGTCATGACCGCGTCCGAGTCCGTAGCGCGCGTCTTTCCTTTCGGAGGCGACGATGAGGAAAGCTGTGTGGACGGTTGCGAGGAGGAAAGAGAGAGCTGGGTCTGCGTGGGCGATGTGTGGAACGGGCCGTTGCCGATGCCGAACAGTCCAATGGTGCCGCCATTCACATCGACACTCGAGTTGGACACCGTAGAAAAAGGGCCGTCGATGCTCCTGGATGACGAGGGGAGACCGCTCGACGAAGCGGGGTGCAGAGTAGGCCCGGAAGACGTCTTGACACCTGTCGCACGGTTCGCGCGCACTTTGGCGATGGTCGAGGAGGAGAGATGTTGGATATGCATCTGAAAAAGTCAAAAGGAGAGGAAGAAATTAGGAGAACATTAAGCTGCCAGTTGTAGCAACGCAGATCGCCTATCACACGCGGCTTGGCGAGGGTCGAGCTGGAAACCTTACCTCGAGAGCCAAGGACATCATCTCAACGGTTTTGGAGGCGACGCCTCCGGTCAGGCCGTTCTCGTAGCAAATGAGTGTCATCCGATCACGCAAGGTATCCAGAGCAGGCAGCTGCTTCGAGTCCACGCAAAGGGGCGCTGACAGTAGTCGAGTAAGTTCTTGTGGGGAGACTGGAATGCGAGAAGACGATCGGGTCAGAGAAAGAAAGAGTTAGTGTGCAATAATCGATGGAGAAAGAGACGGGTAGGCGGGATTATTCACCAGCAGGTACTTTGCCTTTGACATCATTTATGCCGAGGACGCCGTCCGATCGGGACGGCGCCCCGATGGCAGTGATGGCCTCCTCCTGTTTTCTCCTCTTGCGCTCCCTCTCCTCCTTTTCTTCACGAGCTCTTTTCCTCAAAACCTCCTCCTGATCCTCCACGGCTAGGGTCTCCCCGTCCTTCTCCGCTTGCTTGTCCGCGTCCTCACCGTCCCTGTCCTTGGATGCTGCATCACCGCCGTTGGTTGCGAGAGCGGCGGCCTTTGCCAGGGCAACGGCCTTCTTTCCTTTGGAGGTGCTGTTCTTCTTGCCGCTTGCAGTTTGGAGATCATCGAGCCATGTGCCAGCTAGCTTGAGCCTCTTGCGCTCCTTCTTCCCGAGGCCAGCGATGGCAGCCTTGAGCTTAAGCCTTCGCCTATCCTCGACATCCAATGCCGATCCGGACTTGAGTCTCCCGTCCATTTGCCTACGCTTGGACGGACCGGCGCCGGAAGAAGGGGAGAGGGGTACGGATGCGTTGAAGAGAATTGCCATGATGAAGCGGTTGTGCAGATGCACTGGATGAAAACCGCCGATCGGGTTGAAGTTGAAATTAGACGGGAAGACAGAGATAGATGAGCATCGACGGAACCTCTAGAAGGGTAAGCTTGCTCTTCCGCTCGGTCATATAGCCCGGCGCACCATCCATACATGGTCGGCCCCAGCCAGCAAAAGGTTCGTACGATGGGCGAGACAAAGGTGGGCGCCCAGGCATCCGCAACTCACCATCCCCCGGCCTCTCAAGGCAGCTTCTGGCCTGCTCTTCAAACTCATCTCTGCTCGTCCTTCCGGTCATGAAGGCGACGAGAGCTGTCCAGTAGGTCATGCCATTCTCGCCGAGCGCCTCGGCCAAGCGCTCCTTGAGGTCCAAGGGGTCGGACATGAAGTCCGGTTCAGGATTGTGGCCTGTGATGACCTCGTGAGACGTTCTGGAGCTGGAACCGGATGCCGAGCCGAATGGATGGACGTGTGAGTTGAGGACAGCGGCCTTGAAGGGGGATGGGAATGTATGGCCGCCGGACGAGCCGGCCAAGGTGAGTGGGCCGCCAGTGCCGGGCGCAGAGGCAAGGGGCAGGTGCCCAATGGGCATAGAGGGGGATGCGAGCGACATCCGCGGGTGCGCTACCGCGGGGGCGATGGGCTGCCTGCCGTCGAAGCTTCGCGGATGGGAAATGGAGAGAGGGAGGTGGAAGAGACAGCGAGGACTGGCTTGACGACCTTCTTCGATCCTTGGTGGAACGTCCCACTCGGCCATATTCAACCGATCAGCCTGGGCCCACTCGACTGCGGCAACAGCGAGCGATGGCCGACCACAGGAACGGCCGGAATCGATCGACGGTCGGGGCGGTCGTCTTGTGAAGACACCTCGAGCAAGAACGCAATCTTCTCCGCCTCGTCTGAGAGCGAGTGCGTTGTTGACTGCGCTTGACATGTGTGCCTGGAGACTCACGCACTACCCGGTTCTCAAGCTACACTGCGGTGATCAGAGCAAGTTCTCTTTGGGCACGTAGCACAAACAAAGGGGCGCACTGCCTTGAGCAGGAACATCTACTACCTATTCTAATGTCTAACTTTATTGCACAACTTTCCTCTACCTGCGTGCTTCAGCGGCTCTCATCGTTTTACCGGATCTTAGACTCGGACAAGCTCACGAGAGAAATTGAATCTGAGATCTCTCTAGCTTCTTTTGCCACCACCTCGCGGCAGCAGCGGGCAACAGGCCTAAGCCAAGAACAGTCCGACTCGCCATATCCTTGGCGAGGAAGTCGACGGGTCTTGGTCGTTGCAGGCCGAGCCCGATGTCAATAATGGGAACGAGAGGGCGATTTTGGTGCCGAACGGTACGGAGATTAGGCGACTTTGTGATGCAATGGTGAGGGTCATGGCGACAGCTTAATGATGGAGGTAGACCGGGGAAGAACGCCCAAGGTGGGGGAGACGTTGGCAGAGATGAACCGAAGTGGAAGAAGGAGGAGCAGCGTGACGCGATGGCCAATCTGGTGACGTGGGCCGGCTTGGCGCACAGGAGCAACGAGGAAGGCCACCTCTTTCACACCGATTCGAGGCGCGAGGCGAGGGAGGAGGTCTGCCACCGGGTCTCGTGGTTTGCCATCTGGTCCGGTGCACGGCGTGCATCTTCTCTCGCCATCTTGATGATCACACGTTTGGGGACCGAGGCGATGCCCATCGATGACACCATCGACGACCTCGGGCCCGCATACAACGAACACTTCTGGGAAAGTGCGTCCTCCACGCCCTCTCCGCTACTATATCCAGTGAGCCCGCGCCTCGCTTTCGGTGGATGGGACCACCAACCCTGGCAGCTTAAAGGAAATGTCTGGGAGATGAACATCCCAAGTATCCAGCCGTCATCGGTTCTCTCCTCTGCGCTTCAAGATGGCGGTATGCGTAGTCAGCTGGATGGATTCATGTCTCTGGTGAAAAGACAAACGCGAAGGGGAGGCCTATAGTTGAACAAGCTTTGCAAGGGAAGTTGAAGAATTGGCGGAAGCCAGATCCTTGATGGCTCCTTCTTGTATGTGGTGGGCAGCGAAATGAAAGAGGTCCTCGGACGCCTGTTCGAACGCCTGAACTACCGTTCTCATCACGACCCCCGTCGAGTGGACCGCGAGTGGCGCAACGCACGAAAAAAATGCCCGTTGCCGGTCGCCAGTCGCCGGGCGCCGGGAGCCGGGAGCCAGGAGCCGATCTGACACCAGCACCCATCTCAAACCTGAAATCGAAAGGATCTCAGACACGAAACTTCGGAAACCCAATTCTCACGCGTGTTTGCCGGCCTTTGATCCGGGAAAGGGTTCCTGACATATATAATGAATTGCACGCAAATGGACTCGAGCTCCGGTCGACAATGTGACTGCGACGGTTAGTTGTCAGCCTGCGAGGTCTTCTGAACGCCCGGCGAATGCATCCTGACCCTAACCCTAATCAACCCCAAGGGGGGACGCAGAGAGAAACAGAGATGCGGACCCAATTCACACCGTCTCCTTGGAATCGCCGACGGCAGGAGAAGCGACGATCTTGTGGTCCTCGGCCCACGCGTATTGAGACTTCTTCCGGTATTGCCGGCCGTATCGGTAGAAGTAGAAGGGGATCGGCATCATCCCTACAGCGACGAAGGCGAGGAGGGAGCCGGCCCATTGAGGATGCATGGCGTTGTACATCTGGCTGACGAACAGCGGAACGGCGGCGCCGCACAGGGAACGAAGGAGCGTCTTGGCGGCCAAGGCAGAGGCGGCGACGTCGTGGTAGCAGTCGACGAGCTGGGAAATGGTACGATGAAAAAGGCAAAGGAGCATGGAGTTGAACACGCCATCCAAACTGCCGCCACCAGGGCTACGTCCCCTACTTTCCCACTCACATAAGCGTTCGCAGAAATGTAAAGCAGGACGAAGCTGGCTCCCATCGGGACGCCGGCCATCATGGGTCCGACCCAGCTGATATGAGCGGGCGACGTCCAGGCAAAGATGAACAACCCGGCCGGCAAGGTGAGCGAGCCGAGGAGCATCATGGGCAACCGATCCTCTGGCGTGTTGTACCCTCTCTTCGCCGCCGCCTTAGCGTAGACACGCTCTTGGACGAAGTAAGAGTAGCAGACAGCGAGGAGGATGCCGACGATGAGCGAGCAGAAGCACAGGCCGATCTGGCCGGGATTGAAGCCACGCGGGATGAAGACGAGGGGAAAGGCGAAAAAGAGCCTGCATGGTGTAAGATGGGGATGGTTAGCATGAAATTACCGTCGATGCGAACCTGGAGCCCTTAGCTAACAAATAAAAGGCTCACAAGTAGAGAAGGCTGCGAATTGAATTGGAGTGCGATGACAACGTCAGCAAGACTTTCTAAAGCTTTCATTCGCGCACTCGGAGCAACGCACCTGTAAACCAAGCACAAGTAGAGAGAGAAAAGATCCAAAATGGGCTCGACGAGGAGAAGCTCTGGTTGTGCATAGTAAGAAATCCGGTGGAATGCATCGTTTATGTCGGCAGAGGTCCAACCATGGTATTATAAGATCGACGTGGCGGTAGCCTTCCCTTCCACTCACTCATTGGCCTAAACAACGCAATCTTGACCAGCTCCGCAATAGGCTTGCGGTGCATCTCCTGCTCGGTCATGTACTTGTCGTTCTTTGTCTCTTTCCGAAGCTTCTTGGCCTTGGCCTTGAGGAGAGCGGGGGCGTAGGTCTCAGAGGTGAGGAAGGTGGCCAACCAGCAAGCGCCCGTGAAGATCATGAGAATCTGTGGTAGATCGGAAATGTCATCTCACGTGCCGGTCAGAGCGATAGCATACGACCCAGACCACGCTTGCTTACTTCCAGAATGCCGTACTCACCCAGTAGATCCACCTCCATCCCTTCGTCTCACCCACAAACCCGCCGATAAGTGGTCCGGCGGCCGGACCGATGAAAAGGACGGACGAGAAGAGCGACATGGGGAAGCCGCGCTCCTCCACGTCCCAGATGTCCGCGATGGTGCCGCCGACGTTCGTCATGGGCGCGCTGGCTGCCAGTCCGGAGATCAAACGGCACACAAGGATGGTGCCCACGTTCTTAGCGAGAGCGCAAGGCAGAATGAAAACTGGCGGGAGAGAGAAGATACAAGAAGAGGGAGAGCGGACGACAATCAACATCGGTCAAGAGCGGAAACGCAGGATGGATGCCACTGCTCGGCCTACGCACTGAAGTACAGTCCTCCACAGACGATGTAGATCGGCTTCCTCCCGTAAAGCTCGCTCAACGGGGCAAAGCTGAAAGTTAAGTAGTGTAGAGGACAGATACCACGAGAGGCAGAGTGAGTGATGGCCGAGCCGCAACGGGTGAGCGCTGATGCCAGCAGACAAGAGGGACCATCGCTCACATCATTGGACCGAAAGCAAAACCGCAAACGAACAGAGTGACTGTCATTCAGATTGACGGTATGGCAAGAGGCAGACCAAACAAGGCATGTTAAATTATGCTTAGCCGACACCACCAACTGATGAGCGCCAAGAGATGTCGAGCACCACTCACCCGTCAAGTTGATCACCTCCACACTGACGTGAAGCGATTCGGCCGCACCGGGAAGATCGCCAGTGATGACGGACGAACCGAAACTAACGTCGAAGCACAGCAGAGCTGCGAAGAGGGTTAGGAACCTTTGGGCGTGTGGAAGAGGATAGGAGGAGCGATTTATCAGGTTACACGCCGCACGCAGGGACTAGTGAGCGAGAGCGAGACGATGAACGAGACTCACCATTTGTGTGATTTGGAGTAGTTCTTGGGATTAGCTGGATCATCCGGGCCGTCCCACGTCACCAGATAGGCACCCGCGTCCTCGGCCTCAGAAACGGCGACGCCGTTGCCACCGCCATTCGTTGCGGTTTGGTACGGACTGACCGTCTGGGCGTCTTGCGGATGGTTTTGACTCTCCATGACTGCCTAACAGATGAGAAATTAGGTTGCTGTTTTGATAGTTTTGTAAAGCTTGACGAGCGGGAAGATGGTGAGATTACGGAAAGTAAGGAATGTCGTAGAAAGGCAAACGGAAGAGACGGAGGAGAAGGAGAAGGAGGAGGAGGAGGGGAAGGAGGGGAAAGGGAAGGGTGGCGGGGGGCGCTCAAGGGGAGCGCCGCCCTCTTGTCTGGTATTTATGCTGGAGACAGGGTCCGCTGGAAAAAAAGGAAGAGAGGGAGACGGAGGCCTCGTTCCTCCGGCCTCTTGGGATCAGTCCCCGGTAACATGGTAAGCCGTCTCCCCGAGGGGCGGTTAGTGTCCGAGCGGGGATCAGCTTCCACCGGAACAGCTGTCCACGAAGATCCGCTCCTCGCCTCGAATTCTCGAATTCCAGACCTCCGCTGAGCGACGCGGGCGGTGGACCGCTCAGCCGTCCCAGATCGCAAGCTCAAGAGTCCGGGACGGCGTGCGGCAAGTGCGGCCCCTTTCCGGCATGGGAGGACATTCGTGAGCAAGGGAACAACGCCTATCAGCGGACTGGAGAGACGAAGCGCAGTGACGAACCGAGATGGAACCACCGGGTGTGAGTGGAGGACAGCAGAGAACTTCTTCTTTCCTCTCCAAGATCTGCGCCTTCTGCCTGCGTCCATACCTTCCGGAGAGATGGCGTCGATCGGGATATGATAGGACCGGCTCTCGGCATCCAATTTGAGCCGAGCCGGACCTCTTCGAGCGCGTTGCCGGAAAAAAATGGCCGTCGCCTGGAATCGACAACCAAAATGATGAAACATTTCGACAAGTCAGCGCGCCAATGACCTGTCCTCGCTTATCGGAGCCTGCCCTCCCCCTCTCTTTAACCTCGTCTTAGTGGCGGGGAGGGATGGAAGCGAGCGGAGACATGCAGCCCATAGCGGAGGTAAGCGGGGCCAAGTTCACCACTTCTTTGATTTTGCCAGATTTTATTTGGTTGGCGGCGCGTGTCATCAACATTACTCCAGGTTACACGTGGGCATCTGAAGTGGACTTCTTCTGTGCGACGCTTGTCAGCACCTCGTCGTCGCGCAGATCGAAGCTGCTTCCGATGTCCACGACCACTCGTTGAGTCAATCAGCCACAAAGCTCATCATCGCTCGCTGGGGCCCTTCTGTCGCGACGACAGAAGAACCTACGCAACGGGCGGCCATCCGGCACGGCCGTCATCCAGGTTCGGCATCCTCCTTATTCTAACACGCCAACGCGGACAATGAGTCATTTCCCGGCTCCTCCGCACAAGAGCGAGGAGAAAATGGCCGCAGTCGAGTGCAGACCATTCATTCGGTATAAATGCATTGAGACGAGACAGGGGCGAAAGACAAAAAGCGAAAACGAAAAAAAAAAAAAAGAAACGGCGAGCCCACCGGCGGTCAAAGTCGCACGTTGAGGAACTGGCGAGGAGTCTTTCCCGTTTGGGATATTTGGAACATGCGGTCGACTGAATTGTCGGGAAGACGAAGACGACGACCGTCAAGCTTCAGCAAAGGGAACTGAGCCACAGACGACAAAGTCCTCAAACAAGGACGAGACGAAGCCGTAGCTTGTCTGGAGTCGAACAAGGCTGTCGGCGCTTCAACACTTTAGTACTCACACAAGTCCAAAATCCACACTTTGGCATAGTGCTGACAGGCCGTGTGCGGCAGGGGAGGCGATATCTCGAGCTCGCGAAGGTAGCGGTAGATCATGGACGGTTGGGGTGGGCCTTTGAGCGAGGAGGACGTGCGATGGAATAGTTAGTCGGGAGATGCAAGCAAAAAGGTAAAGCAAAAACCCCTTCAGAAGGCCCTCTCACCAAATTTGAATGTGTTCTGATATGCCGTCTTCCACTTCTCGTCGAGCATGCGAGCACACCATATGGGGTCTGGGCAGGAGGAGACGCAGATGTAGTCTCGAGCGGGAGTGGTGAGGCCGAGCTTGAGAAGGCGTTCTAGAAACCAGGTCCTCCTGCGAGTCGTCGATGTAGTATGGAACATAAGTCGATGTTAAATATGAGAAGAGGACGAGGAGAACAGCAGATCGGCTTCTCTTCCCTGACTCACTTCCGCTCGAGTTTGAGCAACGTTTCCTTGGACAACATAGCCAGCTCTCCCATCTCCCAGCTCGAGTAATTGTCCAACACGTGCCGAGAAGCGTCTCGGTAGAGCTCATTGAGGCGATATCGCTCTTTCAGGTGTGAGCGAGCAATACAAGAAATGGAAGAGTGGTGACATAAGCAGCCATGAACTCAGGCTTGCAAGAGCATGGACCCATAACAAGCGGAAGCGTTCATCATCGACAAACTACATGGCACAAACAATGGCTCACCAGCGATAGCCATGGCTTGGATCGGCCTTCCAGCCGCCGAAGCCGTCAAGAAGTTGAGTGCTTGCCTGTAGCGGTGATCAAAGAGCTTTAGTATCTAGGCCAAGACAAATAAAGGCGTTCCATCGCTAGTCATCATTGCTTGTAGCATGCCCAATACGAACGAGCGACTGCCCACTCACCGCCTAAGCAACGGCACATCAAATTTATCGCTCATATGCAGCAAGCCGGCGACGTTGTACCAGGTCACTTGGAGGTCGAGGCTACGAGCGTGCGAAAGTACAGACGGCAGAGATGAGGTCAGGCGGTTACTCGAGGAAAGCCCGGTCCGAACACCGGGAAAAAAGGGGGGGAATAAGGGGGAAATGAGGGCGTACTGAGGGTAAAGGAAAAAGAGAAAATCTTGGAAGATGTCCGCCTAGACACAAGGGAAGACGGTCGAAGGTCACAAGAACAGAAAAGGGATGTGTCAACAGATGCGTTTGTTCATTCTACTGCACAACGAAGTCTCACCTTCTCCTCCTCCAGATGGACGATCGCATCCACCTTTTTGTCACCTACACGTCCTTTGTGCTGTGCTCGCAGCTTTCCTCTGGATCCAGGATCAGCTTCATTACTGTCTGTCACTAGCCCATCTTTCCTTTCCATGTCCCCGTCTCCGTCCGGTGAAATGTGAACTGTTGGAGATCCGGACGGAGAGCCCGGCGGTGTAGCTAGGGAAATTAACCGCCGATAGCGCTCCTCAAGTCGAGAGACTTCATCGCAGTCTTCCGCTTCTTCCTCATCCCGTCCCGATTGAGTGTAACCGGCTGTATCTGATGGCGATGAGGTTTGGGCGCCGTCCACGACGGTCTTTGATGAAGAAGGGCCCACCGTGACCGCGCCGGTCCCTTTCGCCGAGTGCCCAATGCTATCGTTCTGCCAGTCGGCACCTACGATATGGCTTGCCAAATCACTGGTCTCGTCCTCGCTCCCATCAGACCGCCCTCTCTCCTCACCAGTGTCGACAAAGGGGAAAGCCTTGGAGCTGGCAATGGAGGATCGCAGGGATGGATGGGATTCCTGCCAGTCGCCGTCAAGGATGGACTGGAAGAAGGGGATAAAATAAACAACGCTGTACGTTATGTTCATATGTGAAAGAAGGACGGGGATACGTGTTTGGCGCAAGCGAGGCGAAAGAGAAGCGAGGAGACGAATATGGATGAACAAGACCCTTTCTCCATCCACGAGCACTCCGCTTTGATGATTCACTCACTCCTTATGAACGTAGAAAGTCGACTTCTCGACCTTCACCACAACGGTGCCACGATAGTCGGCATGCTCTCCAAAGGTCGGATGCACCTCAAGCGGGCGCTCTTCTTCCTCCTTGTCGCCTTTCGCCTCATCGGGCTTTCCCTTCACCTTGCCGCCCCCCTCAGCACTGGCGCCTCTGCGAAGGAAGGTGGGGCGTGAGGAGAGTGAGGGCACGGAGGGGCCAAAACTGCGGGGAGACGTGGAGGAGGAAGAGAGCATTGGAAGACGGGAAGCAGAGGACCGTCGGCGGCTGCCTCCTGCTATTATCTGTCCCTTCCCCGGTCGACGCAGCAGCAATTCGGGGAATTAACTGCGGTAGTCCTGGTTAGCGCGGTATCGTCTAATGAGCAGGTGACCACGGTCACCATCGTCATCCTTCTGGCCCTCGTGCTCTGCCCATCACAGCGGGGAGGTGTTGAGCGTCTCTGTACTTCTGGCCAAGGCAGAAGAAGTTCGTCCGAGCTCGCTCATCTTGGTCACTGTCACATGCCCGTGAATTGGTTACCGCTAATAAGCCGAGCGGTCACAACCCAAGATCTATAGATCTCCTCAGGAGGTCTTACGAGTTCTAACCAACCCAGAAGGGAAACTTATCACGATCGTTATGAGACGAGAATGCGAAGTAAAAGGTGTGGGAATCCAGAGAGAAGGGGTAGACAGAGGGGGTCGCGTCACTCGTCGGCGCCAAGGACAAACTGCTGCTCGTGTTCCTCCTCTTGAGAAAGCTCTTCTCTCCTCTCCTCCGACGTCCTCGCAGAGTTCTCGAAGACTGTCTCGACCCCGAGCGCGTCCGATACGGAGCCGCCTTCCCTCGGTGAACCGGCGCCAGAGCCCGAGCCAAAACCGGAGCTCAGTTCGCTCCACCGTGTCGAACCGAATCCGAGCACTCCGCCATCGCCCCGCCTTCCGCCGGCCTGCCAACCGGTCCAGGCTCTCCGGCTCGGCAAACCCCTCCACCTGCGTACCCTCTCCATCACGTTCTCCATCTTCCGCCCCGCCCACTCCCACAGCTCCTCCAGCCCTTCCTCTAGCTCTCCCGCCGCCACCCGACCCGCCTCTGCCTGCTCCCGCCGTTCCGCCAGACTGCGAGTCTCCGCCGCCCGCTCCTCGGCGGCGATGTGTCGAAGGCAATCCTTGACCGTGATGAGTCCGTCCAGTTGGCCAAAGTTCGTTACCACGACCACGCGGGGGCTGGTATCGCAGGGAAGGGGGGCAAAAAGAAGTGAACCAACCCGAGGGACGAGAGCAGCGTCAGGGAGATGCAGCTGGGCGCGGCTTCCTAGACGTGCCGCACACTCGTCTGCGAACCAGTGAGTATAGTCCAAAAGGACGGTTGACTCACCCCATCTTCTTAAACAGGTCCATGACAACCTCTAAGGCCATTTTAGGACTGACGGTCAAAGGCGTCTGATCGACCCATGGTCCCAAGTCGAGGAGGTCACTTGTCGCCTCGTCAAGGCCATTCTCGAGGAGCACCTGTTCGTCCTCTGCAACACTCTCTTCGTCCTCGTCGTCCTCGTCCTCGTCCCCGGCCATCCTCCGGGGGCCGTTGCTGTCCCCGACGTCTCGCAGCTCGTTGACTTCAGTGAGCGTGAAGATGCACTGCGTCTCTGGAGGGAGCGAGCGCATCTGTTTGGCCTTGTCTGAAAAGGCGAAAGGGCGACCAGTCAAAAAATCCGTTCGGTCAGATCAGGACAATGATCGGAATTCGAGCAGGTAAGCTGAGTTCCGAGGGTGAGGGCCGTGTGGGACCCACCGATAGCAAACCGAATTTCTGTCCTGCCCAAGTAGCCTAGTAATGTCCAATCCGTCGGGTCCTTGACAAGTGGGAAGCCTCTAAACTTTGTGGTGCGCATCTTCGCCTCGACCTCGTCGAGGCGCATACCGGACGCATAGAGCACGTTTGGCTGGCCCTTCATGACCTTGGACACGGGGATGCCAAATTCGTGCTCCTCCTTGTCGAGGAAGGGGTAACCATTGAAGACAATCATCTTGTCCGAGATGCCGCCCTTGCCGTACCAGTCGCCGACGGCTTTCGTAACCATGAGAACGATCTGTGCGAGTTTGGCGTCGTCGGAGATTCAAGAAGGAAGGGAACGCGTCAAGAAGAGGGTCGTCTGTGAATTGGAGCCTGGCGCGATTCCTGCCAGACTCACCATGGTCGGCAATATGTATGTCAGGGCACCGGTGAGCTCGAACATGATGACGACTACCGCGACTGTGATTCGGGTCACGCCGCTGCGTTCAGGAACGAAGTGTATGGAAGGCAAAGAAGGATGAGCAAATTTGCGAACGATCCTGTCCACCAGTCAAACGTAAGTTGACGGGCTTTCACTCACCCCAGCGCAGCAGCGGCGCCCAAGAACGCGTAAGTGCCGGGAGTGATGCAAGGGATATCTGGGTCGCAGGAGGCAAAGAACCTCGACGTAGGGTTAGCGCGATAGATGGCCTTGACGATGATGCCGATCATGCGACCGAAAGTGGCGCCGACGGCCATGGAGGGCACGAAGATGCCGGCGGGCACTTTGCAGCCGTAGGATACAACGACGAAGAAGGCTCTTAGGACGGTGGCTAGGAGGAGCGAGTTGACCATTCGCCACTGGGTCGAAGTCCTGCGGACGAGCGAGCGACGCGGAGGGAGGGTAAGGCTCGTGGGAAGCCGCTAGAAACTGCCCATGAAGGCGATCGAAAACGGTGGATCGATCGATCGATCGATCCGACAGGGCGACAAGTACTCACTGACAAAGGTTGTCGTAATCACCTCCCCCTTCGCACTCCCTGAACAACACCTCCAAGCTCTCAGTCATGTCTATGCGGATGAACTTGTTGAAGTAGCCGACGGCGGCGGTGAGCGTGGCGAGGACGACGGCCTCGGAGACGCCGTACGCTGCGAGATGCTTGCGGCGGAAGGCTTGGACTTGGATGTTGTATCGGATCACGAACGCGCCGTAGAGGCCCTGCCACGCGAAGAGGAGGACGAGTGAGCTTCGCTTTGCTGACTCTCCTCACGGCCAGCGAAAAAAGTGGACCGGATGATGAACGACGCACTCCAAAGATGCCGATGATGATGAAGAACCAAATTTCGAAATAGTGCCATCCGCGATCATATGACACCTGGAACAGGACAAGCTTTCCGGTGCGGTACGGACTCATGGCAGAGAGGGCGACGGTGCCGGCGAGGGCGCAAAGGAAGGAGCGCCACATGGTCTTGGAGGGGAAGTTGATGGCCATCTCCTCAAGGGAGAAAAGGACACCGCCGATGGGCGAGCCGAAGGCCACTGCCACTCCCGCTGCTGAGGCAGCTGTGAGAATTTCGCGCATCTTGGCTGCGAGAGCCGAGTCGAGCCAGCCGTTGCAAGGGAGGAAGGAAGAGAGCGCATGATATCAACAAACGGAAACATACACTGGCGCGGACGCTGTCCGCCAAAAATGTGGCTTTACTCGAAAACCGATCCCGGCTAGAACGCACCCTGACTCCTCTTGAACTTTTCAAAGAACCTGGCGACGACGTTTCCTATGCAGCAGGCAACGTGTACAGCGGGACCCTCTTTGCCTACGCTTAGGCCGGAGGCAATGGCAAGGGGCTAGAAAGAAAGGAGAAAACGAAATCATTTAAGGACCCAAAGTTTTGCAATCTCCTCCCACCCAAAACCGATCTCGCGACGTCTACGTTAGAATTGAATGGCTCACCAGCGTCAAGCTCTTTATGGCGAGTGTCCACGGCCCGAGGTATCCGTTGATGATGAAGCCGGCGAGGATGCATTTGATCTCAGAGATGCCCGATCCGGCTGCGTAGGGAGCGAAGGAACGGACGAGGAAAGCGCAAGCGAAGGCGAAAAGGGCCTGAAATGAAGGGAACAGAAGGTCGTTAGATGGAAGAGTGCATTTAGCAAAGAACTAGGCGAAGGTCTAGACGCGGGCAGAGGGATGCTTCGCTGACGAGGTACAAAGGCTCACCGCAAAGACGACGTAGAAGAACCAGCTCGGCACCGTCCACGTGCTCCATGGTACCCAATTCTCACACGTATCAACGCTCTCCCCCGCTCTCCCCTGCAAAAGCGCAGTAGCGCCCATAGAGCTGCCACTCAAGATCGCCCTCACGATCGCTCCACCGGGGGTAGTGGGGGTGACGCTGCCACCAGGGGGGGAACCTGCGCCATCGGGGAGCTTGGAGTCGTATGATTCCCAGCAGCAGAACTTTTCATTGAGCCACCAACTGGAGCGGCAGTAGCCCATTTTGAGGTCGGAGAGCCACTCTGTGACGATGCTGATCACGGCCATGTTGATGCCTATTAGGGCGCCTGGGTGGCCGGCGTGTGCAGGGGAAAATGAAGTGGGAAGGGAAGGAAGACAAGTGGGTCGAAAGTCGTCGGAAGCTGGTCGACTTGACTCGTCCCAACCAGCTGGAAATCGAGTCCATGCGGCTCGTCCATCGAAGAAGCCTCATCACTCACCGACCATAGCGGTTACGAACCAGCTAGTCATCTCCTCTCCAACGCCTCTGGCTGCCAACCAGGCCAGCCAGAACCTGTACCCCCATCCGTTGAGATGAGGCCACCAATGGGGCGGGTCGTCCTTTGCCCTTTTGAACGCTGATCTTGATCGGCGGTGGCCGCGCAGGGAAGTAGAGGAGTGAGGATCGGGAGAGGGTCTTCGGAGTAAGGAGGAAAGAGTGGGGAGGATGGAGAGGGAAAACCGCTTTTGGGCTGCTCGTTGGCGGGCCGCGCGGAGGGCACGTTCCCTGTGCGAGTCTTGGATCCAATCTGTGACGAGGAAGAGTACAAAAAGATGTGAGCCACATAACCCCAGCTCGTGAGCAATCGTAATGAGAAGCGACATGAGCGCACCAATAGTCGTAAAGTCTTCGTATCGCCTTGATCCATTTCAAGGTGATGAAGAAGAAGATATCGTTTGTTCAGCACAGCGTCTCGGACGGCCACACACGCTCGAACCGATACAGCACACCGCCGGCTCTCTAGTCCCGACGTTCCCGAATGCCTGTGCTGCCCAGCTGTCTTCCTTCCTGTGCTGACCGAGCCACTCGCCTGATTTCCTCCAGCTCTTCCTGGTCCACCCGTGCCTGCCTCGAGCTGATCGCCGCTGCGGCGGACGCAGCCGCGTGATCGACGGGCGAGGGGGGTGGGGGCGCCATGGTTCTGGCTGGCCTGTGTCCAAGAGGTCGCACTAAGCCAGACCTCTACAGACACCAGCGGGGGGTGTGGGCAGGGTGAGGATGGCGAGCGGAGGAATGGGGATGGATTGGAGAGCGTGCTGGACGAGAAGAAGCGGACTGGAGCTGCACGGTATCGCGGCTGGATGCCGCAGCAGAGTGCATCGGTGATGCGGCCCAAGTCTGTCCGTCTGAAGTCGCAGGGGTTACGACCGAGGCGGGCAGAGAGGAGGCGACGACGACGACGACGACAACAACAACAACAACAATCACCGACAACGACGACGACGACGGCAGCGGCGACGAGCGAACTTGTCATTTTCGTGCTTCCATCGTCCTCCTTCTCATACCCCGAGCCGGCTCCTTCCGTTCATTCCTCATCGAATTGCCCCCGCAACGGCGAGACGACACCATTCCTCCTACTCATCCCTCCTGCCCATCCGTCGTTCCCTTCTTCCATCACTACCACACCTCTCCCACTTACTCTGCAAAGCACCAAGCCCAACATCCGTCAAGCAGCGAGCAAGCAAGCGAGGAGCGACGGCCATAGGAGCATGTCCATAGTCCTCCGCTGAAGCTGACCGACGGAACGACGATCGGCCTCGTCTCACCGTCGGTGAGACAGTCTATGTCGAGCATTACCGTCGTCATCGTCCCCGATATATAGATAGCGACCGAGCACATCAACATTGCATACACCTCACCTGACTGAGACTGAGAGTCCAACCTCCAGTCCACCTATCGTTATCCCCTCCCAATCTTCACCTCGCTCCTTCACCGCTGCGCGGCGACCACCAACGCTATCGGCCCCAACCATCCCTTGCCAGTGTCCATCCCTTACCGCCGAGTCTTGACTAACCAACCAACTCATCCAACTGTCTTCTGCCCTTCTCGACCGACCCCTTACCCAACTCCTCTCACGATGGCCTTCGGTCACACGATGCTCCCATGCCTCGCGACGGCGGTCGCGTTCCTCCTCTTGCCCCGCTGCGCCGACGCATACATCCCCGCCATGCCCACCAACGACACCACCGGCCTTTCCTCCGGCGGGTCGTTCTCGCTCGGCTGGACGCAGCCGCCTGCCGGACACTATACGCACTCAGTCAATTTGCAGGTGAGTAAAGGACGGAGGCTGGGACTGTATTTGGCTAGTGTGTGCTAGCGGAATGCGGTCCGTCAGACTAAAATAATGTCGCCTTTTGCTCTAACCCACGTCATCCTCTCGCGCATCCTCTCCACTTTCCCTCGTTTGCCAGCTTGCCATGCCCAACAGCACCTTTTTCGCCCGAGGCGCCTTCCTGCACTTCACCGAAGCCAACACAACCGGCCCGCCCTCCATCTCAGATCCGACCAACGCGCCGTGGGTGGCCTTCATCAATTGCGATGACAACAGCACGGCCTCCAGCATGGACAATGACATCTTCACCCTCGCCCGCGATCGGGGCGCCTCCGCGGCATTGCTCTACTCTAAGTACAGCGCTGCCTGCCTCATGGATGAGGACTACGTCAGCGGGACGAACGACGATGGGACGCCCGAGTTCGAAAAAGTGTTGGACGTATACAGCTTTACCGACCCGAAGACGGCGCTGTGAGTGTTTGAAAGTTTCTGTCTTCCCTTCGGAGCCATAGGCATTGACCTGAGCTTGGATCGAGGCTCACGGCGGGACGGTTCTTTCTGTCCTCTACAGCTACGTCAACCAACAGTTCGATCGTATCGACACGCTGGACCAGACATACAACTCATCCCGACTCAATGCTTCGGCGACGTTTCTCGACGTGAGTTCTAATTTGTCTGCGGTGAGATCGTCTCGGCGTCCCATGTCCTATTATCCTGCTCCTGACACCTCCCGCCCGGACTTTGTTCTTCACGTGGTGCATTTGCACCCCACAGGAAGCGGCCGCGCGCATGGGACCATCAGGCATAACGGGAATGAGCAACACTACTTCAGAAGGCTATCTCATCACGGCGCTCGTAGGCATGAACAGCACCTTCACGCTGCAGAACAACGGCACCACCACCGGTAGCGCGAGCCCCAGCGGCTCCCCGAGTGGCGGCATCCAGACCGGTCTAGCAATGATCGTGCTCTATGTGAGTCGGAGTTGGCCTCGCGTCGGTCGCAGGCCGTGACGCGGCTGTGGGCCGTATCGGGCGGGACGATGGAACGATAGACGGATGCCGAACTGACCTAATTGGACGTCCTTGCCTCCCCATCCATTCCGATCTGTTTTTTCTCGCCATGCGCAGGCCATCACCGGTTTCGTGACGCTCATGTTCCTCGTCGTCATCCTCACCGGTGCCGTGCGCGCCATCCGCCATCCGGAGCGCTACGGCCCTCGCGCCGCGACCGGTGCCGGCGGTTTTGGTCCGGATGGGGAAATGGTGTCCGGTCAGACGCGCGTGGGCGGTATCGCCCGTGCCGTGCTCGATACGTTCCCCGTCGTCAAGTATCATCGAAATGCGCCGCCTGGACGTGTCGAAGAATGGGGAGCAGGCGTCGTAGCGCGCGATGGCGATGCGACCAAGAGCGCCAGCGATGCTGGTGGTGTGGGAGGACGGCATGTGGAGACGGGCGAGGGAGACGGAGCTAAGGACATCGTTGATATAAGCAAAGAGGACATCGAGCTCCAAGCCCTCGCTATGACCTATATTGCCGACCAAGACCACGACAAGAACTCGATGGCCTCTCCTGCGGCCGTCGCCGGCGTCGCAAACGTGAACACTTCTGCGATGCCGACCATCTCAGCGAACATGAATCCAGCAAGCGCCCGTACGCTCGTAGCCGCCGCGACGTCATTGAACTGGAGCGGCAGCAGTGATGGCGACGGCGACGGGGAAGGAGGGAGCTTCGTGAGCGCCACAGGAACAGCGGACGAGGCTGCCGGTGCCGCTGCTACTGGCGTGGTGGACGAGGAGGGTTTGGGGGAAAAGCACAAGAAGCGAAGGACGCCTTCCTCGTCGCCGGGCGTCGAGCAGGAGGTGTACGACGCGGAGCGGACGAAGCTCTCGACCGATTCTAGGTCGCCTCCGACGCGCGAGGAGGCAAAGTTGGCCGTCGTCGCAGCTGTGTCTGCTCCCGCCGAACCCTCGTCCTCCTCCTCGTCCTCCTCCCAGCAACCCCATCCGCACTCCTCGCCCTACGAAGACCCATCGGAGATCGACTCGACGGAAACGTGCCCGATCTGCGTGTGCGAGTTCACAGACGGGGACGACGTGCGCGTCCTCCCCTGCGCGGGCAAGCACGCCTTCCACGTGGCCTGCGTCGATGAGTGGCTCGTCAACGTCTCCGCCGTCTGTCCGCTGTGCAGACAGGACTTTTCCGAGTTTGGCAACTCTTCCTACGCCGTTGGGGGAACTTTTGCCGAAGCCGGTGGCGGCAGTGCGGAAGGGTTGGCGGAGACGGGGGGGGACGAGGGGCAACTAGGCCACTCGGCGGACGGGGAAGGCGCGCGGCTCGGCCACGGTGGGCACGGACATGGGACCTTTTCCCAGCATCGCGCCAGGTTTTCGAGATACATCGCCGCCATTCGTGCTCAAACGCATGGCCTCCATCACAAGAGGAGTAGGCAGACCGTGGCCGCTTCCGCTTCAGAAGGTGCTGGTGACGCCGAGGTGCCCGCTGGTGCTGGTGCTGGTGCTGGTGCTGGTGCTGGTCAAAACCCAACCGAAGAAGGACGGTTGCCAGTGCAGACGAACGCAGGCTCGGGCGCGGACCTTTCGGACGACGATCGCGCGCAGTGATGAGCACGTATAATTGAACAATCCACTCCCGCCGCCATGTTCGCCCGTCCCCGTCCGTTATCCCTTCCCGTTTGCTTCCTTTTTGCCTCTCTTTCAGCGAGCTATCTTCCTCTCTGTACACTTCCTCCTCCATGTGACGCTCCACTCGCTCGCTTCCTATCCGCTCTCTTCCCTTCAAGGGACATTTCTCGTCTTCCGCCGCTCTAGCTCAGCTTTCTCCATCAAACCTCCCTTCCCGTGGATCCCTCTTTCTCTCCCCTTCCTTTGTTACTGAGATTGTACTTTGCCCCTGCTTCCGTCCTCCCTTTTCTCTCCGATACTACCCTCCCTCCCTCCCTCTCCATTTTTTCTTGTATGTCCATATCCGCGACAACGGCCTTGCCGCACGTTATCTCCCTCGGTCGTGTCGCCTCGCCGTCCATTCTTATCCATCCATCGGATCACGTATTATCTCATTCCCATACCGCACCGGAAGTCTATCTGCCGATCGTCGTCCACGAACGACGAAGCAAGCGTGAGAGCGCGCTTCAAAGTCCAAGGAAGGGGAAAGGGGGGAGGGTCCAACACGAATTGAGGAGGAGAGGGAAAACAGACGAGAACCCTTTTCCAGAGCGCACATATGTGCTCGCCTCGCCGGTCGTGAGATGGCCGGCCAGGCAGCAGCAGCGGTTTGGTAGGGTAGGGTGTGCCCGCCCCCGCAGCAGGAAGACGAGGATTGCCGTACGCTTTCCTCTTCTTTCCTCTCCCACCGGTCTGTATGTATGTATGTATGTATGTATGTTATGGTCTGTTATGTGTGTGAGAACAGAACGGCTGGGTCGTTTTCCCCCGTCCTCCTCGCCTCTGCCTCACGAGCTCACGGACCGGATGAATCGGGCGTGAGAAGTAAGTGGGTGGTATCTATCTATGTAGGCCGGCCCTGTTGGTGGTTGGTGCCAGGGTCCGAGTGCACTGGTACGAAGACGCGGACGCAATGAGCGCCGTTCCACTCGCTTGCTTGCCTTTGGTTTTCCGGATGGGGAGGGAGGAATGTCGTCGTCGTCGTGCGAGCTCGGCGCCGGTGGCTGAACGACGGAGCACGCCTCGCCACATAACCATCGTTTCCGAATCCGAAACTCGAACTCGACCCGCTGGCTCCTGTCATCCCCGTCTGAGACACCACAGCCCTCCGGTTTCACCTCGGCGGTGGCTGGCCATGCCATGGGCCCTAGTCTCCGTCCAGCTGGGGGTCCTTATCTCGGTGTAGGAGATGGATGGGAGCGAGGGGCGTGGAAGGGAGGACGGCGTCGCACCATTCGTTCCCACCTTCCCTTGTCGTCTCCGTCTAGGCGCTCCTCGTTCACGCTCTAACTCGTCTCGTAGACCTTGTCCGCTGACGAAACAGGATCGGGCGTGTTTTTCCTTTTTCTTCGTTCGGTCCGAACGCTTCTCGTGCGCCGTCGCTTCCGCCTCCCCTTCTCTCTCGCCTCGACCTTCCCTTCCCTCCCCTCCCCTCCCCTTCCTCTACGCCCGCCCGCACCTTATTCATTCGCCGACGTCTCACCGCTCGCTTGGCCTGACCGACCACTTCAATGACGTGAGTGAGTGACGCCGCCGTCGTTGGGCTGGGCGTCCGCCGGCGCCACTGGCTGGCTCCGACGGGGGCGAGCGACGCTCGAGACATCCGATCCGGCGCGGGGCTCGGCTGCGTGCGCTTGTGGAGAGAGAGGAAGAAAGAAAGAAGGGCGAGGCGAAACTCTCTGGTGCGTCCGTTCATCATCCACCTCGCGGCCGACCTGCCTTGCTCGACTCGCCTCGACTTGCCTCGCTTGCTCCTGCGTGCCCAGAGATACGGCACGCTCCATGTATCTAAGCGTAAGAACAACGACTGGCATGCTACCTTGCCTGCACTCTACAGAAAAGAAGATCATCAAAGCACAGACCGACCGACACACTAGCTAGATGAGAAAAACCGTCATCGAGCTCGCATTCGCATGCGCCCGGATCGTCCTTCCTCTCCGCTCTTCTCTCTCCACCGTCCGTCGCCCAAGCAAGCGAGCAGCACAAGACACTTCCACCATTTCTACCCTACATACGTACCACCGTACGCTCCTTCCCTCCCGCTTTGCTTAGACTACTCCCCGTTGCTCACCGACTCATCTCCAGACGCACGGCGCTCCTTAATAAACGTCCCCCCTCCCTCCCCCCCCACCCCACCCCCCCTTCCCGATCTATCCTTTCACCCACTGCTCTCCTTCCATCCATCCTTGTAAGCTCCCTTCCTGCCTCCCGCCGCGACTTGCCCACTTCCCTCGCCGAGCCAGCACTTCGCTATCGGCCTTGACCGAAGGACGGACGGACGGAGGTGCGAGCGAGCGGCGAAGGCCTCTCACCCCCACGCGGACCACCCCACCGAAAGGAAATAGGGAAAGGACGGAAGAGCGCAGAAAAGGAAGGAAGGAAGGATCGTTAGGTGAACTATTGCTAGCCAGGCACGGCACGGGCGAAAAAACTCGTGTCCCACCCGTCTCCTCGCGACCGGTCCACTCGACCGACCGATCAGAACCGGCGTCGCGTCGTCGCCCCGTTTTCGAAGCTTCAAAGGGACGAGACGAGGCGCACGTGGGCGAGGCGAGGTGAGTGAATTTGGCCAGGTGTAGCTTTCAGTCCACGGCTCGATCTCTCTGTCTCTGTCTCGTGCGTGCACGCGGTCGGGATGTGTGATTATATCGAGGGAAGGGTGATGACGGGCGAGGGCGTCACAGGGACGGTCGGCTGTCATTGCCGTTGCCGTTTGCCTTTGCCCCCGAGCTGACCGGATTTGTGCGAGGGCGAGGGCGAGGGCGAGCGAGGCCGGCCTCGGCGCGGCTGCTCTTGCTTGCGATGATGCGAGCCATTCCACAGCGACAGCGGCTGCCGCGTACATGTTTGTCCAAGTCTCCTTCTCCTTCTCCTTCTCCTTCTCCGTCTCCGTCTCCGTCTCCGTCTCCGTCTCCGCCTCCGTCGCCGCCGCCCGATTCTTCCCTCTCCCCCCTTCCTCCCTGCCTGCCTGCCTCAGCCAGCAGCCCTTGCCTTGCCAAGCCACCTTTGCCCCTGGCGGTCTCCGGGCTGTGTTGTCTCCTCTCCTCATTCCCGCGACGCGAGCCGATACGAGACGAGACGGGACAGCACGAGCCGAGCCGAGCCGAGCCGAGCCGAGTCGAAGCCGAGGAGGGCAAGCCCCAGTCCCGGCTCCAATTCGTCTCGCCCGCCGCCTTCTTTGTTTTCTGTCTGTCGCTGAACGGCCAACAAATAGCGGGCCAGGCGAGAGGAGACGAGACGAGCGCGCTGGGAGGCCAGGCCGATTGATTGATTGATTGATTGAGCACGGTATGAGTTTCGTATGCGTTTCATCATCTCCCTCCTTCGTCTCGTTTTCCCGCCGTCGTCATCTGATCAAACGCGAGGGCGAGCGTGGCGTTTGCGAGAGGACCCGGCGGACTGGCGGGCTGGCTGGTCGTGGGCGAGCGAGAGATTGGGTCCGGGCGGGGGGATCCTCGGACGAGACGCAATCGGACCTGTGTGGCCGCCTCCCCCTTCCCTCCCTCTCTCCTCCTTCGTGCGCTCTCGACCCCTAACGGACCGACTCGACGGTTGGCCGGGGTCGAGTCGAGTCGAGTCGAGTAGAGGATCGGGCGAGCGACGGATCGAGCGCAGATGCCTTCACGGCTTGGCATCCTTCTCCCTCTCCATCCATCTCTCATCTCCTCTCCTCTCCGCTCTTTTCTTCTCTTCCTCCACTCACCTCTTCGTCTCCTCTCCCCTCTCGTTCTCGACATCCACTGTATTTCTTGCCTCGACACTTCTTCCCTCGTCTTACTTACTCGCCCCACCCGCGCCACAGCATAGCAAGCAGCAGCAACCCGCACATCATAGGCACCGTCGTTCATCTCTTTTCTCCTTCCTCCTCCATCTTCCCCTTCTTCCTCTCTTGTAGCGCCCTCTTATTTTCTCCTTCGACTCGCAGCGAGCGCCCCAGGACCGGATTCGACGCTCCCTTCGTTCGCTCAGCCACGTCGTGAGTGACTTTGTGACCGCGCGGACGTATCGCCACATAGACGACTGTTTGTCTCGCAGTCGTTCGTCACCTGACTGACTATGCGGGCCAGGATCGCCCTAGGTCATGTCCGTCATATATATATCTGAGACCTCCCTCTCCCCCAACGCGCTGACATCCGTCGTCCCGTCTCACCCTATTTCGCCACGCCTCTTTCCCTCCTCCCTCCTCCCTCCTCCCTCCCCCTTCCTCCTTGATGTCTCCGTGCATCACATCCTCATCCACTCCGCCCTCTCACCGCCGCCCTTCGCTTTCGATTCGCCCCACCAGTCGATCGCTTACCGCCTTTAACCTATCTCCGCTTTCGACCAGGCGTCTCGCTGACCATTCGAGCGTCCCCACCTAACCCGCCGTGAACCTGTCCGACGACGTTCACGTTCGCTGCCCAGGTGCCAATGACGCACACGCAGGAGCAGCGACAAGCGCAAGCGAACTCGATCAGGACGGACGGGTCTGTCGGCGGCTTCCGCCCCATGAGCAGGTCTCAACAGCAAGCGGCGACCACGACGACAGCCACGCCGACAACCACACCGGCCATCGCGCCGGAAACTGTGACGATCACTCCAGGCTACCCGGCACACCTACCTTACGATCTCATCCATCCACGAGCAGTGCCCGAGCGTCTTAATGTTCCCGTGACCACCCACACCGTCCACTTCCCTCCATCGGCCATCGGCCCCATTCGGGGAGCCGTGCACACAACGTTCCCCATCTTCGCCGACCCCAACCCCCCGCCGCCTCTCACCGTTCACCACCAAGCCACGCCCGGGCGACCCACCCACACGGAGACCATCTCCCTCTCTGGATTCACCCGCGACGAGGCCGCCCTCTACCGTCGATACGCGGAGATGGAGGCAAGGGCGCGCGTGCGAGCGCGGGTGGAGCAGGACCGGCAGCGAGTGCGCGCGGTCATTCAGGCTCCGAACGGCCAGGTCAGGAGCGATCGGGAGCAGTCTCAGCGTCGGCGACAGCAGCAGCAGCAACAACAACAACAACAGCAACAGCAGCAGTTCCAGCAGCGGCAGCAGCAACAGCAGCAGCAACAGCAGCAGCAACAGCAGCAGCAACAGCAGCAGCAACAGCAGCAGCGACAGTCCCAACAGCAGCAGCAACAGTCCCAACAACGGCAACAGCAACGTCAACAGCAGCAGCAACAACAGCAACAGCGACGACAACAGGAGCAGCCACGGCAGGAGCTGCAAGAAGGCTTGCAGGACCATCTACGACTGCAGCAACCGCGGTCGGCGGAGAGGGAAAGGGAGAAGGAAAGGGTACAGCAGCACAAGGTATTCCTTCTCGACTGCAGATCCTGTGGCACTTTCCTCAGCGATCGAGGGATGAAGGTGAGCGAGCATTTGGGACCTGGTCATCATCTGATGTTCTCTGGCTGTTGTATTGACCGACTTCCCCCATCCTTCGTCCTTTGCGCTTCGCAGGCCATTCTTCTCCTCGAGCCAAGTCTCACCCTCTACTCCACCGACGCCCCGCCCGTTAACTGCGGTCCGCTCTATCCCTTCCCCTCGACCGAGTCCCGCACGCCGGCCGACCGGCCCGCGGAGCGGACTTGCGAGTGCCTCACCCAGTCGCTCGGGTGCTACACGTGCGGCGCCGCTGTCGGCTATACGATCATTGCCCCGTGCGCTCGCTGCACGAGCTCGGTCATCAAGAACGAACGCGCGTCCAGCGGTCATCGGTTCGTCTTTCACTGCGGTGAAGTCAAGGTGAGGCAGCGGAGATGGGTGCCCGGAGAGCCAGGCGTGCGGGCTCGTCCGCCTCCCATGCCTATGCCATCCGTCCCCATCTCAGCGTCGTCGCCGCGACGAGGCGCAAGGGCTGCTCGTCGAGCTGGTGCTGCTGCTGCTGCTGCTGCTGCTGGCCACGAAGTCCATCTCCGACTTCGACCGACCAGTGACCCCGGCATGCGCTCCAGCGACTCGTCTTCATCCTCCTCCACCGCCTCCAGCTCTTCATTTAACCCTCCGTCCATCTTTTCCGACCGGAGCTCGTATGCGACCAGTTCGGCTTCGGGGGACGAGGGAGGAGAGGAAGAGTACGGTGAAGAGGAGGAAGAGGAGTGCAAGGACACCGGTCTGGCGTCGTCGTCGTCCGATGCCGACTATCACCGACAGCAGTCCGCCGCTCCCGCAGGGTTCATGCGACCGCTGGCCCAGTACTACACCTACCAGTTGGTCCCGTCTCCCAACGGCGGTCCTCCCGTCCCGCGCCTGGAAGCTCAGCCGACGGTCAACACGACATACACTTACAGCTCCGACCCATGGGCCCACTCTCGCTCCAACTCTCAAGTCCAAGTCCAAGCTGACGACGCCGCAGCCGCCGCCTATGCCGCTCACACCCAAACTCGGACGCAGCAAACCGACCGACGGCGCAACAAGCCATCGGACGACGACGACGCGGACGCGGACGACAACAAGAGCCGGTGGCGGGTCTTGAAGAGGGGAGATCCTATCCTCTGGAGCGACCTCGTGTCGTCCGGAGAGAGGGCGAGGCCGTTTGACTACGATACAGTTCTTTGCATGCCTGTCGCTGGCCGCTAAGCGTCGGCAAAGTAGATGATGGCCTGCCTCATCGAGCTTCCTTCACACCATGTTCACTTGAGCGAGCGACGCACCGTCCACCCGCCCCACCCACACTAATTTTGCTTTTCCACCTCGTCGACAACGGCGTCCCTATTCCTGCACTCGGCTTTTTTTTTTGTTCTTCCGTCTCACACGTCTCGTCGAGCATCTATCTGCGTAGTAACTATTGTCCATGTATCCCCCATCCGACCGCGCGCGTCCAGTCTCTATGTGCCCGCTGTTCACTCTAGCCTATCCCTCTTTCCCTCTTCCAACCCCGTACATGGTTTCGTTCTTCGGCATTGTCTAGTTTAGTCCCTGTCGCCCTTTCTTTAATGATGCCGAAGCGGCAGACGCGAAGGTCGACTGCGCTCCGTTCGTGCCCACCCACCGGGCCAATCTCCATCTCATCTCATCTCGACTTTTTCCCCGGGGGGGGGGGGGGGGGTGGGAAGACAATGCGACGCGCCGGTCCGGTCGGCGGTCGTCTTTTGAGAAGCGGTCCGATGACGACGACAGCGACGTCGGTGAGAGAGACGATCGGTCGGTCGGTCGACGAACGAAGGGAGCGCCTCCAGTACGGCGCATGGAAAGGATGGATGGATGGTTCATCGGTGCTGATGAACGACGAGAGCGGCGCAGAGTCGGCGCTCCGCTCCCCCCTGGGGCTAGTAGTGAGCGTCCCCAGAACAGAGTTGATCGTCAGGAGGGGCGGTGGGCAAAGTAAAGTAAATAAGACCCACCCTCCGTTCCCTCCCTGACGCCAGCAGCCCCCGCTTAGATGACAGACAGACAGACAGACCAGCTTTCTGTTCAGGTGGGAGATGGTACGTCGTAGATTTACCAGCCGGGATGCTGGGCCAGCAAGAGTGGGATGAAGAAGTATCTACGCAAGCGCAAGTCTAGAGTACAACATAGGGAGCCAGGCGCGTTCCCTGAAGGCGCGGGATAAGAACACAGCCATGTTCGACGAGCTGAGACAGGAACCAGTACCTACGATGTCGGAAATGGGTATCGTGCGGTGACAACAAACAAATAGAGGCGTTATCGCGCGTTCACTTGAACATCCGCAGATAGGCTGTGCGAAGAGGTTGAAGCGGTCTAGGTCAGCGGCGGCCTGCAGGCGGATCCATACGAGACCTAGCGGAAAGCGGCGGCGGGCGAGCTCGCCAAAACCTTACCGAGAAGCAATGCTCCGGCACCGGTGGCGACACCGACGAGGTACTGGAGCACGTTGAACTTTGTCGTCTGGATCTGTGTTCGCAGGCCTGCGATCTCAGACTCGATGCGCGTGTCCACCTCTTTGATCTTCAGGGCGTGAACCGAGGACTCATCGCGTATACGACCTGAAGTAGGAGCGGTGGCGAAAAGGAACGTGTTCACTTGGCGTAGCAGGAAGAGCGGCACAGCATTGAGAAAACGCCTGCGTACCCTTTTCCAAGTTCAAGTCCAGCCTGACACCGGCCGTCGTCCTAGTGATCTCTTCCCTTAACTTCTGCTTGAGCTTCTCCACGTCCGCTCGCAACCGCTCGTTTTCGCTCTTCATCAGCTGAAAGTCGTTCCGTTCAACCAGCTGGATCTCCGACTTTAGCTGGGCGAAATCAACCTGTGCACGTGCGGGCGAGATAAAGAGATGATGAGTTACTGACATCATAGGCAGAGGGTCTCATACGGTCACCATGCTCACCTTCTGGGTATATCGTTGCTGAGAAGATTCGTGCAGGGTAGACAAAAATAAATCATTTACACTCCACACATCCGCTTATGCGCGCCCGTCAGGACTAGACGACGATAGATGTGGACCAGTTCTGTCCTTACCTTTTCTCCCTCCGCTTTGCTCACAAGGCCCGCGCTCATATTCGCTATGCTCTCCTCGATGACCTCGCTTAGAGCGTTCATGATGCCCTCAGCCTGCTGCCGAGACAGGCCCTCCTCTTCCAGCCTGGTTACGAACTGGTTCGTGTCAAAGTGGAAGGCCGAGCGGGTCGTGGTTGAGGAAAATGGTCGCACAAGGGGGACATGATAGGGTGAAGAAGCGAGGTCATGAGGAGGGGCAAGAGATAATAGCGCGGGAGTGCTGAACCTGTGAGCAACCGCTCGCGGGCTCCATCTCGCAGCTGCAAGTCGAAGTTTAGGACAGGGCAAAGGTCCGCATGTGTGAGGTACTCGCTCCTTGCGACGGATGGACTGAGTCTCAATGGACAAAACCCCACGTCCATATAACTCACCTCGTAGAGCCTGCCGTACCATCCGAGCACCAAAAGGAACGCGCAAAGAGGCGGAAAAAGCCATGGTGTTGCTCATTAGGATGTATTCGACAGGAGGCCGGCGTCCCCAAGAGCACGGCCGATCAGGCCGTTGCTGCGGAAAGATTCGCCGCAGCACACAAAGACGGACAAGGGACAAGGGACAAGGAGTTGCTCATGTGTTTAGACTCGCTTCGGTCCCTCCTCACGTATGTCAGCAGCTCCCTCCTGCCTCTCTCGACGAGCAAGATCTTTTAGAGTATGTCATCCCTTGTTCGCGAACAGCAAATTATACACAGGAAGCGACATCGTCCTGACGAAGCAGGTCCTCAATCCAACCATCATCCATCGTGTATGTACGACATATGGAACAACGCGAAACGCGACGAAGAATGCATACCAGCCCGATACGGACTCGCGATCTGCATTGTACATCGACATTTTTACCAATTAGAAACATTCTCCATTGTTATTTAATTGGAGAATGCTCACTTCATACCAAATCTAAACATGATTGAGATAAGCATAACGTCTATATTTATAATAAACAAATTGTACGGAGGCCGACAAGGCCCTGTGTCGTCTGCCATGAGCGAACGAACGAGCTGCAGAGTTGAATGAGCCGTAAACCCTTCTAGTGGTCAAGTCCGGCCATTGCCGGTTTTTGCCCTCGCAGCCTCCACCTCCTCGAGTATCGCCGTCGCCCCCATCGTACGGAGCTGCTCCGCTGCCTCGACGCCGAGGGCGCGGGCGTCCTTGTTGGTCTTGATGTGTCGATGGACGGATACGGACGAGGAGCGCTGACCGTCGAGAGAGGTGATGACGGCTTTTAGCGTCAGTGTCGCTCCTTCTGTAGGAGGGACAGGATCTGGGGCGGGGGCCAGTGGCGGCGTGCCGCTATCGGGGATGGTCGCACTGTCGGTCGGGGGGGAGGAAGCGACGACCTGCGCACCAGACGAAGGCGCCGCGTCTCCCTCATCGTCAAAGTACGTTTCCACGCCAATGGGCACGGAACATCCTCCCTCGAGCTCCCTCAAAAGACTTCGTTCCGCGTCCGCCTTCCACGTCGACCTCCAATCGGCCATGCTCTCAATCATCTCTTGAATCTTAGCGTCTCGGCTTCCTGGTGCCGAAGAAGAAGCATCTCTGATCTCGATGGCTAGAGCCCCTTGGCCGACCGAGTGAAAAAGAATGGGAGAGGAGAGGTACGAGGTGATGCGCGCATGCCACGAGAGTCGGACGAGACCCGCAGCCGCGAGGACGAGAGCGGAGTAAGGACCATCGGGCGCGTCGAGCTTTTTCAATCGGGTGTTGCTGGTTGGGAGTACGTACAGAAGCAGGCCGAGGTTAGCAAATAGAAGCCCAAGTTTTCGGAAGCACATTTAGACCAGCCGAGAGCCAACGGAGACAACTGAGGTACGCGGGCGAACTCACAGGTTTCCACGAATGTCGGAGAACACGAGGCCAGGATACGCCTTGCGAAGCTGAGCCACCCGACGCACGCTTCCCGTTCCAACAACGCTCCCCTCCGGCAGCTCTTCCAGTGTCTGGGCGCAAGGAGACGTAATCGTGAAGATTCCCGCGTGGTCAGAGCAAGCCGGACGACCGACGGGGCTGAGAGAGAAGGCACGCACCTTGTAAGGCAATCCTTTCTTGACCACAAGCGCATCGCGAGGATCCTCCCGTTGGAGCACAGCGCCTAACCGACACCCATCCGGTAGCGTCGTCGGCATGTCCTTAAGACAGTGCACGATCGCATCTACCTTTCCAGCCAGCAGAGCGTCTTGGAGCTCCTTGGTCCACAGTGCTTTGCCCTCCCCGATAGCCCACGGTGGCGAGGTTTGGTTCATGTCTCCACTAGTGGCCATGGAAGTGATGGGGAAGCCAAACTCGGGAAAGGCCTTCGAGAGCGAAGACCGCACGAGGTTCGCCTGGACGAGCGCCAACTGAGAGGACCGGGAGGCGAGGACGAGTGTTCGGGACTTGTCGGCGGCTGGCGAGGGCTCGTGCCCATTCGACGGGTGGGCATGGCCGTTTTGATGGACCTGCTGCATCCTGATCGTGACTGTTGTGGTCCTAGACGGAGCTCTTAAGATAAGGACCTTTTGCTGGGCAGCGGGAAGAGAAACGATTTATGGTGTGGAGGTCTGAGTGCCGGCGAAGCTTCCGACGGACGACGTTCTTCTCGCTAGGCAACGTTCATGCGTCCTCATTAGCTTGCCGAATCACGGAGTTAAGCGGTAAAAAGGTGCATGGCCGCCGCAGCAAAAAAAGTTCAGAGCCAGCGGTAGAGGGAAGGAAAGAATTCTGGCGGAGACGATAGCAAGTCGTCCGAAAGACGACAGACAAGACAGACTCTCCTTTTTCCATTCCGTCCTTTGTTTCCCTCATCACCATGCCACCCGCCAAGCCTGTTTCAAAACGGCGCCGCCTGTCTCTTGCCCCGCATTCCGCCGCCGACGCTGCCTCTGAACCCCTCGGTGCTGCGGATGACGGAGGGGACCCAACGGCGGAGAAGGACGAGGAAGAGCTGGCGCTCGAGGCGAGCTTATTTGGCAATCTTGCTGGAGCAGGACATACCCCTATTGGGACAAGATACAGCCCCGGAGAAGAGCACGATGGCGAGGTGGGCGCAGGAGATGAGCTGGGGTTCGTGATTGATACCTTCGGGGACGGCATTGGACGATCCGCAAGCGACGTGGAGGGGGAAGAAGGTTCAGATAATGAGCGAGAAGCAGAGGAGGACCAAGGCGAAGAGGAAGGGTCAGGTCGGTCTTCAACCGAAATCGCTGCCGTGCTTGACTCTCTCTCGGTCGCCAAGTCCTCCCGCTCGGCCTGGGACGACCCGGACGACGAGCGGCTCACGATCTCCTTGACTGGTCGGAAGAGTGAAGCTGGGAAAGGCGCATCGAGACTTAGGAAGTTGAGGGAGTCGGCTGATGAGAAAGACGTGGGGGGGAGAGAGTATGAGCTGAGGTTGAGGAAACAGTGAGTGTTGTCTTCATCGTCCTCATTCTTGTTCCTCCGGAAATGCGTCGTTTGTGCACGCTGGGGGTGACAATAAGTTTCTCCTTTGTTCTGACGTCTCGTCCTTGCCCCGTTCAGGTTCCAAAAGATTAACCCAGCTCCCGCGTGGGCAACGAAGCGTCGTAAAGACAAGCGTCCGGCCAGTAGCTTCGTTTCCGACGAGGATGAGGAAGAAGAGGTGGACGAGGACGGTCGAGTGGCGGCTGGGGACGAAGATATGGCTCAGCTAATGCGTGAAACGGGTGGTATCATCCGCGATGGGGAAGGAGCGGGTCGACGGCGGGGCGGTCGGTTGGCGAAAGGCGTTCTAGAGGTAGAGAGGCTGAGAAACGCGAACCAGGCTGCTGTTAGCGATGTGAGTGTCCCCCTTTGCTTTTCTCCATTTCTCAACTGCCACGAATCGGTGGCTCATTTCTTCGGTGCTGATGCCATGTCCCAAATGAATTGTCAATGTCGCCGTTTGCTACTGTTAAACAGTCGGCTATCACCTCGGTGGAGTTCCATCCTCAAGTACAAGTGCTCTTGACGGCTGGGATGGATAAGCACCTGCGGTTATTTCATGTGCGTTGCTTTCTATGTCTCCAGATGCAGCCTGCTTCGTTCCGAACCAATCCTGTCTCTCTCCGGCGTCTCCCTTCTCTCTCCCCTCTTACAGATCGACGGAAACAGGAACCCTCTCCTCTCCTCCATCCTTATACCCGACCTGCCAATCCATAGCGCACGCTTTCACCCTTCCGGCAACTCTATTCTTCTCACAGGTCAACGCCCCTTTTTCTATACGTACGACCTCCAATCCGGTCGTATCGCTCGTTCCTCCCGAGGACTGTGGGGTACCGCCCATGCTGGGAGGCATATTGGGCGAAGCGGAGGAGGAGGAGGCGGTGGGGACGAGGAGAGGGATCTGAGCAAGGTCAGATTCAGCCCAGATGGTTCGCTAGTTGCTCTTGCTTCTCGACGCGGCTACGTCCACCTCATGGACTGGGGCTCAACCTCGAGCTCGGGAGCGGGCGCTCAGATGGTAGGGAGCATTAAAATGAACTCGCATGTCGAGGACTTTGCGTTTGCGAACGGCGGAAGAGAACTCGTTACGCTCAGCAAGGATAGCGAGGTGTATGTGTGGGACGTCGGCTCGAGGAGATGTGTCAGTAGGTGGAGGGATGATGGAGGGTTCGGGCCGACGCGCTTGGAGGTGGACCCCAGTGGGCGGTATACTGCTATAGGGTGAGTTGACGGAATGGAAAGGCGCAATTGTTTGGAGCTTTTTCTGACTGATTCTTATCGCTGGTCCACGTTTTCTCTTCTTTTGATGGAAAGATCGACGATGGGCATCGTTAACATGTTCGATTCCGTCGCCTCCCCGTTCACGGCACCTGCAACCGCCTCTGCGGGCGATGCTCCTCTGCGCAAGCCGAACCGAGCGATCGACAACTTGAGCACGTCCATCTCCACCATGCGCTTCAACCATGACTCACAGGTGCTCGCCATCGCCAGCAGGGCGAAGAAGGACGCGTTGAGGATGGTGAGCAAAGTCGAGGCGTAGCGGTGTTCGGTTTGTCGCGTCTATCAGCTATCTGACATCGGCTGATCTTCTTTGGGACGTTACCATCGTTCAGGTTCACCTACCCTCGCTCACAATCTTTTCAAACTGGCCTACCTCTGGTACTCCTCTCGGCCACGTAACATCGCTCGATTTTTCGCGAGAGAGCGAGTACGTGGCCATCGGTAATCAGCGAGGCAGGGTGCTTTTGTACGGTCTCAGACACTTCCTCGGCTCGGCTTGAATGCAGGTGTCCCTACACTCAATGCATCGGTTTGGTTAATGTGTTTGCATTTTGTATCTCACGCCGCATCTACTTGCACTTTCGATACATTGAATCTTCCTGCATCAATCGCCCATGAGCAAATCATGCCCCTGTTGTTCTTCCGTGACGCCGAATCTGTCAAGAAGGCGATCGTAGTCCGTCTGCATCTTTTCAAATTGTTCCACACCGGCAATGAGCGCTAGAACTTCTGAGAAGGCAAACGTTCCGTAATTGAGCCTGCTTACTTGGGCCGAGGGGAACCCGCCCATCTCGTGACGAGCGAAGTTGATGGCTAACTCGCACCATTCCCTTGCAGCGGCGAAGTTCGAAGTCCTGCTCATTGCGTTCGGATATAGCATAGCATTACGTCTACTATCCTCGAGACTAGGAGCAAAATCCAAATGACAAGTCGTTTCCTTAAATATCACCACTCACGAGAAAGCTTCAAGCCCAGTGCGCCAACATGTAGTCATCAGCCACACTATCTCGTCTTGCGGATACCCCGTAGTCCTACAATCTGCCGATACCGTTGCGCTCCTCTGCACGAGCAGCAGGGCTTGCTTCGCGAACTCGGCGGCCTCCGAGCGTTCGTTTGAGTCGCCCTCGCTGAGCAGGAGATAGATGAGGCTTCGCAACCAGCGAGAGTACTTCTCCAAGGTAAGATACTTGCGGGCTAGCAAGACCCGGAGGATCACCTGCGAGCGATGAGAACGCCGACGTCAGTTTGAAGGGACCTTCGGTGAAGTGCTCAGATCGTCCAATAGGCACCTTCAACGCTTTAGAAAGGACTGCGTGGCAGAGCATGAAAAAAAATCGCAGTGTTAGTAGCTGCAACGTATGAGTACAAGAGCGTTGACATACTATGAGTCGGGCAGGCGCTTTCCTGCCAGAGGATATCCACAAGAGCCTCAAACACCCATGTCGGGCAATCCTCGACTACGAGCGTTTCCTGTTCACGGGCAGACGGGATCAGTTCAGTTCGTCAAGTGAATGATGCCTCGGCGGCACAGCTTACATTTATGAGCGCCAGCGCCCCATCCCACGCCGACAGTCCGACCATGGTCTCCAGTTGCAAAATTAGGAGCCCCCACTGCCAAGCCAAGAACAAAACAGAAGAGGTTAAATGGTCATCTATGTCATCCGTCCTTCTCTGTCCATCTCACTCGAATGCGAAACGCTGGATCGTCGGAAGCTCCATCAGATACGGCTTCACAAGCAGCACTGAGTAGGCTCTTGCATTCGTCGATGTCTTGGATCACCAACTCGAACTCGGACGACTTATAAACGCAAAAATGTAGCTCCGTCAGCCTGGTCAAAACTTCTCCATGAGCTGATTCCCTTACTCTCAAATCAGGACTGTCGGTTGTGCGGGCGTTGAAAACCCGACCGACGATTTGCGCTAGCTTGCTCCAGACCATGTATGAGCTCAGTTCAGGCTCATGGGGCGCGCTGGGAATGTTCTGGTAGAGTTTCATGAGCTGAGGGTCGACAAGCATGGTCAGGACGGCGCCCTGAGCAGACGGAAAATCATCAGTAGAAATCACCTCTAAGGCAACCTCGAAAAGGCTGCTCGTCTCTTCGGGAGAGCAAGTCATCAACGCTTGGATGGCAACATTGTAAGCTGTTCAAGCAGGAGGGGATTAGGCGATACGAATTAGAACCGTTCCAGGATGGATTTCCAAGGGAAAAGTCCAACTTACCGGTCTTGAAAAACCAGGCAGCATCGAGAGCGGCGCTCGAAGACGGCGCTGGAGACGTCAAAGCCTTTGCTAAGAGGTCACTCGCTGAAAAGAGAGTTAAAGTGGTTTAGCTCGTGACGACAAGACTAGTTCGCTGAGAGAGGCGCACCTGTTTTAAAGTGAGTGGCTAATTGCTCCACACGCCGATGCTCATCTTCAAGCTCTACAGATGCTTTGACAATGCAACGGAGCAAGATAAGTGCGTCGACCTCCGAGAGCTCAGCCGCCTCGCCGCTGCCCGAGAGCACATCCTCCAAAATTTGCGCAAGGATCATTAGCAGGAGGTCCTTGAGGCCGGCATCGTAGGCCTGTTGGATGGCCCCAAAAAGCATCTTCACGCTGTAGTTTGGAGCGCGAACCATCGACTTTATCGCAGCAATTGCTGGGCGCGGTGGAAGTTTGTGAGCGGCCAACTCGATCTCGCTGGTTCATATACCTTGACACGCTCACCTTGGCCTTCGTCGTTTCGATGAGCTGCTGCGAGAAAGACCAAGTAATGATTTGCGATATCGTCGTCGTTGGCAGCGGCTTGACCAATGATGTCGGCAGCCTTGTCATAATCGCCCAGCTTCACGTGGCAAAGTGACGCTTTTCTGAGAGAGAGAGGAAGAGGAAGAGAGAAGAGAGATTGGGTCTTGGCCGAGCGACGAAAGCGTAAATTAGCCATGACTCGCCTGTAGCATTTGGATAGGTTCTTGACGTTAGCAGATTTGAAGCAGGGATGTGAGGCGAGCAAGTAGAGATGCGCAGCTTGCTCAAAGCGCTCCTTGTGGTAAAAGGTATCCGCGTCTTTCCACAGCAGCTGTAGAAAACATGGAGTGGACCGAGCAGAGCGGCTGAGCATTCGATCTTGGTCCCAGCTTGGAAAAGCCTGTCGTCTTCTCAGCGTACCATTTGGCAAGCAAATACTACATCTGCACCCAGCTCGATGGATGTATCGGCTTGCACGGCTACGAAATTCAGCAAAGACAAAAGTAAGGGTAGCCGTACCAAAAATAAACCACCAAAGGTCACGCACTGTCAAAAGCTTGCCGAATTTCCTTTGTGGCCGCCTCCAGTCGTACTTTGGGTTTGGAGAGGAGGACAATGGCGACGAGGAGACGTGGAATGAAAGCGTGCCCGGACGCTTGCTCTGCAGCGACGGCTCCTTTAAGAAATGCTTGTAGGGTGTGTCGAGTGATGTCAGGTCTGAAAATGAGGCAGATTGTAAACAGAAGCTCGTCAGAAACGCCAGGGGTACATCACTGCTCACTGCGTTTCACTGAGGTCGCGGTATTGCCCGAGGACACTGTATGGATCCCAACTTTGTCAACTCGGACTAAAGCGCGGTTCAAGCACAAAGCACATTGCACACACACGCACATGTTGAAAGCTCCTTCTTCGAAAACGACACTGGCGGCCATCGCATTAACGAGCTCGAAGTGATCCAAGACGCTGGCACTGCGCTTGCGCAATATCTCAAGTTTGAGAGAAAAGACGCTAAGGCGCTCCTGTAATGGAGACAGGCAAGGATTGTTAGAATTTGTGTTCCAGCCCAAGAGCAGGGCCCGACTGGAGATACCTGGGCCAACTGATCCGAATAAGGCTCTCTGCTTGAGCTTTGGAGCAATTCATCTACTGCCTTCTCGCCTTCCGCAAGGCTCGACGGATCATCTGCTGAAACTTCGATATATGCTCTCGCTGGAGGCATAGACGACGTTCAGAACAGTCGCAAAGATTAGAAGCGCGTCTTGACGCTGTACTCGCCCAGAGCCTTGAGGACCTTTGCCTAAGGATAAAAGCACAGAGAGATTGTCTTCAAGTACAGTAGACGTATCGTAGAACCTTTGAAACCCGCACCCTCAATTCGAATACCGTCAGGCCACGGGTGGAGTCCAGATGATCTGCCAAGCGGAGGGCGAGATTGAGAACCTTGATAGACCAGGCGAGGGCGCCTGACCGGGGGTTTCCACCTTGTCCCTCTTCGGTTGCCATATTTGACGATGAGAGCGTCCCAATCGCACTGTCGAACGCCGTAGAACCGATCGACGCCACTTTGTATGCCAAGCGTTCCAGCTGCGGGGAAACCAAAAGATCTCGTCAGGGAAGGTAAGTAGTTCGAAATCGAGACGAAGCCACTAGTCGTCACCTCCGACGGCGACATCAGATTGAGAAGCTCGTAGGCTAGGTGGGAGGAAGATTAAGTACTAGCAAATTACATGTGTGCTGCTGTGCAGATGCAAGCCCACTTACCACACGCCTGTGAAAGGTGATAGAACGTGACGTCCTCCTTGTGCTGTTTCCAGGCCTGTGAGCCGCATTCATGGTGCACACAACGTTAGGAGAGGACCTGTACCCAAGAGAGCGCTGCGAGCGGGAGACTAGTTGGTTACCAGATCGACCCTGGTCAGGAAAAAGCTCTGCATTGCCGAACAGTACTGCTTTTGCATCTCCTCGTCCCCCTGATCGGTGGTGGCATATTCTCCAAGCCGCCCGGGGATCTGAAAATATGTGGTCATGAGCCATCAGAATATCCTAAGGAATACGAACCGGGCTGTATGCGAACTTCTGCTATGCTCTCGAGTAGCTCATTGGCTTCCCCCTTGTCTCCAGCGGCTGCACGAGTTCCAGTGTCAGCAAAATCGCAAGTGTATGAGTAAAGGATCTTCCGCTGTATGTCCGCATCTCACCAACGAGGGCGGCGGCGGCTTTGCTTTTCGTATGGAGCAAACGAATAAGCGCTGACCAGCGGGAAGCGTTTGAACGTTGGATGAGCGAGCAGATCACAAAGCACAGCTGATCGTGCACCTTATGTGCCGGTCTCCCACGCACAGTCATCGTCGTACGGTCTCATGCAGGCCGTTTCAATGAGGGCTGCTCCGGCAACGCGTACTTTATCGTAGACGGTGATGGGAAGGTCTTGCTGAGTACAATCGTCTATGGTGCACAGATCTTCTCAATTCGCAGTCGGAGGAACTCACTGGCTGCAAAAAACTTTCTGAACTCTTCGTCTTCACCTTGGGCCGTGGCCTCCCGCTGGATGTAGGCCGAAGCGTTCCAGAGTTGGACGCCTGACGCCGGCTCCGACCGTCAGTAGAGAGAGCCTTCAGACGTCCCTTGCACGCTCCGTACTATCTCACCGGCCGCGTCCATAGCCTCCGCGAAGCCCCCCTGTTTGCACGTCTCCTCAAATTTCGAAGCGGCTTTTGCTGATTGTGCTAGCGCTTTGAGGTCCAGGAGGAGCTGGGCGTTGGAACGCTCCGAATACTTCAGACAAGGCTCTACGCGCTTGAAGAGCGCTGATTGCGAGTGGCGGTAAGTCAGCGGGTCAGCTTCAAGGCCTAAGCGCGAATATCAATGAAGAGAGCGACGAGCAGGTGGATGCGTGAGAGTCAGGATGGACGTCAGGTACTCGCTGACGGCGTCTATTACGGGCTTGTCCGATTTCGTGAGTGAACCGTCCTCGTCCCCCTCTTCAACGGGCTCAGAAATTTCATGTCGTAAAAGACGTCTTCCTGTTGGCATCACCATGCTTAGATTTCGTGCGGTGTGGCAATGACTTGGTGGTGGTGGTAATGAAGGAGGAAGTGAACAGGCGAACGTGTCTGGACGCGATGAGTGTCTCGCAGCCCTAAGTCACGATCACCGGCCATACGAGATGCTATCCCCCTCACTTCGACTTTCACTGACCACCGTCTGGCCTCGTGTCAGCCTTCTTCCAGGTCAGAACCGGATCTGGCATCTACGGCTTCCAATCCAGGAATGCATTTGTTCTAAATCACATCCTCGCCGTCACAAAGAACTGTACAGAATGGCGGCTTCTCCGTCCCAGCTCGCACTGGCCGCACTCACAGACAAGGACAAGGACTGGTTGCGCAAGCTACCCAAGGCAGAGCTGCACGCCCATCTCAATGGATCGATACCCTTGGAATGCCTTCGAGCGCTGGCTAGGGAGAGGGCGGAGAAGAACATACAGGATTGGACCATCGTGGAAGGGATCCGCAAGCTTGAGGAGGGAGTCGAGCTCGATAGAGTCGAAGAGTGAGTTCGTTCGACCTGCCCTCGTTGGTTTCTCTGAACTAAGTTGAGTGTTTTGGCCCGGCCCATTCTCGACTTGTCTGCAGCTTTTTCGGCCTCTTCCCAGCCATCTACGCTCTCACTTCCACGCCCGCGGCCATACGACGGGCGACGCTGGCCGTGCTAGAGGACTTTGCTGCGAACGGATGCTTCTACCTAGAGTTGCGAACCACCCCGCGCGAGGTGCTCGACAAGGCTGGAAAGGTGGCCATGGACATGGAGCAGTACCTCAGATCGGTGATAGTGGCCATGGAAGAGTTTGATCAATCTCGGAATGGACAGCCAGAGACACAAATGCGTACCGCTCTTATTGTCGCGACCGACCGTCGCATGTCACCAGAGGTGGCCGATCGAGTCGTCGACCTCGCGCTCAGCCTCAGGGGGCAGACGGGTGCGGAAGGTAGCAAGATCGTTGGCGTCGACCTTTGCGGCGACGTCTCGAAAGGCGACGTGCGTCTCCTGCTACCTGCTCTGAGGAAAGCAAAGGAGGGAGGGCTCCGGTTTACCACCCATATCGCAGAGGCGAGTCTTCTTGGGCTTTTCGAAAAAAATATCCTTGAAGCTTAGTTGGTCGGTCTTTATGTTTCGCCAGATCCCTAATACTCCACCAGGCGAGCTGCGTGACCTCCTCTCTCTCTACCCCGATCGGCTCGGTCATGCCACTTTTCTCCAACTCCGTCGCCCGGCTCGGGCAGACGGAGAAGAGCTCACTTTTCCGCTCGCCGGTGGGTCCAGCCGGCAGTCCATGCAGGAAGAGGCGGAAGCGAGCCTTGACCTGGTGCTGGAGAGGAGGACCCCTATTGAAATCTGCCTGAGCTCCAACTTAATGTGAGTGGTGCCCTCCAATCCGGCGACCGCCGCGATGACGGAATTGTCGGACGACTGAATCTGCTCCTCTCGTCCGTTTGGCTTTTTGGCTTTCCCGAACTCGATGTCTCGGGGCATGTTGCGTGCGCTGTGTCAGCTGCAAGACGGTACCTGACCTTGAATCTCACCACCTCCATTTTCTTTTGGAACGTCGACACCCGTTCGCGATCTGTGTGAGTGGCTGGCTTTCCGTCTGCGCATGCGTTCCATTGAGATCGCGTGCTGGGGCGATGCGGCGCCACGGCATCTGCGAGCCTGTCCACGCAACAGTGAGATCTGATAACCGATCCTTCCTTCTCTCTGGCTGCACCGCCCGCATTGGCCAGACGGATGACACACTGCCATTTCGCACTTCTCTCGTGGGCGAGTACGCCCTTCTCCTCGCCCAAGCTCCTGTGGGCTTGGGCCTGACCCACGATGAGGTGGAGAGGATCGCGCGGGACGGCATGCGCGCTGGTTTCACCGCTCAGTAGTGAAGGTAGTCAGGATCGATATGCCTTTGTTTGGCTGCTGCGGCTCCCGTACGTACGAGGTTGAAACGCGCAGTGGATGCCGTGCCAGGGCTTGGAGAAAGGCAACGTTCTGGCGCCGCATAGGACGGGCTCTGCACCGTTCGCCAGCCAGTTCCGTGCCCGGCTTTCGAAAGCGAATCTTCTTCGAAGGTTCGTCGGGGCAGGTGGAATCGAACTCGGTCGCGTCGTGTGGGTGCCAAGTAAATGTGAAATTCTTATTACCGTGCCAAGCCCACCACGCCGGCGCGGCGCCGTTCAGAAGCTGGCACGGCACAGGTCATCATCCATCAATCAGCTCAGAGACAGGAACTTGATCGCTTCCACTCTTGGCGCTCAGCGACATTCATCACCTTCCGTTCGCTTCACCGTCACCCACCGTCGTCCATCATCGTCCTCCTCCACCACCGCCTCTCCGACACACTACCTCACTCGAGCCCCCTTTCCAGCGCCCACCAACGGTAACTTACAGCGCTGCTTCGAGCACAACGCTCGCTTCCTCCCTCCTTCCCGTCCCGAACCTGCCTCTCCAACATTGTATATCCTCCATCCCCGATCGCTTCGTCTCACCCTCCATCTCCGTCCGTTCCGTCTCCTTCGCAACCCAACTAGCGCCGCCATGTCTCAGAAGGTAGACGACGTCGAAAAGGGCGGCTTCTCGCCTGAACGTGAATCGCCCACCACGGCCTGGGGCGGCAGCACGGCGGTCAGCGAGGAACCGCCCACCAATATTCTCTCCCGGGCCGACGGCAATGGCAACGTCAGTGCGAGCTCGTCCCGCTCTCCTTCTGGCACGATCAACCGTCGCAAGAGCGCCAGGATCGACGAGTACTTTGCGCCGCCCGATGCTGAAGAGCCAGGGGTATTGCTTAGAACAGACACGGACCCGGACGCTGGGCTCGGTGGTCATGGTCTTCCCAGGAGGGTGACGATTGACTCCGCGGCGCTGAAGAGGTGAGCAGAATTCGTCGCACTCCACAACCTCCCACTCTCCCTCGCTCGTTGGCGTTGACCTCATGCCCTGCCCCGTCATTCATGCCCGACCTGTAGGTCTATGTCCACTCTCCTCAGACCGGAAAAGAAAATTGGCAAGGCACCGTCGTACACGCGATCGTTCGTGAACACCGTGAAATGCTCCTGGTTAGCCGCCGTTTCTTACAACCATTTCTTGATTTGGGGCTGTGTTGAACGAGCTGACGCGAGATGTTCTCACTTCGTATACCGTGGCCTTGCCTATGGTGCCCTACTTCTCAGGCTTAACGTTCTGCTCCTGTTCATCCCCGTATCCTGGGCATGCCATTTCTTCAGCCCAAGCAAAGTCTCACCCTTGGCGGAGTTCATCTGTAAGCGCATGTCTACCGCTCGGTCACGCCGGCGGCCGTCTGCTTTGCAGGCGGATAAATGATTGACCGGACTCGGTTCGCCTTCGCAGTCGCGTTCTTGGCCATCATCCCTTTGGCCAAGCTGCTCGGTTTTGCGACGGAGGAATTGTCAATACGGGTCGGTCAGACGCTTGGGGGGTGAGGCACTTGACTCTAATCGGCTTGCGTTTGCCTACCTCACCATGCTGATCGAGGGTGGCCTCCAAACAGCCTTATCAACGCGTCTCTCGGCAACGCCGTGGAACTCATCGTCGCCATCATCGCTCTCTTCCACTGCGAGCTAGTCGTCGTGCAGTCTTCCCTCCTGGGCTCCATCCTCTCCAACCTCCTCCTCGTCCTTGGCATGTGCCTCTTCGTCGGTGGCGTCCGATTCAAGGAACAAGAGTTCAAGGTCACCGCTGCTCAGCTGAACTCGTCGCTTCTGACCATGGCCGTCATCTCACTCATTATCCCCGCCGCGTTTCATGCCACCCTCGGTGTGAGTAATCATGCATTCTGAGGGTGGTTCCTAGTTCTGACTCCTTAAACGATTTGTCCGCTGTCGTCCTTCAGAATGACATTCCGGACCCTACCGAGTAAGTACAATTGTTCCCCATTCATCAGCAAACTTCTTCGCTGACCTCTTAACGTTCTCGCAGACGAGTCGACCTGTTGAAACTCAGCCGAGGCACGGCGGTCATCCTCCTTCTCATGTGAGGAGTCTGTTGGCCGTCTTCGCCACTTTGTCGCCCAGCCCTGACCCGTTTAGCTTGTCATGTGCCATTTCCCACAGTTACCTTGGCTACCTCGGCTTCTCCCTCTACACGCACACCGAATTCTACGAAGACGAAGAGAGCGGTGAAGAGGAGACCCCTCAGCTCAACTTCCCCTACACCATCATGCTCCTTGTCGTTGTCACCGTCTTCGTCGGCGTGACGGCCGAGTGGCTCGTTGACGCCATCGACGGTTTCACTCAGGACACGAGCGCCAACCTCTACTGGACCGGCATCATCCTCTTGCCGATCGCGTCCAATGCTGTGCGTGTTCAAATCTTCTGAGATCCCACTTCGCGGTGTTCCGTCACTGATGGTTCGCTTCTTCGCTTAAATTCGCTCTGCTCCAGGCCGAACACGTAACTGCCGTCACAGTCGCTTGGAAGGACAAGCTTGATCTCTCGATGGGCGTCGCTGTTGGGTCTTCTATTGTGAGCGGCTGCACGATCTCTAAATCCATTGTTGCTTTGAACGTCCTGACCAGACGAGTATATTCTCCCCCGCCTTTGACAGCAAATCGCCCTCTTCGTCATTGTACGTACCTCGCCAACTCATCCCGTCGCACAAACTCTCCCTGACCTTGGAAACGCGCTGACGAATTCACTCTGCATCTCTGCCGATCAGCCCCTTCTCGTCGTCATTGCATGGATTGCGGGAAAGCCACTTTCGCTCCTGTTCGATCCGTACTCCACAATCATCCTCTTCTTCACCGTGCTCGCAGTCAACTACTGTATCCAAGACGGGCGGGCAAACTGGATGGAAGGATTTATTGTGAGTTGCGCGGCGTGGAGGTGCACGCTCTGCGGGCAAGGCCAAGCTTGCCTGGCTCACATTCGTTTTACGTCTTTGTTTCGCCTCCACGCGTGTCCTGGAAATATTAGCTGGTGAGTTTCGTTAGCACGTCCCCTTTGACTGTACCACATCGTGCTGACCAGAGTGTTCTTTTCCGTCGTCTTTTTTAACCTCCAGATGGTGTGTTTTCCGTAGTAAACTTGAATTGGTGCTTCGGCCGGCTTCGACCTGACTGACATTGTCTCTTGGCCACTCATCTTTCATCCTCCCTCTCGCCTCTATCCTTATTATGACTTCGTCAGATGATATACATCGTGCGTGTCCAGCTTCAGGTGAAGATTTCGTATACGCCGGAAGGCGTCGCTGACCGTCGTTTCGCCACCTTTCGCTTCCCTTCGTCCTCATTTGAAAAGGTTGTCGCCGTGTCGTTCTGGTTTTACCCATCCTCATCTACGGACTTCTTCCAGCAGTACTGCTCGCATTGAGCTTCCAAACGCGTTCTCCGAGCTCGAAAGGCCAAAAACCATGGGGAGATTATTCGATAAGGCGCGTCGCTGCATCGGCCTATTGTTCGCTTCATATTCTTGTATATCTGTTCGTGCATATACCCTTCTGCCTACCCAGTTGTCACTCCCGCCTCGTCGGTCACCCCACTCTCCTTCATTTTCCCGCTCATTCTCGTTATCAAGGCGTGTCCAAGCAGTTCGGTCACATTAGTCGCGCCATTCTTCCATCCTGGCTGCCTGGATTCGACATCAAATAGGATCCCTGTCCCTATTCCTCCAGTCGCTCGCTCGCTTCTCTTTCGTTTCCTTCGCCTCGTCGCTCAAAAACCGCTCGCTCCTTCATGTGCTATAAACCCGTTCATCCACCTGTCCATTGCAAATGTCCGTCCTGATAGCCGTCCGAATCCTGTGCGTATCGCGTGGACTGCGTCGAGCTCACGCATGATGCCCATTCTGGCAGCCTTGCGTCGCCGCGCCCGGTAAATCGGACTTCTCAGCGACATGCACTCGGTACGGCACGGAAGGTGGTCCACAATGATAAACGACTTCCACGCCCCTAGATATGTGGCGTGGACACATGACAAGGCGGACGTAGCTCCGAGGAGAAGGACGGGGACAAGTGACGTCTCTAGGTGTGCAGGAAAAAGCAGAGGAAGTGGTCATTGCATCGGCGGCAGGACCGGGGTAGTGTGTAGCCTCAAGTTAACGAAGAGGACATCGCGTCGGACAACTTGGTCGCGTGTCCCGTGCCGACTAGGGCTTGCAAATTCTTTATCAGATCACTACAGTTCGTGTCTGTTTTTGTTATTCCGATCCGACGACTCCACTGGCGTTGTCGGACACAACCGAGCCTCATCTCTCGCCTCCACAGAGAAGCAAAACCAAGCTGTACACAGCTCATCCTGGGCAATGTGAAGCAGCTCCAGCCGAACACAGCTCATTTGTTGCCATTTCGTCCACACACGGCTACGCCCTGCGTTCACCAAAAACGAACCGCATACGCCTCTAAGTCTAGTCCGCGCGGACTTGCGTTCCGACAGCCACCCCGCCGCGGGAACAGGGAGAAAGGATTACGCCCTGGCTGACGTGTCTTGTCGCCTGCGCACCCCAAACCTTGACACGTTTGGGACTGGTCGACGAAAAACGCCGCACAGGGACAGGCGGGCGGTGCGACGGCGACGCGACATGATGCGCGTTCGCGAGCGCGCTCTTGCTCGGTCGATCTTGATTCTTCAACAGAGCCAGCAAAGGGCGCCAGTAACGTCATCCACCCGTGCCAACAGAGCGAACAAAGAGGCGAGTCGATCGATGCCGAACCACGCTATCGGATGAGTGCCTCCATCGCCGGCCCATGTCAACGAGGAGCCCGTCAGAAGGACCGGGACCTGACAACTGTCGCAAGCTACCTGCCTTCCCCCTCGGGCGGCTCCAGTCTGCCTCTTCCGCCGAAAGTAGCATTGAATTTGAGTAGCGTGTTGATGTCGCGCACCCAGTTATCGCCGCTGTTTCTCGACCGGGCATCCTCCTTCTGAGCATCGACCCCTAGCGTGCCGTCGTCTCCCACCTTCGAAGAAGCCACGCCCCCACCGCCACTTCCGCTCGTCAACAACCCACCGGCACGCCTTCCGACTGTTTCTGTCACGTCCTCGCGAAATGAGGGAGGCGGCGGGCGATTGACGCAAGGAATGGGATACGGAGACATGCACACTCGCACCGAGTGGTCCGGCGGAAGCGTCGAGAGCTCTCGGCCGTCGATGGAGAGGTCAGCCGGAGAGCGAGATTTGGATGCGATCTGCCATTCGAATCAAGCCACGGAAAGGGCAGGATGGGTTAGAATATCTCCGAAAGACTGAGTGGGGGAGTAAAGCGCCAGACTCTCTCCCATCCACTCCTTCCGCGTGCTCGCAGCCACCTTTAAGCCTTACTTGCGCACCTTCAACTCGATAGTAGCATCACTGGGGAAAAGGAGCGGTCTAAAGCTCAAGCTCCGCGGACAGATGGGCGTGAGCACAAGGGATTGCACAGAAGGGTGGACGATTGGCCCGCCGGCGGAGAGCGAGTAGGCCGTGGATCCGGTCGGGGTGGAGATGATCAGGCCGTCAGCCTGGGTGTGAGCAAGAGAAGACGGTAAGGAAGAGGAAATGAAGGAGACAGGATCAGGATCAGGACACTTGAGGGACTTCAAAAAAGCTGAGGGAGGCCGCCGGCAACCCACGATCGCCTCTGTAAGGTGCTCGCCATCGACAAACGCGTCGATCACCGTCATATGTGGCCTTCGTCCCCGGTGAAGGCACACCTCGTTCATGAGGTGAAAGCCTAGGACGGATCGGGTGAGGAAGGCCCAATCAACAAACGACACTCGCTGCGACCTCTTTCATATCATTCCTTACTGCCACAGGCGGCAGCAGTCCTCAGCGCGTCGTCGCCAGCTCACCTCCGAGACCCTCCCCAAGATCGCCTCCGTCCCACCCGCGACCTCTCAACTCCTCTCCATCCGGACCATGCACAGAATGACACAGTCGCATGCGCAAGAGGAGCGATGCGCGCGACGCGAACAGGTCCGCGACGGCGGTGCGGAATTGGTCGATATCTGGACGGATTGGACAGCAGGTCGTAAGCCAGCCATCCAAACAGGAAGGTGGGTCCTCCACGCTTCCCCATCCATCGAACAGAGGATTTTAAATGCCTCTGCCCGACTCACGAAATGGGAGGAGGAAGCCCAATGTGCCCATGCTAAAGCTCAGCACGGGAGGCACCGCCGATCTGTCGAACATGCCCGACACATGCAAGATGGAGCCATCCCCGCCTAGCGTGACCACAAAGTCCACCTTCTGGGCCAGGAGAGTCTTGTCAGCTGTAGACGACGGAGGGTAATCCAGATGGATGTCTTCCTCAGTAAGATCCCTCAAGCGTACTGGCACAAAAAAGCGAGCGGGGAGGAATGGGCGCTTACAAGAGCGGTACGGCACGAGGAAAGGATACCGGTCGACGAACTCCGAGTAGACGCTTTCCTCCACAACGATGTCTACATCCGGATACTCCGTGCGCATATGTCTTCGCAACGGTGATGAGATGAGACGGGCCGTGAGTTTACGAGCAGACAGACAAAGAAGCGACAGCAGCACACCATCTTATTATACTCACTCTACCACTTGTGCCATCGCAACCGATGTGCGCGGGTCCTGGGGCTTCTTGACGAACAGGACCGTGCGGGGCGGCGACACCCAGGAAAGAGAATGATTGCCGCTGGCATGAGGCCAAAATGAGCCAGAAGAAGTGATACAAGAAGCACCGTTGGTGCAACATTTGAGGAAATGCGCGGCCTCGAGAGCAGAACCTCGCCCAGCGGAGGCGCACACTCGCTTACCCATACGTCGAGCCTACGCGCGTCGTGATCTCTCGACCGCGCTTGGGAGGTACGATCTTGGACAGCCTGGGGAAAGCCAAAAGGAAGGAAGATGGCTCGTGCCTGTCGTTGGAAATGGTCCGCGCCCACAACTCCTTCTCACGAATGCGCTCGCTCGATCCGTTGAACCGACCTTCCCAACGGCTCAATCTCAAGGTCAACCTTGTCTCTTAACTCGTCCATCCTCCTCCTCTGGCTGTGGACAGCCGTGGACGACAGCGCCCGGGCGACGAAGGCACCATGGCGCTTGGGCAAAGGTCGGAAGGCAAAGCACAGGAGGCTGTCGGCCAGGAAGAGGGCGCTGGCGGCGCGCACCATTGTTGGAGGGAAGGAGATGGGAGGCGACGAGATCCTTCGGAATGGGCTCGCCTCGAGAAGACTCGAACGACTTGGGTCCGATCAACGTGCTGCGGCCATCCCGATCACTTGTGTTCCCGGTGCGCGCGGCTGGGTGGGTGACGTTCGTGTATCGGCGCCACCACCACTTGTCCACCGCCGTGTTCCCAGGCTCAACATTGCCTTTGACAAGCCCACAAGGATCGCCCTGACTCGGTACGGGAGCAGAATCGCCCAGGAATTTGCCTTGCACGGAAGGAGCTGATCAAGGCGAACATGGACATGGACGAAGAAGCTCTGCGGGCCATGATGCCCATGTCGTTCGGCAAGCAGACGCAGAAGAAGAAGCAGGACATTTCAGGGCGAGTGGCTAAGACGCGTAGGGTAGAGGCACCGGTGAGTGAACGAGGGAGCAGGTGCGCGTGTTCATCGGCTGGGTCGTGGCGATCGGATGTTGACTAGATCTACTCGGCCGACGTCATTAGGAAGAAGAAGTGGCAGCTCCGGGCCCTCGTCCCCAGCAAGGTCCGGAGCGACCTGCTACGAAGGAATCCACCAAGGTCGTCGACCAGGCCGAAGACGGGGATGACCAAGATGGAGTAGGGGAGGACGAGGACGAGGACAAGGAAGTCGGGCCGCCGTTGCCGCCTGCAGGGAACGGCGGTGCGGCGCCGGAAGACGATGAGGAGGTGGATTTGGGACCGGAGCCGGAGACGCCGAGCGACGAATTGCCAGTGTCTCACGAGATCATAATGAAGGACCACTCAAAGGTAATGTTTTCGTTGGGCGCCCCATTTTACTCGTTCACGCCGCAAAGGAACCGACGACGTGGCCTTCTTTCTTGGCTCCACTCCGATCGCAGACCGTTTCCGCACTGGCCATCGACCCAGCCGGCGCGCGGATTGCCTCGGGCTCGTACGACTACGACGTCAAGCTATGGGACTTTGGCGGCATGGATTCGGGCTTTCGACCGTTTCGAAGCTTTGAGCCTGCGGGGAGCTACCAGATCCACGATCTTCAATTCTCCACCACCGGTGACTCGTTTTTGGTCATCTCCGGGACGTCGCAGGCGCAGCTTTATGATCGCGACGGTCATCCTATGTTGAGCGGCTTGGGTTCTTTTGTCGCCGGCCCGCTCATCGTGGGGTCGGGATGGGAAAGGATTTCGTTGACTGAACCATGCTTTACCCTCTCTTCAGAAACACCTATCAGAAAGGCGACGTCTATCTTCGTGACATGCGACATACTACGTGAGAACGCACGCGTGCTCGTGATCGACTCGCTCCTGTTTTCTTTTCTGACCGGCGCCCGGTGGACTTGTTCCCGACGCGACGTTGGCAGGGGCCACGTGGCCGAGTTGTCGAGCGCGGCTTGGCATCCACAGGACAGGACGACGTTCATCACCGCGTCGGCGGACAGCACCATTCGGTGAGCCGTCCTGTTTGGCCTTTGCATCCCGTCCCGTCCCGTCCCGTCCCTATTGCCGCGCACATTGATCTGACGTGCGGCGCCGGTTGGTATGTGTAGGTTGTGGGACGTGGAGAACAAACGGAAGCAGAAGCAGATCATCGTCGTAAAGAGCAAAGAGCGAGGGACGCGAACAAAGGTGACGGCTTGCGCGTACAGTCCGGACTCGAAGGTGATCGCCGGGGGTGAGTGCGAGGGGGAGGTTGTGGACGAGGCTCACCCGCGGTTAGTGAGTGCGGACGGACTGACGGTGATACGGGTCGTCGATCGTCATAGCTTGTTTGGACGGTGCGATCCACCTGTGGAGCACCGCCGGCACGTTCACGCGGCCGAACGCCGTGAGTGGCAACCCGTCCGGTTCCACGGCGCTACCGAAATCGGGCCGCTGACGTCCGTTTAACGCTCTCTCAGACGGTCGAGAACGCACATACGAAAAACACGGAGATCTCGAGCATCGCGTTCTCGGTGGACAATCGCACCATTGCCACTCGAGGCGGCGACGACACGGTGAAGCGTGAGCGCCGCCTTTTTTTTTTGTTCTCTTTTATCTTCACTCGCGGGGGCGGAATGCTGACGGCTAGGTCTCGCCTCGGTGGGTGTGCCAGTCTGGGACTGTCGGTCGTTAAAGAAACCGATGAGCACGCGATCGGGACTGACGTCGTACAACGCGGAGACGAACGTGATCTTTAGCCCGGACGAGAGGCACATCCTTACGGGCGTCGGGGTGAGGAAAGGGGAAGGGATGGGCAAGGTGGTGGTGATGGATCGGAGCACGCTGGACGTGGTGCGGACGATCGGGGTGTCGGAGAGCAGCGTGGTCAAGGTGTTGTGGCACTCGCGGATCAACCAGGTGGGTTGGGATCGGATCGGTCGAAGGGTGGGAGTTGTCATTGAAATTTTTCTCCCTTTGCGATCGGTCCGCGGAAAGATATTCACCGGGTCGGCGGACGGGACGGTCCACGGGCTCTACTCGCCCACGTCATCGATCCGAGGTGCGCTGCTATGCGTGGGGAAAGCGCCGCGTGCGCGGGCGGTAGACGACCTGGACTCGCAACTGGACCGTCCGATCATCACCCCACACTCGCTACCGGCGTTCAGAGAAGAGACAACAGCAAGCCAAGCGGCAAAGAAGCGCAAATTCGAAAAACTCCGCAACGACGCGCGGGCGACCAAGATGCCCCTCCGGCCTATGCAGGGTCCCGGGCGTGGGGGACGGGTGGGGTCGAGCGCGACGCAACACGTGGTGCAGAGTATTTTCAGGGACAATTCGAGGCTCGAAGACGTGAGTCGATGTCGGCCCATGTGGTGCTCGGTCGCGGTGTTGGAGCGCGCTGACGTTTCTGTCTGCACCTGAATCGAATCGGATAGCCACGGGAAGCGCTGCTCAAGTACGCGAACGCGGACGAGGATCCACAATGGACTTCGGGTGAGCGCGTCTTAGGGATGGATGGTGGGGGTGCCTGGCTGACAGACGGTCGGTCTTGATCGGCCTCGCTTTTTCTACACGCAGCATGGAAGAAGACGCAGCCGAAGCCGGTGTTCGACACGAACTACGACTACGAGGAGGAGGAGGGAGAGGAGGAACGGGGGAGGGGTGCGTCTGCATCTGGGTCGAGGCGATGAGCGTCGGACAAGGGGAGGATGCAGGCCGAGTTGATGTAGATTCTAACGTCGTCGGCGTCGGCGCGGTGCCCCGACTACGTCACGTCCAGTTCCAGCTCCTGCCGTCGACGCAACGATCGGAACTTGTTCGTTCGTTGCTTCTAGTGCCGATCCGATCCGACAGCGTTGTGATCTGCCTGTCTCTCTATCTATCTATATGCAGTAGCTGCTGTTGAGGAACGGGTTAAGCATGCGAGTTTTTTTCCTGTGTGTGTGTCCCTCTTTCTTGGGGATGGGAGCACAAGGAGCCGACAGACAGAGAAAGGAGAGGGCGTGCATGGCTGGCTGGGGTTGCAGCACCGCCACGGTACGGTCGCGCCTTGTGCGAAGACAAGGCAGACAGACAGACAGACAGAGAGATATGCACATCGGCGGCAGGCGACACGCGGTTCGGCAGCTTTGCTTTTGCTTTTTGGCTTTTGGCTTTCGGCTTTCGCTTATCACGTGGCGGCGTCGACAACGGCGACTGCGGCATGTCGGGTCTCGGATGGGACGGCGGTGTTGCGTCTTGTCTTGTCGGGATCGTCGGCGGATGCGACGGTCGTCGGCATGCGCGGCTGGCTGGAGCGACGCGAGGCGAGGCGAGAGGGAGGCGCAGCCAGCACGCGGTGGGTCCACCCGCCGATTACAATCGTCGCCTGGCCGTTACGATCGCGCGGCCGTCGATTACAATTGTCGCCCGGCTGTCGATTATAATCGGCCGCGCGCCGATTACGATCGCTGCCGTCGCTGCCTACGACGACCATCCCGTTCCCCTCACGCGTGGCTGGCCATCGTCGTCGGCCGTCCGTCACTCCGTCCTTCAGTCCGTCTGTCGTTCGTCTTCGTCGTCGTCCGTCGAGCCAAGCCGACTCGAGCCAGCGCTCGCCTCATCTCATCCATCTCATCTCGCCTCATCTCGCCTTCTCCTTCGACGTCCGCCTCCGTCAAACAAGGTCGTCTCGTCTCGTCCCACTCCGCCTCCGTCCATTAACCCTCCGTCCTCCTGAACCCCGTTCACCGTCTCCTCCGTCCTCTTGTGCGCGACGAACGACGACCGACGACTGACGACCACCAACACCACCATCACTGCATACGACCGCCTCCCCCTCCCCCTCCCCCTCCCCCTCCGTCCACACCGCCCCGGAAGCAGACCGGGCGACGTGAGGTGACGTGACGGGGTGTAGGCGACCACCAAGCATCGTCCCTTGCCGCGCTTTCTTTCTTTCCTCCCTTCATCTGCGATAACCACATACCGTTACGTACGGGACGGCCCACAGACGCAAGGCACCCTCACCCTTTCTTCCTTCCCCCTTCCTCCCGCCTCGCCCACCTTTTCTCTTCTTCCCGCCCTCCCACCACATCGCCTCCCTCTCCTCCCACCTCCGTCTTCCCTCTCATCCACCCCTTCCACCACACACGCCACACCGCCCCCTCGTAAGGCAAACAAAGCAGACCAGACCACGGCCGGCTCGTATCAGCGCGTACACAGGTCGCCTTTGGCTGTCGAATACAATCGACGCCGTCGTCGACCGCCAGGCGGTGCAAGCCTAGCCAAGCCAAGCCAAGCCGAGCCAGAGAGCGAGAAAAGCGAGCCGTCTTCTGTCGGCCCACATCGCTCCCACCACCATCACCTAACCCGATCCCTCCTTCGCCATGGCCGATCCCCGTCCGTCCGCAGACGAGGCCCGTCTCTACTCCTCCGCCGCCGCCTACATCTCCCTCCCCGTCTCCTCTCCACCAGAGTCGCCCACCACCGCCGACGCAGACGTCAACACCGCCGATGGCACCCGCTATTCCCCTCTGCCCATCGCTGATCGCTTTACCGCCGTCTCCCCGCCGCCGTCCGTGCGGACGTCGCTCAACAACCCTTTACCCGCCCTGCCGTCGTCAGTCATCAGCACCCCTCCATTGGGACCGACCCCCGCCTCTTCCTCCTTCTTCTCCTCCAGGAGGTCCAGCAATCCGCTGCCCGTGCCGCCCTCCGTCGACGTCTCTCCCGTCCCACCACAGCCCTCGTCCCCGGACCAGCTCTCACCTCCCCCCGCCGCCCGCACCACCCAGCCGTCGCCGGCAGTGTCCCAGAGTCCTACGCCGCTCGCCTCGTCGTCCATGTCCTCGCTCTCCGTTTCTCAATCCGCCGCCCCATCCTCCTCCTCCTCCTCGCATCTTCAGAGAACATCTCCCACCTCCGCCGCGCCCTCGTCGTCCTCGTCCTCGTCGAGCGCCGCTCCACCCTCGCTGCCTCCCAAGCAGCCCAGGCCGTTCTCGGCCCTCCTCCCCTCCTCCTTCGCCAACGACCGTTCCAAATCCATCCCCGTCAACCCCTCTCCGCTGAACCCCAAGTATCAGAGACCGACGAGCGACTTGCTCGTGTACGGCCGCACCGACGCCTCCGACGAGTCCTCCCCCTCGCACAGCCACAGCGCCAGCGCCAGCGGGTCCGGACACAGCGCACCCGGCATCGCCCTCGGGTTGTCCTCGGCCTCCGGCGGCGGCCACCACCACCACGGCCGGACCCAGAGCCTGTTCGGCATAGCCTCCCTCGGCGAGGGAATGAACCACCGAATGAGCGACTACTACCCCACCCTCGAAGGCGGCCGCAGCAGCACGATGAGGGACCTCATGACCGGCGCCATCGGCGCAGGCTACGGCCCCTACTCCCACATGTCCGAGGGCACCCTCGCCGGCCTCTTCACCCCGCCCGGCTCGCCCCACGCCGCCGCCGGCGGCCCTGCCACGGCCGGCAGCTTGAGACTCAGTCAGTCCAACCTTGCCATCGGCAACGGCAACGGCAACGGCAATGGCAATGGCAATGGCAATGGCAATGGCAATGGCAATGGCAATGGCAATGCTGCCGAAGGAGGAGGTAGTAGCGCATCGGTCAGCGCTCGAGCGAGCGGCGAAGGTGTCGAGTTCCTCCGACCCATCGGCGCCACGGGCGCCGGCGCCACCCCGGGTCCGATGAACCGCGAGGCGAGCTGGGCGCCGAGCCGGTTCAGCATGATGAGCGGGTACAGCTTGGCGAGCATGGGCGACTCGCCATCGGACACCAAATTTTTCATGACGCCCACCACCACGGCCCTCATTTGGGACGGCAAGGAGGAAGAGGACGACGACCATCTGCACAACCCCGACACCAAGGGCAAGGGCAAGGGCGCTTTCGCAACCATGGACGGTCGAGGGTTCATGAACATGGCCGTGCTGTGCATCCTCGTCGCCGGCATCATCGCCCTCTTCGCCGCCTACCCCATCATTTACGAGTACAAGACGCATCGCTGGATCGGTTTTGGCTTTGGCCTCGGCGGCATCAACGCCTCGGGTCAGGTGCCGTACATCGCCAACTTGCCGCAGCTCGTCGACATCGACACGCCCAAACACGCCATGAAGTTTACCGCCCAGGACGGCACGCCTTACCACCTCGTCTTCTCCGACGAATTCAACCTCGACGGACGGACGTTCTACCCGGGAGACGATCCTTACTGGGAAGCCGTCGACTTGCACTACTACCAAACCCAAGATTACGAATGGTATACACCAGAGGCCATCACGACGGCCGGCGGCAAACTCGTGATCACCATCGATGAAATTGCCCAGCATAACCTTAACTACCAGAGTGGTATGCTGCAGAGCTGGAATAAGCTTTGCTTCACCGGTGGTTATTTTGAAGGTGAGCTTTTCAGAGCGTCATCTCCCCCCCGCCCGTGGCTGACCTTCTTCTTCTTCTTCTTCTTCTTCTTCTTCTTCTTCTTCTTCTTCTTCTTCTTCTTCTTCTTCTTCTTCTTCCTTTTTTTTTTTGACCGCCAGCCCTCGTCCAGTTCCCCGGCTCGGCCGCGATGCAGGGCTTCTGGCCCGCCGTGTGGATGATGGGCAACCTCGGCCGGCCGGGCTACGGCGCGACGACGGACGGCATGTGGCCGTACAGCTACTCTACGTGCGACGTCGGCACGCTGCCCAACCAGACCTGGGTCAACCAAACCGGTCCGCCGGCGGCCAAGACGAGCGGCTCGACAGACTACGGTGGAGAGCTGTCCTGGCTCCCCGGTCAGCGCGTCTCCGCTTGTACCTGCCCCGGCGAGGATCATCCGGGCCCGAACGTGAACGTGGGCAGGGGCGCGCCCGAGATTGATCTGATCGAAGCCCAAGTCAAGACGTACTCTGACGGCGTCACCGAGGGCTCCGCCAGCCAGTCCCTCCAGATCGCGCCCATCGACGCCGGCTACAACTGGGACAACTCGAGCGCCGGCGCGGTGTTGTACAACCCTGCCATCACCGTACAGAACACTTACCACGGCGGCATCAACCAAGAGTCTCTCTCCGTCCTCACCCGCTACGGCGCGCAGTACTACAACCAATCCACCGTTCAGACGCCCGCTTACATCAAGCTCGGCGTCGAGTTTAGCCCGAATAAGGAGAATCCGGAGAACGGGTACGTGACGTGGTACGTCGACGGGCAGCCCTCGTGGACCGCCAAAGCGGGTGCCGTTGGCCCGAACGGGGCTACCGGTATCGGGCAGAGGCTCGTCAGCCAAGAGCCGATGGTGAGTCCGAGGCGAGAAACACGTTGGCGTCTACTTTCTTACTGACGGTGCTTCATTTTTTGTCTTCCTCCCGTTCCCCCCTTCCGTACGCGAAGGCCATGGTCATCAACCTCGCTCTCTCGCCCGCCTTCCAGACTCCCCAGTTTCAGAGGCTCGTCTTTCCCGCCTACTTGAACGTCGATTACGTGCGCTTCTACCAGAAGGATGGGCAGGAGGATAACGTGGGCTGCGACCCTAAGGACTATCCCACGGCGGATTACATCCATCGGTGGGTCCTCCGTCGCAGCTGGCTTTTTTTTTTTTTTTTGCTCAACCTCGTCCCGCCTTTTTCTTTCGCTTCTCTTTCACAGCCACTGGGACGCGTACAACAACCCGAACCTGACCATCTGGAACAGTACCGAGTATCCGATCCCCAAGAACAGTCTCGCCGGCTGTTGAGCCTCCGTTCGCCACCGCCTCTGCTCTTCGCTATCTTCCTCTCTCGCCTTGTTTTTTCTTCGATTCGTCACGGACTCCTTCCTTCCCCGACGGAGCCTCCTTCGGTATTCCCCGACCAGAACACGCCTCCATGACCGTCACGACACGACCCTGACAAGACCATCTCTCGGCCGACGCACGCCGACCTTGGACGATTATTCGATCTCGGTATATTCCCGCCTTTTTTTTTCTCCTCTTAAGCTTCACTCCACGCATGCATTTTTTTCTGTTTGTTTTGTTGTGTTGTGTTCCGGGCTGTTTCCTTCCCTTGTCTCGCCTCGTCTCCCTCATCTCTTCGCCTGTCGCCTCGCCTCGTTTCATCTCGTCTCTTCGCCTCTCGCCACACGGACGCTCCTATTTCACGACCCCACGTCCCATTCCGGCTCTGCTTCCCTTGGGCTCAAAAGCGGTGTTCCTTGCCCGCTCGCTCGTCATACCTCGTCGTCGTCTTCGAGCTTTCCCTTCCGCCCCTTCGCTTCGCAATCCCACCATGATCCGTCCGTTTTTCAACGCCGCTCACACACACACAACAGAGCACAGCACGGCCCATTCGACCCGGTTCAACCCCGCCTTCTTCTTTCGCCCTCGCCCTCGTCGGACACTTTTTCCTTCTTCATTCTTGTACCGGTCCCACGCCGGCCCCGCCCGCCGCGCCTATATCGCTCGTCCTTCCAGTTAATCCTTCCTTTGTCCTTTCCGAGCCGACCGAGCGCGCTCGGTCTCCCAAAGTCGGATTCGATTTGTCGTTAGTCATTCGTTCGTCGTTCGCCCTTCTTGCCTTGCGTCACATCCATCCCCCCTCGTGCGAATCGAAGCGACTTAGATAGACTTTGGACTGATCATCAGGGCACACACGGCGATCCCATTCGAATCGAATCGAATCGAATGCGGCTCGCTTGTTAATCCTGACGAACCGTTTCTTCTCGATGCTTTATCCTCCCTCCCTGTTTGAACACCCGTTTCTTTCTCGTTTTTTTTTGTTCTTCGCTGATTTATCTTCCCTCCCCGTTGAAGACTCGTTTCTTTCTCGTTGAACACCCTTTTCTCCTTGTTTTACATCTTCCATCGCTGATTCTCGCAACGCGAGGCCCCTGTTCTATTGCGTCATCGGCGCTGTTACCTACAGATATGATGGTGCGTTTCAGGTCGCTTCCAGGTTGGCCCTGCTGTCGGCTCAGACGGGGTATCTTGCCGTGGAGTCGTCAGTCAGTGGAGGGGAGCGGTTGTGGATTCCGCATAGACTTGGAGGCTTACGCACTTGCTCGTAACCATGGTCGGCAGGCACCTACTTCACCGGTATCCTCTCTCAGAAAAACTGAGCCGACGACTCCTCGACGGCAACATGTCCCTTTGTGAAGAGCGCGGCTGACCGGCGCTCGGAGCGGTGCGGTCCTTCTTCTGGTGTTTTCCAGAGCCACCAGCCTTGGTCGAGGCCGTACGTACGCTGGAACAGGTGTGTGCGCGTCCAGCTTCGCGCATACCGCCTCGTGGTGGGCGTAGTCGTCAGAGTTAACCTGGTGGACGGCCGCTCTTCTTGCTGCTCGTTGCTCCTCCTCCAGAGGGGCGAAGAAGAGGGGCCCTCAGCCGCTGATGAAACGCCGAATCCGCTTGCCCACTTCTTTCTGGCTGCGCAAGTACTTCAGCGACTGGTGGTGCGGAAGTTGGTTGAGGCCATGCTTGATCGCCAGCAGCTGCTTTTCCTGCGCCGAGCAGCGTTGCTCGGTGCTGGTCGGTCAGCTTCCGAGATTCGTACGCAAATCGGATGAAGGAAGCGGTTGGTCAATTTCGAACGGCCCGTCGTCGTCCAACCCCCTCGCTAGGCTTCAGCTCCTGCTGAAGGAACCGCCCCGATCGCCTCCCCCCGCTTGCGTCCGTGTCGATGGTGAAAACGCTGGCCGGGGACTAGACTCGGTAAAAGCGAGCGGTCTTGAGGCGAGTGAGCGGAAGGAAGGACGATGATGCTCGAATAGCCGTCCGTTTATGAAATCGCCGGTAAAAGTTGGCGGAAGTCCAACAGAGCTCTCAAGCTCTCTTGAGCGCGTCGAATGCGCGCTGTGCGAAACCCCTGGGATGAAGCGGAGGTAGTAGTGGTTGAGGAAGCCGCAGAGCTCGGTAACGTTGGCTGGTACGGGCCAGTCAATGATGACCCCGAGACACTTTGGCGGGGATCGGGATCGGTGCGTATACCCTTGGGCGTCAACGAACGATGTGCCCGAGAAAATGAATCGAGCCGTTGAGCCTACTTGTATTTCGCTTCGTTGAGGAGAGGACGAAGAGCTGATGGGCGGACAAACAGCGTTCGCAAGACCTTCTCGACGTCCTTCCTCCTCCTCATGGTGCCTGGCGGTGCGCGACAAGACCACGACGCAGCGGAGCCGTCGTGGGCGCGCCACGCTCGCAGGTGCAGGCCGCGGTTATTACTGACAGACTGCCATCCTCGAATCCGTCCGCCACGCGCAGGTATGGTTTTACAACAAGTCGTCCTCGTCGGTGAAACCCAGCCGAGTTCCACTCGACGCGAGAGGGAACGAGTGGTATTATTGCAAGCCAGAAGTGGCCACCTGTCCGCGGTACGGACATTTGCCTATGACTAACCGATTTTATACCTTTTTTCGCCTTTTTTTCCCTTTTTTTTTTTTGGCGTTTCCGTTAATAACGTCCACGGAGAGGTTCGTGCGTCCGTCCGCTAGAGAGGAGGGGGATATGCGAGGGCCAGCCGAATAAATGGGGGGGGATGCGGGAATGGGGGGAATACGAGTGCAGGGAAAGTGGAGCGAAGGAAGGAGAGAAGAAAATCGACCAACGTGAGGCAACTTGACTCGGCTCAGTAGGAGCGGTCATAGCCGGCAAACGGATGGGTACTCTTGGGGCCGGTCTCGGACCCGTCTTCGGTTTCAGCAAAGTGGGCGTGGGGGACTTCGGCGAGTTCTTCCCTGTGCACGGTGCGCTCGAGGGTGATGTTGACACCTGGAAGGAAAGAAGGTGTGAGCGATACTAAGTCTGCGATCGTGGGCTCTCGTGCGGTAACGCACCGTTCGTCTCGTCCAAAAGCACTGCCTTGCCACTCGCACCGGACGCACCATCACCATTGGGTCCAAGAGCGCTTTCGTGGCTCCTGAGATGGGCTGAGCGCAAGCCGGGGACTCTGCCAGAGCCGCCCCTGCTGGAGAGGCCGGTCCTGCGCCTGTAGCCGGGGTTCATGTTGTTGAAACCGTCGGAGCGTGACCTGTAAATCTCGTCGGAATCGTGGATGGCCGAGTTGGTGGAGAGATGGATAAAGGCACGGCAGGCGGCCATACCGGAGACGGTGAGACCGAATTGGGAGCCGATGAGGTAGAGGACGTCGTTGAGCTGGGAGGGGGGAGGAAGAAAAGGGGCGAGGTGGACGGACGAAGGGAGGAGGATAAAAAGGATCTCTCAGACCGAGGTTGAAAACAGAAGCCAGAGCACACTCACGCGCAAGAGAACCATGAGAAGAGCAAAGGTCGAGGCAGCAAAGCTGACGATGAAATAGATGAGACTGGAGGGGAGGAAAGAAAGGTGGGGTGTGTGAGGGTACGATTGGACGGTGGGACGAAAAAAACACGCAACGCACCCCTGCTGGATCAAGATCCTGCCGATGGAATACCTGGTGCCGGAACCCTCGGAGCGGAAGAGCTTGTACATGGTGAGGACGAGGGTCAAGGTGTCCACGATTTCGGTGTAGGCGTAGGTGACCCAGAGCCAGTTGCCCTCGGCGGTGACGATGCAGGCGTTGGCGGTGGTACTGAATTGGGTGGTGACGGAGACGGTAGAATGGAACCAGGTGGCGCTCTGGCCGAGCCAGATGAGGCCGATGGGGAAGATGATGTACTTGTTCATGCCCCAGACGGCGACGGTGCGGAGGACAAAGACGCCTGAAGAGCAGGTGTGGACGAGAGCGGCAAAGGCGATGGCCGTCGACACGGCTGCCTGACAGTTGACGGGCAGTGCGGTCGTGACGAAGACGGTGTTGGCCGTGTCGGCGGCGATGACGCTGTAGCGGGCGATGAAGTAGAGGAGCATGGCCCAGCGCCACTTTCGCTGGCCGGTGAAAATGGACCATTCGAACCAGAAGGTGAGCACAAACCTGAGCGAGCGTGCGGGCGAGGAAGAGGGAGGGAGGAGACGATGGATAAAGTTGGATAGAGGTCAGGTGCGGTCGAGACGTGGAGCGAGAGGAGCGTGTCACGCGTTGCGACGCGGGTCCACCGTTGGGACTCGACTCACTCCCAAGCGTAAAAACCAAGCTGGGTCATAAGAAAGGCCTTTTCAGCCTCGATGCTGCGCAGGATCGCCTCGGGCGAGTTGAAGTTGGTCATGGCGGCGGCGGCGAAGTAGTAGTGATGGACCGAGGACGATGAGGTGGACGACGGCGCGGGGGAGGGGGGGCGAACCAGGCCTGGCGGTCGGTCGTCGAGAGGACGGTTGCCTCGACTGACCGGTCAGCGAGGAGGGAGAAGGAGGGAGATGGAGGCGGGGGAAAACCGAACCGGGGAAGGAAGGAGGCGGATGAGAAAGCTCCGCGACGGGGGGATATCAGCGTCAGCCGGCTTATGTATGGATGGAGATGTGGGTTGTCGTCGTCGTCGTCGTCGGTCGAGAAAAAAGGAGAGAGAGCGCCGAGCTGGGGAGGACGAGATGGGCGGGGGCGGGCGAGAGAGAGAGCAAGGGGGGAATAAGTTTTGAAAATAGGTCCGGACGGGGGGCTAGCCTAAGCAGACGGTGGCCGTGGGTGGACATGGATCATCATATTGGCCAGCGAGACGCAGCGGCTTAGGCGGTGGGCGGGGGCGGAGGAGGTGGCGTCAGATGCCAGGGAGCAGACAGCCAAGGGCGGAGGACAAATCATCAAGGCAAGGGTGCTAAAGTTAGGAGGAGCGACGGCGATGGCGACGGTGGACCGGGTGAGACGCAGATAAGGGGCCGGCGAGGGACGTGAGATGGCACTCGGGAAATGAAATGCGCGAGGAACGTACGAAGCGAGCCGAATACGAAAGAGTACGAAAGAAAGAGGTACCTGCGCCCAATGACGACGCCCCGATGCCAACGTAGCTTGCTCGGCGAGAGAGAAAGCAGTGATCCGCCCCGCACTGCTGCTGCTACGCGGCTACACGGCCTACATGGCTACACGGCTATGATGGATAAATGGATGGATGATTGGTCCGTCGTCGGTCCGCTTGTCCGACATCGGCTGGCTGGCGACACGGGTGCTTTCACAGAAGCGAGCGAGCAGCCATGCTGAGGTGGGCAATACGCTAGTGTATGAGGGTGGAGTGGAGCGACGACTACGACTGCACCAGCTTGGCTTGCCTTGGCTTGGCGGTTATCCGTAAGTAAATTCGTTCGTTCGTTCGTTCGTTCGTAAGTCGTAGTCGTCCGCAACGAACGAAACCGCTTCTCCGCCGACCGACTGATCGACCGACCGACTGCGCCCGACATGGACCACCGTCTCCTCCTCCTGTTCCCAGAAAAGCCCCATCGCTCCAAGAGGAGACAGACACACCAGACAACGCTCTAAGCCGCGCCACCCGTCCCATTCATTTCCATTCATTTACCAACATCTCCGGTCGTCCGGTCGTCCGTCCTTAGCCCACTGCGCCGGCGCAAACGTTGGGGACGGCTTGACGAGCGGCGGGTCACCGTTTGTTCCTTTCTGCCCATGTCGTGTAATGGACATGGGCATGGATGTCGGGGTGGACACGGCCAGCTGCCCGGTTGGCCATTACATAATCTACTAACCTAAGTCTGCCTCCGCATCCGCCTGCTAGCCTCGATCTCCGCTCGATCACACTCAACCGGTTTGCTCTTCTTTCGTCCTTCACCGCCGACCTCCATATGCGACTCGCCCACACCGAGGCGTGCCCCGGCCGTCGACGATGCCAGGATGACAGCGACGGATCCTTGACGCGGCGCGGGACAAACTCGATTTGATACGATACGATACGATACGGTTCGTTTCGGTTCGGATGTCCGCAGCCGACGCCAGGGACGACAGAAAGAGACGACGCTAGACGGACATGCATGATATTTATGATGGGCGCATGAGCGTTTAGCCTGACCCTGAGCCATCTACGTCTACCGGCAGACGGACGCAAAGTGGACCACTTTGGCGCCGCTCAGCCCAACCTTCACGCCGAGCGAGAAGATAGCAGCAGCCAAAGTCGTTCCTCCTCGACCTCCTCGCCTCCTTCCTCCCACCCTATCACATCCTCCCACTGCCCCCGCATCCCCCTTTCCCTCGCTTCCCCTTTTTTGAGATGGAGTGCTCCATTGATCGGCGTGACCGACGACGACGGCGGACCATCGGACCCGACAGACCAACAGACAGACGCCCTCCATCCTCGCCGCCGTCTCAGAATTCGCCAATCCGCCATCGATCCTGTCTGTCTGTCCTTCCGTCGCGTATTCTTCCAGCCGCCAATTGCTATTGCCGCGATTCCGATTACGTCCTGTCCTTCTAGTAACCCTTCTGGTCATCCGTCCCGCCCTAACTAGCCTCTCCCCGTCGCTATATCGCTCCCTCCGCTCGTCGATCCCGCCGCTGCTCCTACCCCGCGCGCTCCTCACCTCGTCTCGTCCGACTTCCAAGTCCATCATCCTTCCTTTCCCTCCACCCCCAGCCATCATGTCCTCCAGCGCACCCGCTCCTGCTCCCCAAGCCGCCCCCGACGCCGCTCCGGTCGTCCCGCCCGTCACCTCGGACATCTATCGCTGGACGCGCCTCGACGATGGTCGGTGGGTCAGGAGCTGCTACGGCTTGGACGTGAGTGGCGAGCGAGCGAGCAAGCGTCCTGTTTCTCTCTCCAACAAAGCTCTCCTTCCGTCTCGGGCCCGAGTCGCTGACGCACCACGCCGATGCCACCTACCCCCGCGTCTCCTCTCTTGCCGTTGCATCCCCTCCATCCCATCCTTCCTGCCCGCCGGCCGGCCCCGGTTGCTAATCTCAGATGTGCTGGGACCAGCTCTGGCTCAACCACAAGGACTTCGTAGAGATTCAGGCCGGCGCAGGTCTCGTCACCACCTTGTCCGATGAAGAGCTCGTTCGCCGCCTCGTCAACGCCTTGGCCGTGCTCCGTTGGGAGTGCCCGCACCTCGCTTGTGAGCGCGTTGCTGCCGGTTTTGGTGGAATGAGGGCCGGTGGGATGATTGACGTCATGGATCCATGATTGAATGCCCCCTTCTCATAACGTCAGCCAAGATGGAGATGGGCGTCCAGTCGCCCAATTGGCGCTCCTACGTCTACACGCCCGCCAAGTCTTACGATGAGGTCAAGGCATGGGCCGAAGAGGCCGTCGAGCTTTTGCCCAAGGGAAAGTTTACCCCGCTTGCTTTGGGCGAACGTGAGTCGGCGTCTTTCTTCCCTTTCTCCTCGCTCTCACCACTCGGGCTCACCGCGCGTTCTTCCCCTCGACCCCCACCCGCGACCGAACAGACCTGAACACCGAAGCACCTTTCCCGACGCCGCTTGGAAACTGGCTCAAGCTGTACGTCAACCCGTTGCCCGACAACTTTGACGGCCACCTCGCCGCCGAGGCGGCCCTCAATGGCACGAGCACGAGCGCTCAGACGGCGAGGAGGGTCGACTTGGTCGTTCACAGCCCTCATCAGTATTTTGACGCTCAAGGCCACTGGGTGTTCTGTAAGTCTGCCGACGCCACGAGGCGGGCTTTTGATGATGAGCAAAGAATTATAAAATCTCATCATCTGTCCTCCTTGGCTCCAATTCTAGTCCACAACCTCTTCCGCATCATCACAAAGTCCCCTGCCGTCGACCCCGCACAGTTCGCTTGGGGCCAGGAAAAGCCGGTGAGCATGCCGGGCCTGCTTCGCTGGCTTTTTTCTTTTTCCTTCTGGGCCGCGGGGCATCCGAGGTCTGGGTCTGGAGGACTGATGAGCGGAACGATGATGTCTTCTACCGACTACCCTTGCACCCGTTCAGAATAAATACTTCGCCGACGCCGCTCTCGACTTGCTCCCCGCGCGCACCGCCGAAGTCACCGCAGCCTCGCAAGCCGGCGTGATGGAAATGCTAGGTGCCGTGGCCAGCAAGCCCAGCTTGGGTCTCACCGCCCAGCGGGACGAGCCGATCAAGCTCGGCAGGTCGTTCCGCGCTGTCCGGTACTTATCACCTGAAGAGCTTGACTCGCTTAAGCGTGGCATCAAGAAGCTCGGTGGCTATGTGAGTTTACGAGACAGCCCTTTTGATTTCTTTTTTTCTTTCTTCAATCGGCTAGCATGCATGACCGTGTCGATCGACGCGTGCAGAGACAGAGACCCCATTGGAGGGAGAAGCGGGAATCAAGGTCTTCCTCTTCGCTGACGTTTCTTTCGCCTTCGCCCTTGGCCGTCATCCAACTACTTCGAGAGCAGACTGTCACCCAGGCCCTCCTCGCCGCCTCCAACCTGGCTGTCGTCGAGTCTTTGCCAAAGTCGGTCACGACGGAGGACATCAAGAAGCACCAGCTGCTCTCTTTCCGTGAGTCGCCTGCCCGATCGTTCATCCCCCCCGGACCGATCGCATGGGTGGATCCATGAGCTCATGCCGGCCCTTCTGCCCGCTCGTTTCTGCCGTTCCGTCCGTCCTCTCAAGCGTTCGCGCTCTCTGCCCGCAAGTACTTCCCGCAGCTTGACCTGTGGGGACCCCAAGTGATGCCGAGTGAGCGGATCGATGCTGCGTACCTGAAGATGATCCTTTCGAGGCCTAACCGTGTCATGTTCTCTCTACGTATTCGATTCACTAGCCACCTGTTGCTTCCCCGTTGGAACGCCCGCCGAGTTGACCATCGCTTCTTCCGGCGAGGTCGTCCAGGACGCAGAGGCCAAGAAGCAGGCCTTGGCGAGCATGATCGAAGTGGCCAAGTCAACGAGCGACAAGTACGTCAATTGGCCGCACATCATCGATGGCAACACTATTCTGCTCAACATGACCAAGCTCAACAGTCGTGAAGCGTGAGTTTATCTGTTACGCATGGCTAAGCCGAGTTCCAAACTCGGCTGCGATCCAAGACGTGTCACGCACGGTCTGGCGGGAAGACGGCTCGGACGACGGTCGTCTTATCGACCGTTCGTTCGTTCGCTTTCCAGTACCTTCCCCACGACGCCGATGATGATGCCCCAGCTTTCCTCCATCGGCGTCATCGACACCAAGCTGCAGACGCTCTGGTACGAGGGCGACGGCAACCAGGCAACGTATGCCAACAACGCTCCGGACTCGCCGACTAAGGGCGGCAAGCGGGAGCGCAAGCAGGGCGAAGCGCCCGTCTTCAGTGTTGTCGATTTCAGCCTGCACTGGAGGTGAGCTTTTTCCATTTCTTCTTGGGCTTTGTGTCGCTGCCGCTGTTCGCTCATCACGCCGATCGACCACGAACGACGTCGCCGACCACAGGATGACGCTTCCGATGACCTGGATGCAGTCCTTCTCGCTCAACGGTCGCCTCTCGGTGCAGACCGCGTACTCGGACTTTTACGACGCCGAGTACGTCGAGGCCTTTATGGACCGCGTCACCGCCAACCTCGAGCTTTTCAAGGCTTGATTGATTGATGGACAGGAACAAGACCGGACCAGGGGAGCGCGTGCGTCTCTTCCCTATGGCGCGATCGGAATATGTTTTTTGTTCTTTTTCTTCATTCTTTGGGCCCATGTTCATCATACCCAACCTCAGAGTCGAATCAGACCTTCCCCCCCCCCCCCCCAACAGTTTGGTAGCAAATAAGTTACGGAGAACGTCGTCTGATGGAGTCGTCCATGTGTTTTCCTTCCTCTGTCGCTCTGCATGGTCCATGTCCCCTTCGTGTGTCGGTGGCTCCAACGGCTCAAGGGAGGCGACGAGGCTGATGAGATTGCGAGATTTGAGATGGTGTGCGAGCCCCTTTGCCTTGCCTTCGTGACCCAGCTCGGCGTGGAACGGACGATCGACGTGCTGCGGCGTCTTCGGTGCGTGAGAGCCGTCGGCGATCGAAGATATGGAACGACGAGCAGAAAGAAATACGTCGACGGTCCGTCAACGACGACGACGACCATCTGTCTTCTTCAGTCAGTCCACGTCCATCGTCAAGCCCGCCCAGACACTCTAGCTTCTTTCACCTCACCCCCCATACTGATGGTCAGAGCCACGACCGTCGTCGCCGCCACCGCGGCCACCGCCCTGGCCGGGCTGGCCGCGTATGCGTTGTATTTCGACTACAAGCGAAGAAACGATCCCTCGTTCCGTAAGAAGCTCCGTGAGTCCTCCGTCCCTCACCGCCCTCCTGTCGATCGAGGCTTCTGACCTTGGGCTCCGCCTCGTTTCATTCGTCCGTCTGACACTTGAGGACAGGCAAAGAGCAGAAGCGCCTCCTCAAGGCGTCCAAGGTGCAAGCGGACAAAAAGGCGGCCGAAGACAAGGCGGAGCTGTCACGCGCGATCGAGGAAGTGAAGAAGGAAAACTTCCCGACCGGTGTCGATGAGAAGGAGAAGTACTTTATGGAGCATGTCGCCATCGGCGAGCAGCTCTTCGCTCAAGGTGCGCCTCCCCTGCTTCGCTTTGTGTCCTGGCGTATACGTTCTGCCGCCGCGAGAGTGCCCCTTCTGACTGACTCCTCTTCCTTCCATCACGTCGATCACCCTCTAGGCCAGCACCAGTACGTCCCCGCCGCCATCTCCTTCTACAAGGCTCTCAAGGTCTACCCCGCTCCCGTCGAGCTCATCATGATCTACCAGAAAGCCGTGCCCGAGGCCGTTTTCGCTCTCATCATGCAGCTCGTCCAGAGCGAGGTGAGTGCGTCCGACGACTTGTTCCACTTCGACGATCATGGACAGAATTCATGCTGATCGGCCTACCGTGCTCTTTTGTGGCTTGTCCTTGTCCGCGCGTACAGGTTAGCGAGTCGGCTGGTGACGCCTCAGACGTCGAGGACTCGATCCCGCCGCCCTCCACGTCGGCTCCACCGGCGACCGGTGGTGATGCTTCGGAAGACACGAAAGACTCGAACGAGCCTCCGGCTTCAACTCCAACCCCCGCGGCCGACGCCGAGGCCAAGGTCGAGGCGAAGGCCGACTCCGAGGCCGACGCCCCCGCCCCCGCTCCCGCCCCCACCGCCTCGGAGGACACCGAAGAGTCTGGCCTGCAGGAAGAGAAGACGGCTGTGGACACCAAGGTTTGTATTCATGACCATCTCGTCCGTTCCTCTATCGAATCTGTCAACTCAAATCCCTCGCTCCTCTCCTTCTCTGAAAACCCACTTCGCTTAACACATCGCCGTTGGGACCCGCTTGTGTCGACAAAGGAGGAGGAGGACCCCGCGGCGCCCGCGTGAGCCCGTTAGGTGCTCGTCCGCTCCCGCCGCCGCTTGATTCGTCCTCATCCGCCGCCACCGACTTGGCTTCCCTTCGACGAGTCTGACCCGGCGGTCCCCTCGACCTTCGCTGCGCCTTGACAACAATCTGCTCCCGATGTCCCTTGGCCCTCCTGTCTTCGTTGCCACTGCCATTCCTCTCAGTCGCCTCCTTGCCCCACTTGCCTTCTGCTGCTTGCTCTTCCTCCTCTCCAAAAATCCTTCCTCTAGCCTCCTTGTACGCCCTCTCCCTCTCCTCCAACGTCTTCCTCTGAGCCGCCTTGTTCGCCGCCGCCGCCGCATTTGCGGCAGCTTGGCTGGAAGTAGAAGGTCGTTTGAGGATCTTTAGCGAGGTTGCGAAGGCTGTGGGGGGAGGGGCGCTGGGGGAGATGAACGTGGTCGCGGTCGATGATGGATCGCTCGTGGCGTTCCTGGATACGTTAAGCGGGGGTCGAAGGGAGGGAAGGGAAGGAAAGAAGAGCGGGTTGGTTGAGCTGTCGTGGAGGCTGTACCATAACAATATGCTAGACATGAACGCCGTCGCCCTCACTCACGCTCGTTCCCAGAGTTCCCTGTTGCTCATTTGCTCCTCCTCCTCCTCCCCTTTGGCACTTGCGCCCCGTCGCGAGGACGTCGTCCCGTCTCCTGGGTTCATATGCATCCCTTCTTCCTCCCAAGTGCTGCTTCTGAGTTGTGCCTGGCGAGCCGCCGAGAGGTCAGGCGTTAGAATCGACTTGGCCAGCGCGCCGATGTTCGCCGACGATGGTTGCTCGTCCGCCTCGTCGATATCCGCCTGACGCATAAAGACGATGAGCCGAAACAGGCGATATCGGTCAGCTGTCGTCAGCGCACCGACATAATATGCAAACGACGACGAGGTCCGCCGGCAGGTCCCATCCACTCTGAGCGCGAGCGAACAAAGGGAGGCACACGGAAGGAAGCTCACCGTCTCCCAATCGTCCACGACATCTTCCTCCACGAGCCTGCTCGCCTTTTTCCTCGGCATGCTCGGTCAGTACGCCTCGTCGACGCCAGGACAAAGGAGAAGAGAAGGGGAGCGTCCTCTCCAGAAGCGGTGTTGTCTCTCCTTCCCTTCCTCCAACCTGACATTTCCAATCGACGACGACCCGCCAGCCGCCGCGCTTGAAGTGACCTTGAGGCAGGTGCCGCAGCGCCGGTGAGAGAGAGAGCGATCGGGCACGGGCCTTGCTTGCTGAAGACGAAAGAAAATCATCTCGTCCACCGCGCACGGCCAAAGCAAAGCAGGTAGTATGGCTCCCAAGCGTCCTCGGCCATCTCAAGATGGCGAAGGACGAGAGGGAGAGAGAGCGGCGACCGGGGACGCTGGTCAACCCAGCAAGAAGAAGCACGCGCGCGCAGACTTGCGAAGAGAGGCCCGCGTTATTCCCACTCAGGCTCAGCCGCCCGTTGGCGCAGCGGTGGCCAGGTCGAGTCCTGCTTTGGCAGTTGGAGGGGCCGGTGCCAGTCGTGAGTATGAGTAGGAGCAAGCGGCGAGACGGTTACTGGCCGATGCTGGCGGGACTACTGAGTGACCCATGGGGTGCCACCTTCGTCTCTCCCCAGCCTCGCCTACGACGACACCAAGGGCCACCTTCCCTCCCTCCTTGGACGTTGAGCAATTTGCAGAGGTATGTTCGACGTCGCGCTGCCCACTATGCGTTTATCCCGACGCTCTTCTTGTAATCCTGACCGCCCCCTTTACGGTCTCCGCCATCCTGTTCAGGCTCGCAACTTTGAGATCAAGGCGATGAAACGGGCAATGAAGAACGCGCTGTGAGCGATGGCGATCCTCGCTACCTCCTGGCGTCTGAGGACCCCTTCGCTCACCGCCAGAGCTTTTTATTTCTCTCCTCCGCCATTCTTTCTGCAGCGACGCGGGTGCGCAGCGTGCCTGGCAATCCCTACCCCGACATTTGCGACGACGAGCGGCAAGCCATAACGTGAAACGTTTGCCAGTGCGCCTCAGGGAGAAGGCGTTGGCCGAGGTTAGTCGAGCTCCGTACCTTTTCTGCTCTCTCCGTTTCTTGCCCGTTCACGATGGTGCTGCTCTGACCGACGCCTTTGGTCTTCTCTTCTCCCTCCTCTTCTTCCCGCTAGAACGCAGCTTCGCACATTAACAAACCTGCCGATACGAAGGACAAGGACGCGAACGCAAAAAAGAAAAAGACGAAGGAAAAGTCTTCGTCCACGAGGACGCAGAGGAGGCGAAAGGAGGAGCTCCAGTCGCGTCAGAGGAAAGACAGAAAGTGGCTTGAGACGCACCTGTGGCATGCCAAGAGGATGCATATGCAGGATCGCTGGGCGTACAGACTCGTGAGTGCCATCGGTGAATACAGCCGGAAGCGCGATGTCGCTGACGATCGCCCTTCTCCCTTTGACTTCATTTTCCAGGCTTTAAGCCCTACGGAGAAAGTCTACCGTGCCTCCTACCGTGCCTCCGCGCACGACGTCATTCTCCACGATGCCTCTTATTTCAACTGGATCAGGCTCGAGGGCAAGCAGGAGCACTTGAAGGGCGCGCTGACGGTCTTGTGCGGCGCTGAAAGCGGCGTTGCGGGTGCACGGTAAGTGCCACCAACGCAAAGGGAGAAAGAGGCGCGCAAATGGGTGCGGACCCAGCACCCGTGTGGCCCTTGTGCTCATTGTTTCCATCGCGCCGAACCCCCCAGGTACATCCACGGGTCTCGTCTCGCCTCCGTATGCCTGTACGGTCCCTCTCCCGGGCCAGCGCCGTCTTTCCCTCGACCCGTTTGTCCTGCCGACGTCCTTTGGGTTCCGAGATCGAGCCCTTCAGACGACGAAAGGGACGCCGACGACCCGATCAAAGCTCGCAGAACCGTGTTTATTCGAGTACATCCAGCCGCATCTGACGAGGCATTTCGAGTGTGCCTCTCCGCTTGCCAGCTCGCTTCGACGGAGGCTCAAAGCGGTGCGGACGTGAACACGATAGATGTCAACCACTTGGACGCCGAGAAGCTGCATGAGGAGCAGTCCGTCAAGGTGGAAAAAGTGGATGGCTTCAATTGCTTTGAGATCGTCGGCCCCCGGGCTGCACAGGTTCTTGGTGGAGTTTTGAAGGTGGTCAAGGCGGAGGAGACGATGAAGAAGAAGGTGGGATCCTCGCGAGAGTGCAGCTTCAGAGGACAGGTGTTGATTGTTTTGGGTTTCACACTGCGTCTCCAAACCAGGCATTCAGGTCGATCACCGCATGCTCTTCACCCGCTCTCATCCCTCGGGGTCTTCTTCTCGGACTGGAGGTCTACGATCCTCGTTTGAGGTGAGGGCCTAGGACTCTAGGACGCGCTTTCCGAGTGCTCGCATTGGTCTCATACGTCATTCCTCATTGCCTCAGTTTTCCACCCAAGGTCGTGAAGCAAGGCTCGATTACGGCCGGCAACGACGGAGAGCTGTCATTCGCCCTGAATCCTTCTGTTGATCTGGCGCACAGCAAACTTTTAAAGGAAGGCAAAGGAAGACCGGCGTTTACGAAAGGAGAGATAGACAGCCGGAGGTCCCAGGTGGGAAGCGAATGGACCGAGAGCTGGCGAGCTTTGCGGTCTGACTAACGGCCTTTTCTTGCTCATCGCCTTCAGCAATTCATCCCTGGCTCTCGCCTGATCCCCAAAGCACAAGACGACCGTGTCCCCGTGCTGATTGCCCAGCACACACTCTCTTCCTCCGAGTCTTCCTCGTGCAACGCGCTCAGACCCTACCGACCGCCACGGGCAGACTCGCCAACTTCTTTCCACGGCTTCACCATCTTCCTTCCACGCCACTGGGCTCTTCCTTTCTGGCTTTCTCTCGTGCAAACGGGTGCAAAAATCGCGGGCATCGAACAGAGGAGGCAGCAACACTTTGAGGCTGGCCTGCCGTCTTTTCCTTGGGACTGGGTCGGAACGCGGGCGTGGAGGGCGGAAGAAGGTGGGAGAGAGAAAGAGGAGAGAAGGAGATGGGAGAGCAAGCCGCCGGCGAAGAGAGCGAGTTGGTCCAAGTTGGGGACCGAGCATCCGTTCGGATTGATCCCCGCATTCGATCAGCTCATCACCAGACGTCTCCAGACCTGGGCCGCCGAGCAACGAGGAGAAGAGGCGGCCGATCTGGAGGGCGGCGGAGTGGTCGCTAAGTGGGCTCGACAACACCTGGAAGTCAGTCTCTCATCGGCACCAGGAGACAGCGAGGGCAAGGACAAGGGCAAGGGCAAAGGCAAGGGCAAAGGCAAGGAAGTCGACAGCGGTTCTGCGGAATGTTTCGATCGCGTTTGGCCGTTGCGGGGGCCAAAGATTCCGACGTTGTTACAGCGTCTCGTCGACGTTGCCACGCGTGGCAGCCAGGGAGACTCGGTCAGTCGCGCCGCGGCCCTCGCGACGTTGTTGAGTGAGGAGGCGATGTCGATGTCGTCCTGCTCTCGCACGAGCACCGAGCAGGAGAAACCCAAGGTCGATCTCGGGATGGCTCTCGATACGTTGTCGACGGCCGTCGTGCAGGTGCGGATCGTCCCCGTTGGCAAGGGCGCGTTTACGGAGCTCGGGATCGTGTACGCCCTTTCTGAGGAGCTGGAGGAGCGTTGGAGGGAGGCTGTTGTCGTCTTGGAGAAAGAAGGAAAGGGGAAGACGCCGGACGAGACTGGCCTCCGTCCCGAACAAGCGATAGGTTACGTTACGACCGGTGATTATTCCCTCTCCCAAGGCAGAGGCTCGGCCCTCGGTTGCGTCTCCCTCTGCGCTCTCATCGACCTCATGGCACGACACAGGTGAGTAAAAATCCTGAAAGACTTTATTTATTTACGTACGAAACTGATACAGTTTCCGGTAATACTATCCATGTCCCAGACAACGGCGAGTTCTCGATCGCCTTGTCGCCGTTCGCAATCGGGAGAGCGTCGTGTGCAGACCTGCTCGACTGGAGGTGCTCGGCTGAGAAGTGCCGCTGAGGAGTGTTGCGCGAACGGAAGAGCGAAAAAAAGCGTTGTCGGCGGTGTATGTGTGTACCGTCGAATTCCAACCTCCATTCCATAGTAGCTCGGACCGGACATGATCCGAGTCAATCTCTTACATCGGACAGTCGCTCGTATCTTCCTCTTGCCTCACCATCGTCGGGCCTCCTCCACGCGGTTAAGCGGTCGAGAAAGGCGGGCCGTCGGCGGCCGCCGGTGGGGCGACGGGGCGGGGGTACGTCTTCGGCCTGACCGTTCCTCGCCACCCTGTACTTCTTGTCCCTCCATCCGACCGTGTTGCCAGCCATGGCGAATGCCCAGATGGGCAGCGCGAGGATCTCGCGCAAGGCCCACGCTCGGAAAAAGTCCCACCTCTGGTCGGCGGGGAGCGGATGGCCCTGAAGGGCGGTGAGGACGGCCTGGTCGAGGGCGTACCAGGCAGCCTCGTGGAGCAGGAAGAAGAGCCAACGCGGGAGGGCGAGGCAACCGTCGAGGAGGGCGTGTGCGGCGGCAACTCCGACGAGGCCTGCGACGAGGCTCTCCGTCAGGGGTTCGAGGAGCGTCGCGGCGGTGACCATGCGTTTCCGGACGCGGATCCAGCGGACGCGGCGCCAGAAGTAGGTGCTGAGGTCCATGTCGCCGAGCGCGGTGAGCGCGCGATCTCCACCGGGGAGCGAGTGGCGGAGGGAGAGGTCGTGCCAGATGGCGGACGCGAGCATGTTGTCCTCTGCGAGGTATCGGCCGAAGCGAGCGAGGCCACGGAAAGAAGGACCGTCAATGGCAGCCAAGAGAGAAGTGCGATCGTCGTCGCTCTCGCCGGGCAAGAGTGGCAAGCGCTCAATATCGCTCCTCCTGTACAGGTTGCTCTTGCCCATGACGCAAGAGTCGATCGCGACAGCATTGATTGCGAGGTACATCTTGGCGTGCGTCGTGTTGAGAAACGCCTGCTCCACGCGGGCGCCCCAGCAGTCGGAGGGAGAGACGGCGAAGGGGACGTGATGCACGAGGCCGATCGGTTTCGACCCGGGAGGTGTGCGGACGAGGGCGTCAACGGCGCGGGCGAGCGTGCCGCGAGACACGGACACGTTCGAGTCTAGGACCCAGAGGATGTCGTGGGCCGCTTCGCGGTACGGACGGACGAGGTTGTTGATCTTTGGGTTGACGCCTACGACTTCCTCGCCTAGCGGACGCGCACGGCGTGGGGATGGGATCAGCTTGGCGAACGGGGTGTAGAAGAGAGATGGCAGCTCACCGACGATGACCCTCGCATTGACATCGGGGTACGCGCGTAGGAGCTCTGCGACGACGGGGAGCGCCTGGTCGTTTTGGTGACTGACGGAAAAGATGATCTCATACTTCTCCTTGGGATAGTCCTGCAGGAAGCACGACTCGAGGTTCTCGTACAGGTTGCAGTCGATCCCCTTGAGCGGGCGGAGGATGCTAACGCCGGGGACGGCGGAGGCGGGCGCGGAGGAGAGCGGCGAGGCGGGGGCGTGGCTGAAGCGGGTGCGACTGGAGGAGGAAGCAAGGTGGAAGAAAGCGGTGAACGAGCCGGTTGGGTCATTTCCTCGCAAGGGCGTCCGTGATGGACGCTCACGCTACTCTACAGCCCAGAAGGCAGATGGCCCAGATAATGCACCACCAGGTGAACCCGATGACCGATAGCAGGCACCAGGCCGCTTGGACGGCGGACGAGGTGGCTTGGTGATCCGGAGCGCCGTCGACCATGGCGGGTGTCGGAGGGAGCGTGGGCGTTAGCTCATTGCTGAGCAGAGGCATTCGAGAGGGTGAGGACGGGAGGCGAACGGATTGGAGGACGGGGGAGAAGTGCAGGCACGGGTGATCGAGGGCCGGATGCAGGCAAAAAAGAATACAAAATTAATGACCCCGACCGGACTCGAACGGAAGACCGACGATCCTGGAGTCAGCGAAACGAAGCAACGACGTGACCGGGCGCGCACGCACCTCCTTCCCTCGCTCCTTCCGTAACAGAGACCTTGTCTTGTCTTTGCAGTGTTCACCTTGGATCGAGAAGGTCTCGACTTTGCTCACGCGAGGCATTGTGTTCTCGATCGGGTCGGAGGAACAGCGTCCCTTCGTCGCGCGTCGGGGTGTCCAAGTTATTTGTCCATCGGGGAGTCGTCGGGGCAAGGGCTTCCATGTGCCTGTCGCTTAACGATACTAGAGCCGATAGCTGTACCAAATGCGGTCATCATCTTTCGGAAATCAGCGCTCACGTGTACGTTCCAGACGTGTGCTCGAGAAAGATCTTAGATTCTAACATACGGAGCTTGGCGAGCAATTTTTTTTATAGTCATGATCACCATAGGGCATGCTTCAACATGTAGAGGAAGACCGAGGGAAGAGGCGCAAGGCCGTAAACAACCCCCAGTGTAAGGATACTTCAGGTGAAGATGGTGGCAGAAGGCTGGATTCCATGGTGATCTGGGCAAGGTACCGTGGCATCCTCCCCCTTAAAAGATGCGTCGACCCGGACGCATGAAAATGAAATGGACGGAAACAGAGGGTGAGGGAGAAATATAAAGAGAAAGAGGCGAAGTCTGAGCGAAAGGGGGACGAGATGCGTCGGCCTGGACACATGAAAAGGAACTGGAAGGGAGCGGCGGAGGGCAGAGAGAAGATGTCCTCGTCGGTCGTGGGATGACCGCGTCTTGGTGATAGACGAAGGCAGAGATGGAGCTGATGGAGAGGGCGACGGTGTGAAGGACTTTGAGGCCGAGGAGGTCGTCGAAGAAGAGCTTGACGATCTGGAACGCGCTTCGGCCGAGCCCTCGCCGAGGAACCGACGCCAAATGTCGTTGTCGACAAAGTCGAAGAAAGGTTGCACCGATCTGGGCCTCGACTCGAGAAGCTGACGGAACTCAAGGCCGACGGTCTGGATCAGGTCGTCGTGTTGGCAGTTGCACGTCAGCGCGGTTTGGTTGCGGATGGCCTCCGAGTCGATCGTGTCCCGGGCCTCGAGCATGGACGACCTCCTTGAAGACGGCTGTCATCTTTCTTGGTCATCTTTCATTCCCCTCGCTGAGCTCGCGATGAATCCCGCCGTCAACGAGGCCACCGATCGGTCCCCTTTCGACCTGCTCTACACGACACACTCCACCTCGCGCTGCCCTGGCTCTTCCTGACACCATCAGCAGTGTGGAGGACATGATCCTCGAGGGCGGAGTGTGTCGTGTAGAGCAGGTCGAAAGGGGACCGACCGGTGTTGACGGATGAGTTAATAGCGAGTTGATAGCGAGCTCGGCGAGGGGAAGAAAAGAGGACCAGAGGCGCGGGTAGTCTGAAGCGAATCCGCGCAGAACTGCCTCGGCCGTCTGGATGTGCCGCTCGGCGGGATCAGCCTGTTGATGATGCAGGGACGTCGGGGAATCTCCGTGCCCAGGCGTTTCATCACCTAAGTGAAGAAGACACTCATGAAGAAGGAGCCCTTATCAGTGATGATGCGCGCCGGGCGGAAGTCGCCGGGGGACCTTGATCCGGAGGCACGTCACGTCGGGCAATGGGCCAGGTACTGACGGACGAGGTCGGAAAGGCGAGGGTGGAAAAATTTGGCTCTCCTTCGAGGGGGTCGAAGTGGCACAGGAGGCCATCGTCGGATAGGGAGAAGTCGTTGACGTTTTTCACACGGGCGTATGTCTTCGTCGGCGTGCTGCGGCGCCGTCGACGGAAAAGACGGGAAGGGCTTGTGCGTCGGCGCGTCGAGGGTTCGGGAAAGCTTGGTGGAGGACGATGGCGACTCCGGTGAGGGAGGAGTCGACGTATGAGATAAAGGGCCGAGTCCAGTCAGGGAAGGCGAGAACGGGCGGGGAGATCAACGCGTATAAATGAACGATAAGACCAGCTACTATTATGGCGACAACGAGCCTTCGGCAGGGAAAAAAAAAGGCGCAGAAAAAAATGACCCCAGCCCGACTTGAACGGACGAGTGACAATAGTGGCGCTTCCATACGTGATGATTACAGCAGCTTTGCACGTGACAAAAGAATTAGGTGACCGCAGCGCCAGTCCCTCGTTCCCTCTCTTCAGCTTGGAGGAAAGGAAAAAAGAAAAAAAAATGACCCCAACCCGACTTGAACAGATGACCTTACGATGCACTCCTGAATCCGAGGCGGAATCTGGAGTCGTACGCTCTACCAACTGAGCTATAGGGTCACGTGACAAAAGAATTAGGTGACCGCAGCACCAGTCCCTCGTTCCCTCTTCAGCTTGGAGGAAAGAAAAAAAGAAGAAAAAATGACCCCAACCCGACTTGAACGGATGACCTTACGATGCACTCCTGAATCCGAGGCGCAATCTGGAGTCGTACGCTCTACCAACTGAGCTATAGGGTCCGACTTATTTACTATCGTTGTGAGTGCGATGATATGCGGGTTTTGGCGGAGTTGGCGGAGCAACTGCAGTTGGCGGCATTGTTTGTATTACTCCTTCACGCGAAATCTTGTAAAGCTCACGGTTTGTTCGTTTCCACGAGTCTCGTAAACGCTATCGCTTTGTAGTGATGATATTGTTGTACTCGTTTTCCTTTGAAATCGTTACCCTTTGTAGTAAACATTGACGTCGTTTTAGCATCCATCCTCATTACCAATTCAACTGGATCAATTCCCATCACTTTCTGAATAGTATCACTGTTTTCATCCGTCAAACCACTGCCAGCCTGGTCCCGATACGGCTGCCAGCAGTGGGATCTTCCATCTGTCTAGTTCTCTTCCATTTCAGCCCCTTGTCTCGATTTGGGCCTGTGGATTCCATCCCACCAATCCGCGTCTATCCAAGGATCCCTGTGGGTGGAATTCAAATTTGCTCAAGAATAGCGCTGCACTCGAGGGTACGAGTAAGGACGCATCGACCCAATTTGTCTTTCACTGTGGCAATGGACAATGCCCATACACATCACTCTGGTTTGCTGCCCTAACTAGACACCGAAAGATCTGCAAAGGCACCCCTTTGCTAGACCAGAAGTTCAAGTGCGAGTAATGCGCCAAAACCTATTCCACGAGGGAAGCAAGGCAGTACCTGCTCAACGCCGAGATGACACAAGATAGAGATCGTACCTCAGCGGGATCCGCGGGGTTGGCCGGATCAGCAGTGTTTATTATGATTATGGTTATTATTATATTATATATTCATGTCCACTCCCTAGGAGGTCCTGACTTGTAAGGTAGTTCTAACTCCGCCCTTTCATACTTCACGTCAACCAATGGCGACTAAGGATCTTACGTAACCTATACTAAAGGAGATGTGAGGGGGCGGGACCTCATATACCTCCCTCTAGCCACCTCGCCATGGCCCTGCCCGACCTCCTAGTCGACATCCTCACCAATCCACGACATACAAAATGGATGGCCCCTCTGCTGCTCCTCGGCGATGCAGCCCTGTGCGCGCTGGTCATCTGGAAGATCTCCTGTGAGCCCGCATCTCGACAACAACAAATGTCCCGTTCAACCAAACTGACCACAGCACTCTAGACACCGAGATTGACTGGACAACCTACATGCAGCAGGTCTCGCTCTACATCTCTGGAGAACGCGACTACACCCTGATCAAAGGCTCGACCGGCCCACTCGTCTACCCCGCCGCCCACGTCTACATCTACACGCTCCTCTACCATCTCACCGATGAAGGGCGCGATATCCTGGTTGGCCAGATTCTGTTCGCGGGGCTGTATCTGGCGACTCTGGTCGTCGTGTTGGGTTGCTACAGACACTCCGGTGCGCCGCCGTACCTGTTCCCGCTGCTCGTCCTGTCCAAACGCCTGCACAGCATCTTCGTGCTGCGCTTGTTCAATGATGGTGTCGCCGCGTTCGCTATGTGGTTGGCTATCTATCTCTGTCAGAAGCGCAAGTGGACCGCTGGCGTTGCGGTGTGGTCTGCCGGCGTGGCGGTCAAGATGACGCTGGTTCTGCTCGTGCCAGCTATTGCGGTCCTCACGCTGCTCAGTCTGGGGTTGACGCGCAGTGTCGCGTTGGGGACTATGGCAGTTCTGATCCAGGTTGGTGTAGTGCGGAAATATGTCTAGGTGTACAAATGACTGATGAGGCATTATTGCAGGTCCTGCTCGCGGTGCCATTCCTCCAAGCCAATCCTACAGGCTATCTCTCGCGCGCGTTCGAGCTCTCCAGACAATTCTTGTTCAAATGGACGGTGAATTGGCGATTCGTCGGCGAAGACACATTTCTCTCGAAAGAATTCTCTCTAGCCTTGCTGGTCCTCCACGTCTCCCTGCTGGCTATCTTCTCCGCCACCTGGGTAAGACCCTCCGGCACCAATAATGTGTTCCGCTGGGCGCAGGGCCTTCTCCAAGGCCGCCAGCAACCAATCGCCCTCTCCAAATCCTTCATTATGACCGTCACACTGAGCTCGCTAGCCATCGGCTTGCTCTGTGCCCGGTCCCTGCACTACCAGTTCTTCGCCTATTTGTCATGGGCCACCCCGTTTCTGCTTTGGCGGACAGGCCTCCACCCGGTTCTTGTGTATGTCGTCTGGGCACTGCAGGAGTGGGCTTGGAATGTTTACCCCAGCAGCAACGCGAGTTCGGCGGTTGTAGTGTTGTCGCTCGGTGTCCAGGTGTTGGGGGTGTGGTTGAATGGGTCGAGCGAGGTAGATAATAGTGGTCCTCGGAAAGAGCGCATCCAATAAAAAAACCCAGTGGCATATTCCAGACATCTCAAACCGTTGCTCTGGTGAAACATATCCGTAGATATTAGATTCACGCATCCGACTCATCGTCAGAGGGCGGCATCTGGCCGACTCGCGATTCGTCTTCATCGTCCGAGTCAATTGCAGCGACGACGGGCTGCTTCACAAACTCCTTCGGCCTGAAAAAGACAAATATTTGTCAATATATGATCCTCCACAAGAAATTGAATTGAATGGAAGGGGGGAGGGAATACCAAAAAGCCGCCTTCCGCCACGCCTTCTCATCGCGCACAATATTCACAATCTCCCCGCCAATCTTGTTGTCGCGCTCATCCTGCGCCGTGGTATCGATCACGACGTACGAGCCGCGTTTGATCCAGATGGTTGACCGGAAGCGCCCGGGCAGCTCCACAAGACACTGTGTTTTGCAGGGCTGCTCGACTAGGTAGATGTTGTTGCCGGTTGCCTTGATCGCGCGCGCGATCTGCTGGTTGGTGGCTAGGGAGTCTGGGGGTGTGAGGGTTTCTTCAGCTGTGGCTAGCACTTTGCGACGCGGGGGGCCCATCGTGAATAATATCGAGAATAATGTCGTAAAGAATATCGTGGATAGTAAAATAATAATGGAAGAAAAAAAAATCCGTAGATCGGTGGGGCAAAAGGAATCCCCAGATCGACGACAAACCATGAATTAGGGCTCGGAATCTGGATTCCTGTCTAGAAATGAACTTCAACATCAATCCAGAAACATATATTTCGACAGAATGGCCGCCTCTCTCGGCACCCTCTTCGAAATCGAGAGCTCTGCCCAACTGGCCAGTCCACCAGCTGCAGTACGCAAGGACAAGGAAGGTGCTGCCCCAGCGCCATCAGACTATGAGTTGAATGAACTTCAACCAAACACTTCCGCACGAGTGACTCAAGAACAGTCGTCTTCGACGCCAACTCCCAGCGTGCTGGAGAACCGTCTACCAACACCCATCCAAGACGAAGATACAACCACCACATTTGCTGCTGACCGCACTGCACCGCCACCAAAGACCAAATGGCGGCTACTGAGCTGCTGTCTGGTCCAGTTCGGGAATGGCATGAATGACAGTGCCCCCGGTGCTCTGATTCCATACATGGAACGGCACTACAGCATCGGATATGCCGTGGTCGCGCTCATCTTCGTGACCAATGCCCTAGGCTTTATCCTCGCCGCACCGCTCACACACACCATCGAGAGCAAACTCGGCCGCTCGCGAAGTTATGCGCTGGCTCTGTCCCTTTCCGTGACTGCATACGTGATTATCGTCTGCCAGCCGCCCTTCCCTGCAGTGGTGGCCAGTTTCCTCTTGTTGGGCTTCGGCCAGGCCTTCAACCTGGCTCTCAGCAATGTCTTCTGTGCCAATCTCTCTAATTTCACTACGGCACTGGGGTGTATGCATGGCTCCTATGGGATTGGAGGCACCGTGGCGCCGTTGTTTGCAACGGCCATGGTGTCGAGCGGGATTCGCTGGTCGTTCTTCTACGGTATCGCCCTGGCCATCGCCGCAGTCAATCTGCTCTTTTCCGCGTGGTCATTCTACAACTACGAAGAAGACACCCCAATCGAGCCGCAGATGGCACTTCAGCCCACAGCCTCCCGTCCCGAAGGTGCCAATGGCGAGCCTCTGACTCGGCTGCAGGTCGTCCTGAAATCCATCAAGAACGGCACCACGCTGCTCGGGGCGCTATTCATCTTCGCCTACCAAGGCGCCGAGGTCTCCGTCTCCGGCTGGGTCGTTTCCTTCCTAATCAGCTACCGCCACGGCGACCCGAAGCACGTCGGCTACGTGAGCGCGGGTTTCTGGGCAGGCATCACGGCCGGCCGGTTCGTGTTGACGCACCCGGCACACAAAATTGGCGAGAAGATCGCCGTCGTGATCATGGTGGCTGCCGCCGTCGCCTTCCAGCTGATGGCCTGGCTCATCCCCAACGTGATCGGCGATGCCGTCTCCGTCGCCATCCTCGGCCTGCTCCTGGGGCCCGTCTATCCCTGCGCCACGACGGTTTTTACTAAGCTGCTCCCCCGGAGCATGCACATGTCCAGCCTGAGCTTTGTCAGCGCCCTCGGCAGCAGCGGCGGTGCCGTGTCGCCATTCTTGACGGGTCTGCTGGCGCAGAATGTGGGCACTATGGTCCTGCACCCGATCTGTATTGGATTGTACGGAGTGATGGCTACCAGTTGGCTTCTGCTGCCAAAGATTTCCAAGCGATCCGAGTAAGGGGTGGTTGTGGTGGTTGTCGTGTCGCTCGCCAACATACCCTTTCGGTACAATATGTTGTGGGCATAGTTAGGTGAGGGCAGGCTCGCATATGGCATTCAGGGTCTCTGCATGTAGGTCTGTCCGGTAAATCGAATTACTCCATAGTCCCTAGCCAACAATCATGAATATAATGGCATTGTCGGGTCTAGCCTTGGTGACATCACGAGTCGAGGTGTGTTTAGTTACCCACCGAGTGTCGTATTGAGTCCGTAGTATCTCAACAGACTGTTCGCTCGCATCAAGAATGCACAGCACTGCTAGACTCGGCTAGATATCTGGAGATCCTACAAGACCACCCCTCCATGCACGCGGCAAGGGATATCCTCGCGAGTTCAGTTTAGTTGTCGGTGACTTTGTGTTTTCGTGTCGGGGCTTATCGATAGCCAGGCCACACTACACTTCCCCCTCCCTTTCTCTCTCTCTTCTCTTCTCTTCTTCCCTCTCTCTTTTTCTCTCCATCATCTTCATCTCCATCGCTGATGATCTCATCTGCCAGGCGGTAACGGCGCCCTTGACGCCTGAAACACTTGGATCCCACACTCCCACCACCGCCTGCCCACTCCCTCGAAAGTTTCCCGGGTGTCTCACCTTTTCCCCCTCCACACTGTCAACAACACGAGCGAGAGACGGAGAAACACAGACTCCGCGATAACCACTTTCGCTTCAACCACATCCCTTCCTACCCTCACCACCACCACCCCAAAAAAACAACACCACCACCACCATGGACAGCGACGACCCTATTGCCGCGGTCTATAAAAAGATCGAGCGGGAGAAGGCCCTGATCGCCGCGGCGAGCAACATGCGGCAGTCGACCGACAACCCGCTCGTGCAGCAGCGAGTCGACGCGAACATCCGCGATGGCTGGAAAAATATTGCCTACCTCGAGGAGAAGATGCAGGAGCCGCAGATCCGTCGCATGGAACAGGAAGGTGGCGGCTCGCCTACAGGCCAGCGCCGCGGGCCCGGTGCCGGTGGGAACGCTCCCGCGCCGCCCCCGAAGGACTATCCCGGTGCCGGTGGGAAATACGGCGATGGCTATGGGTACCCTCAGGGAAGCACGGGCAGTATGCCTTCTGGCGCGCCATACTCGGATCCGCGGCCTTATGCTCCTATCCCCAAGGCGAGGCCGAATTATACAAAGTTGGGTGCGTTATTTACCTGCATTCCATGGAAATTATGGAGAAGGGGTTATTTGCTAACATGACTGGCTGAATTGCAGATTTGATCAAATATGACACGCCCTACCTCGGCCCCAAGATTCAGCTCATGCTGTCCCAGCTCGAGTTCAAGCTGAGCGTCGAGAAACAATACAAGGCTGGTATTGAGAAGATGGTTCGCTTGTATCAGGATGAAGGCGACAGGAAGAGCCGTGCGGATGCCGAGGGCCGTCGCATCGAGAGTAACCAGAAGATCCAGCTCCTGAAGCAGGCTCTCAAGCGATATGAGGATCTCCACGTCGACATTGAGTCTACTGATGCGCCGGATGGTATGGATGTCATGTCGAATGGTATAACCACGAGTAACTGACCCCCAAATAGACGAATCGCTCAGCAGTCCGAACATGCGCAAGCCGCTAACCGGTCTCTTAACCATGCGAATCCATGCCGTGAAAGATGTCGACCACGCCGCAAGTTCACGATTCTCCCGAGGCCCGGAGACCTTTGTCATCGTCAAAGTGGAAGATGCGGTCAAGGCCAGAACCAAGGCTAGTCGGAACGATAGATGGCTCGACGAGTCATTTTCGATCGACATCGACAAGGCCAACGAGATCGAGCTTACTGTATACGACAAGTCTGGAGACCGCCCGACGCCTATCGGTATGCTTTGGGTGCGCATCTCCAACATCGCAGAGGAGATGCGTCGCAAGAAGGTCGAGACCGAGTTGGGTGCATCCGGATGGGTTTCGGCAGACAAGATGGAGGGCTCAGGAATGCCCCGACCTGACTATCCAGGCTCCACACACGGAGGGCCTCCAGGGCATTCGGGGTACTTCTTCAAGTGGGAAATGCTATCTATTCACCATTAAGGGTCCTGAACCAATCGAGTCCCGCCGATTCAGGGCTAGGCGCACAGCTGGTCCGATAAACTACCAAATACTCGAACGGCATCAAGGAGCTGGAGGAGGAACTTGCTGCTCAGAAGGCCTCACAAGGGGACCAGCAGTGGAAGTTAGTTTTGTGGTCACCCTCTTTTGACAGGGGGTGTCATCTTGGCCGCGGTCTCCCCTTTGACGAGGGGTGTCATTCTCGAGCACGGCGAAAAAGGCTAGAGACCCCGGCCAAATGGAGCAAATTTCCTGGCGGAGAAGATGGGGCAACCCGTGCCACCGGAACTGACCTTGAAGCAAAGAAAACCAAAACTCCAGCAATTGGTAACATCACATCACAAAAAACTAAAAAGGAGCAGCAAGCAGCTTCCACTATAGCCACGGTAAACGCCATCCGCCGACTCGACTTTGCCCCGGGTGAGGAATGCCATCCCTCGTCTCTGGCCCCCCTTCTTGGACGCGGACCATTCCCCCCCACCGTCCAACGCTGAGAATCACATTTCTCCGCATTTCTCTCTTCTCACAGGGCAAGGTATCGTTTAAGGACATTCGCTCGATCGAGGTCTTACATGTGTTCCGTTATAATGATTCAAATCTACGACGAAACCTTTTTCATCGAGTCCTCATAATGAAAGGGATTCTGGGCGGGTCTCATTTCAGTTGCTCCGAGTTGCAACGCTTTTCACCTCTTCACCCGTTTCGCTGCCGTCGTCGGCTTTTGCCTCGTTGGGCGAGAGAGGCGCGAGGCTTATTAACGAACTCGCAGATTGGCGTCCGCGGTCCATAGGGCACTTGGAGGGCGATGAGAAGCAAGCATGTCAGCCGGTGAAATGCATACCAGCAGACTCTTGTCCTCAGCCTCCGTACACACCTTCGACTGGACGCGGATCACTTCTTCGATGCAGGCGGGGCAGAACTTGTGAGCGCACCTGGTCAAAGTGCGCAGGATGAGCACGGAGGATCCTGGTGGATCAGGCGAAAACCCATCCTGAATTGAACTCACGGGCTCCTTCAGAGTGTCGAAACATATAGGGCACTTCTCGCTCATCTGTTCGCGTGATCAAGGCAAAAAAAAATCGCTATTAATAGAGGAGCACGCCTAAACTTCGAGCCCGACCCGAGCTCACCTCAATAACTCCATTCAGCATCTCTCGAAGTCCTGCAAGCTTCTTGGGATCGATCTGCGAAGCGTCCGCCTCCAAACTGTGCTGATCGTTGTGCTCAATCTTCAGTCTAACCTCCCAGATCGTTTGCACAAAGTTCGGAGGGGCACAGGTCCCGGTCGCTATACGTGGAGAATAGAGGAGGCAGTGACGGAGAAGCTGTCGATGCTCTAGAGCACTTCAACATCATGTGCTCACCAGGCGATTTGCCTGAGCCTGATCCTCGCAGCATCGGTCAGCCAGTGGAGAGTCAACCGGTTTCACATCCCTCGACAACCATCGACGATGTCTCGTTCGGTTGGCTCTGGCCCCGGCACTGCCTTTCCTCTCTTCTATTGTTCTCAGACAGTGAATGATGACGACGCAGGTGACCGTACACCCACGACGGGCCGCTCACACATCCGACGGGTTCATCGACGGACTATATATGACATGGGCACGCCATAGCTCCATCATCGCAGTCTAGACGACGTGGCTCGGACTTGCGACCTCCCTTCGTCGTTTCCCGCTGTCGTCTCCCCGCTCACCACACAACACACCCTCACTTGACGCTTCTTCGGCCACTAGACCGCCCACGGCGACGCCAGCTACGGACCATTTTAATGTCTTGTCCGAGCGCTTCGGCCCATCTCCACCCGAAATGGCGTCGCTCTGCTATAAAAGGTCCCCTTCCTCGTCACCCCATCCTTCCTTCTCTTCCTCCATCCTGCCGCCAAATCCGACGCCGACGCCGCCTATGGTTGAGAAGAAAAACCTTTCTTTTCGCCCAAATGCCTCATCCTTCTATCGTACCGTTATTTCTGACCATGTATGCCTACCCCGCGCGCTTCCCTTCCTTCCTTCCCATCTTCTTTTCCGTACAGGATAATAAACTGAAGCGTTGTTTCCGTCGGGCACGGGACAAACTCACTTCCTCTTCTCACGTGAACAAGCTCATCCTCGCACTCGAGAAAGCTTTCAACATTGACTTAATGTCGAGCTGGATGGTGTAAGCACATTTCGTTGTTGCGACCAGGGACCCCCTTTTGGATGCTAGTTTGAATGACAGCTCATTTGGCTTCGCTTTGCGCAGAATTTGGATAGAACTCGATGATGCCGTTGTCACCGAGCGCATTGCAAATGGGCACTTCCCTGACCGTGCTGCTTTGAAGCAGCACATCGTCGGCTTGATCATGACCAATGCCGGCAAGGGCGTCCGAATCTTTTCGGCTTGGCGTTCCTCACAGAGTCGGCTCGGCTACACCTAGGGCAGTCCCTCCACATCCGGCATGCCCGAGTGCCGCTGGCTAAGGACACATCGTCCTTCGCCAGGTAATTAACAACACCCGCTCCCACTCAGACCAATGCTAAACACCCTTCTTATTTTTTCTCCAAAGACTGTCACGGGGGGTGCCATACCAAGCTTGGTACGGCATCCGTGTAGGCGACGGGCACCCGACGATAGAACGGAATCTGGAGGGTTGCCAGAGGTGGTGACGCTGGCGATGATGTGCCTCTTACGCAGCTCCTTTCCTGTCGTCGAGTGCAAAGGAATGCGCCTGAATAGTTCTGATTACGACAAGGGAGAGTGAATTGTCTGATAACGAGTCGTCGTCGTCGCAGTCCGACCCGTCCTCTGAAGAGGCGTTTAGTGAAAGCTCACTCCCTTGTCGTAATTAGAACTAATTTAGGCGCATTCCTTTGCAATCGACGATGGAAAGCAGTTACCTAAAGAGACACATCATTGTCAGGTGCATGCACGGACATCACCACCTCTGATGAGCCTCCAGATTCCGCTCTATCGTCGGGAGCCCGTTGCCTACACGGATGCCGTACCAAGTAAAAAGCTTGGCATGGCACCCGCCATGACAGCCTGTTAGAGAAAAATAAGAGGGTGTTTAGAATTGCATACAACATTGGTCCGACTGGGAGTGGTTAATTACCCGTCGAAGGACGATGTGTCTTTAGCCAGCGGCACTCGGGCATGCCGGATGTGAGGAACTCTGCCACTCCGTGCCTCGAATCCGTAAGGAACGCCAAGCCAAAAAGATGTTGGACGTCGTGGGCGGCATTAGACATGATCAAGCTAACGATGTGCTGCTTCAAAGCTAAGTGTCCATTTACAATGCGCTCGGCGACAGCGGCGTCATCGAGGTCGATCACAAATCTGCGTAAAGCGAAGCCAAATGAGCTGATATTCATACTAGCATCCAAACGGGGTTCCTGGTCGCAACAACGAAACGTGCTTACACTATCCAACTCGACGACATCGGTTTTTGCGGGAGGATTGAGGACCAGAAGAAGTGGGATGGTGGAAAGAAAGCGGGAGGATTGAAGAACAGGAGAAGTGGGATGGTGGAAAGAAAGAAGAAGGCGACGAGGAAGCGGGTCTTTTACAGCAGAGCGACGCCGCTGTGTTGGTCCGTAGCTGAAGTCGCCGTGGTTGCCAAGCCTCGAGGTCGCCTCGTAGCTTCGCAAATGCGGTCTAATCGCTGAAGAATGCGTCGAATGAGTGGTGGCGAGGGAGGCGAGGCGAGACCGGCTGACTCACCGACTCGACCGACTGACCGATGCTGCGAGGAGAAGTTGCCAACTCTTGAGCAACTGTGACTCGTCGCCAACATCGCCGGCACCGAGGTGGAGGTCGACCAGCCGACGGCTGACTCGCCTCGAATGATCGCCGGCTCTTTTCGTCATTCATAGACCGGCGAATACGAACACGACGCGACGCGACGGTGGTATCGTCCGCTGTCCTTGCCATAACCCTTCATCAGCAGCAAGCTAACACCGTTGCGGGTAGGACCACGCGCCGCCTTCATGTTGATCACCGACGACGAGTGTTGGGCAGGCGTCTGAGATCCGAGCTTTGAACGATCAGATCAAAAAGACGCTGCCTCGCCCACCCTCCATCGTTGTCTGGCTGGCGCTTATTTTTCCCGAGCGACGTACTAAAGGTCCACCCTCCGATCGATGATGGCTTAGAAAAGCGTAATCATTGTCGACAACGAGCAATCATTGTTGGAGAAAAATCTGGAGTGAACAATCGTCTGATGACGCGTCTGATAACGAGGAGGAGGAGGAGAAGGAGTTAGACACGAAAGCTCCTCCCTTATCGTAATCACAACGAGTCAGGTGCGTTCTTTTGTACTCAAAGATAGAGGTGTATACAACCTCGCCACAGACGGTGGCCATACCGTGGGAATTTGGTCCGACTTGCGCCCCAGACCCTTGTGTATTACCATTGTGCCCACGCTCCATCCTGATGAATACATACCACGTTATTCTCACACAGGAAAGCAGCTGACTAACAGGAAGGCACGGCGGACACGGAGGTCACGAGTGGTAACCCTCCAAATGCCGCTCCATACTCGGCCGTCCGCCGTCCAACACACGAATGCCGTCCCAAGTGAATAACTTGGTGTGGCACCCAGCATTACATCCTGTTAGAGAAAAAAGTAGGGTGTTGGTCCGAGTGGGAGCGGGTGTTGTTAATTACCTGTCGAAGCACGATGCGATGCGTCTTCAGCCAGCGGCAACTCGGGTATTTCGGACCGAGGCTGACTAAGCGGCGCGAGCTGACGTTCCCTTCGTCCTGCTCGTCCATCTCGAAGGCGGCCTGTCGATCGACGGCTAGCCACTTGGACAACGGCGATGGTGAACCACATAGAGGTCCAGTTTCTGGGCACCAGCTCGGCGCCCTCGGCGACGAGGTGAGTGCGTGAAGAAGCGTCCGAGCCACAACTTCGCCTTAATGCGGACGCCACGGCCGACTGATCCTCCTTTTCTGCTCGTCGGCAACAGGAACTATTCGAGCTTGCTGGTTAAGCACAACTCTGATCTCGTCATGGTGTGCGTGCCTTGTACTTATTGTGGTCGGCTCGCTCTGGCTGGTATATGGGCTCATACACGCTCTCTCATCTGTCGACAGCGACTGTGGTGAATCGACGCAGAACCAGTTTCGACGCTCGCGGAACAGGCTCTCGAACCTTCACACCATCCTCGTAACCCACTTGCATCAGGACCACACTCTTGGCATCGTCCCTTTCCTGACGGACATTATGAACGGTGCAAAGGCCGCGCCGGGAGAAAGCGAGACGGAGAAGGTGAGCTTGCCCTGTCTCTCGCACGGCGCATCTAGCCCGTCTCAGACTGCCGGCTGACCGACCGACCCCGGCGACCGATACGATGATGGGCACCCTGCCTTTCCTTCTGCCAGCCCCGGATAGAGATCTTCGGCCCCTCGGGTCTTCGCGCTCTCTTGCGTACGACGCTCTCGCTGACGTACTGCCAATTGGCCGGCAAATACACGGTCCACGAGCTGCTCTTCTCCACCGATGCCCCTTATCCTTCTCCCTCGTCGCCCGACGAAGCTCCTGAGTCCGTGCGCGTGCCCACGCCGGACGGCCGCAACCGCGTATTGCCCGTCCTGCCTCTGCATGAGAACGAGTTGCCAGGTCGAGACATTTATGCGTCACCCGATCATCCTCGCTGGACTGACTTTGTAACCCTCCCCAACGGCGTCTCCATCTCGGCCGCGCCCATCGTGCACCGCGTGCCATGCCTCGGATACGTGTTCACCGAACCTTGGCGCGCCTCTCCGCTCGACACGCGCCCCCTCCTTCCTCTGCTAGACGCTAACGCGGATCGACTCTTGTCGGAAAGAGGGATCCGGAATCCGCGCATGCTACTGTCAAATGTGACGAGGAAGAGGGAGACCGTCGAGCTGCCGGACGGGACGAAGATCGAGCCTCCTCTGTTGGATATACCGGGGCGCAAGGTGGTCGTGCTAGGTGACTGCAGCGACGCTACCGGGCCGATCGAAGAGTTGGCAATGGGAGCGGACGTACTTGTACACGAGTGTACGAACGCCGCCATCCCACCCGAGGTCGAACGACCCATCCCGAATCCGCCGTCCGGCGGCCGGGGCCGGGGCAAGCATCCACATCCTTCACGCCCGGCCCCGCCGCATGTCTCCGGTACAATATCGGAGGAAGCGGTGCGACAAAAGGCGGCGTCGCGCGGGCATTCGACGCCCGAGGTGGCGGGCGAGTTTGCGCGACGGGTGGGAGCTCGGATGTTGCTCTTGAATCATTTTTCGGTGAGGTACCTTGCTCCGCCTGGGTGGCTGGTGGAGAGGGAGCGGAGGGAGATGGAGCTGAAGAGGGAGCGGAGGGAGATGGAGCTGAAGAGGGAGCGGAGGGAGATAGAGCGGGAGATGGAGCGGGAGATGGAGCGGGAGATGGAGCGGGAGAAGGCGCGGGAAGTCGCTATGGATGAGCGAGGGGAGGGTGGGAATGGGTCGCATCTGAGATGGACGGAGGAAGAGGGGATGATGGAGGATGGTGGGGTTGGCGAGGAGGGCGAAGAGGAGGGGAGAGCTGGCGACAAGCCTTTATCCAATCGTCCTCATCGAGGAAGGGCGCCTCTAGGCGCCGTCGCCGTCGGTCGCTCAAGGCCACGCCTAGCAGCGCCGGAGGATGAGCGCCGACTGGCGATCATGCGGTGCATCGAGGACCAGGCGACCAAGGCGTGGGGCGGGGACAAAGAGGATAGAAGGGCTTGGGCAGCGTACGATATGATGTCCTATGTGGTGCCCGCACGGGACAAGGTCGATGTGGAGGCGAAGGAGGACGGTGCTTGAGGCTTAATCTTTTCCGATGAACGACGTACATACATATTGGGACAACCGAATCGTCCCTCAAAGCTCAGCGTGCTGTAGAGGCTCCGTCGTCTTTCGGTCAGAGTCGAAAGGTGTGCCGTCCGGGTGGATCCACTCGTCCTCAACGGTTCCTCCCGTCTCGCCGCCCTCGGTCGCCGGTCCCGTCGCGTACTCCAAGCTTTCACCAAGCGACCCGGCTAACTCTTGCGCCGCGCCCAGCGCCCCTTGTGTGACAGAAGCAGCGACGTCTTCGACCGCTGTACTCAGTGTTCCCTGTGCACCCATCTTCGTCAAAGCGCCGACCTGCTCCTTCCCAGCCCTTCCCACGCCAGGCAACCACCTTGTCCAAAAGAAAGCGATCCTCAATCCTCTATCCACGATCCTCCGCTTGAGAACAAACGCAACGACGAGCAAGAAGAATGCCAGGGCGGCCATGATGAGTAACCGGTCCAATAGGTCGGCTCGCTCGAGCGCGGTGATGAGGGATTTGGAGGCGGTAAGGAGATCAGAAAAGGTGGTATATTCGGTGGTTAAGGAGCGCATCGTTTGGGTAGACTCGCCTGGATCGGAAGAAGGGCGGTGTGAGCATCGTCAAGTCGGTCCATCGCCGGAAGGAGGCGAACGTGTCGCTCCGCGCCCGATCGCCGCCAGTTCGAATGGCACTCACTCAGCATTTGTGTGGACAGGTTCGATCGCTCAAGCTCCTGCGTCATGAGCGCCGTCGTGCGTCGCAGAGCCTCGGTGACATTTTCCGTAGCGTTCATCAGTCGGTCGTCGGTACTTGCGGCGATGCGACGCGGAGGAAAAGATGGAAAGGGTCGCGATTGAGACCCCTCATCCTCGCCGCTCTTCGCCCGTCGTGCCTTCACCGACTTACCTCTTCCCCTCCCCAGCATCCTTCCTTCCCTGTGCCGCAGTCCTGAACAGTTCGTCCCTCTGCTGGTCACCCGTGCGAGCTGCGATCGCCCGACGAGAGGTCAGAAGGGCTGAGCGAGCTTCGCGTTTGACGCTGCGGGAGCATAGGATGTGTGAGCGTGCAAGGAAAAGAAAATAAGGGTAAAAAAGACGAACTGACCGCGCCAACCTCTCCTGAAGTTCTCGCGCGGCCTCCAAGACGGCATCGGTCTCGCTCTGTCGCTCTTGTTCGTCGGCGGAGAGCTTGAACGTCTGTGCAGATTAGCCGAGAAGTAAACCGAGGGATGAGCACACCGCAGGTTTCAACGCGGACAGACGAGGTACGGGCGCACCTCCAACTCTGCTTCCACGCTCCTCAAATCCTCCCCCAGCTCGGCGTTGAACTGGTGCAACAAAGTCGTGGGACCGATGCACTCCCCCAGTCGCGGGACCTGATACGAGTCGAGGTCCGAGAGGCGACGATGGAGGCGTGCATAATGAGAGGATGCGTCTGGAGGCAGACCGGGGATGGATGGGGGCATGTTCAGCAGGACCGCCGATGAGGTCTACGAGGACCGTCGAGGAGCGTCTTCGAGGACGTCGTTGAACCGCCGCCGCCTGGGTGGCTGGCTCGAGCGCTGATCCGGGGCGCTCGGGCGGCGATAAGCGGCGATCACCTCGGCTTTCTTACCGCAGCTACTTCGTCCTCGACGTCGGAGCAGGCAAGAAGCGTCTGCCAGAGACGAAGACTACAAACCAGATTGCGCCATGTTCCGACCGACAGCAGCAGCATGCAGCAAGGCGTCGAGACTTCCTTTGACGTCCAAGAAGGCTAACAAGGACTTCTACAAAGGTGCGTGCGCCACGGTGCGGGCGAGGCAAGGCGATCGATCATGCTGTGTGCATAGGGACGACGAACAGTTGGTTGTGCTCACAACCCTTCCCTCCGCTTTGCTCTCCTCTCCTTCGATCCAGGCACCCGAACGGGCAACATTCTAGTGAGGAGGCGCATAGAGCTCAAGGACCGCCAAGGTTTTCCGATTGACCGGAACGGGCGCCGGCTGACCAAGGAGGTGGTGGAGAAGGGAGGAGAGTCGAGCTGGTGGAACTTGCGCACGGGACGGATCGATGAAAGGAGGATCACTGACTTTGCCGTTCCGCCTGGATTGAAGGATACCAAGGTGGGTTGGGTCATGCCTCGCTGTCAATGTCGCCTTGGATCCGTCACATTCGATGTCGCCTTCGATCCCTCGCATTCGATGTCGCCTTCGATCTGTCGCCGTCCACCCATCCGTCGCCTTTCCTCTTCGCCGAGGTTTTCCGTGGAACCCATTCCTCACCTCAACTTTCCTCTTTTCTTGTGGCCATCAGCTCAAGCCATACGTGCACCTCTCTGTCAAGTCCCCTCAAGCGGGTGAACACTTCTTGCCTTACGGACCGCGGGGCTGTGAGTTATGGTTCCGGCAGGCCGGGTTTTTCTTCGGTGACTTGCCTTTTTTTCAGTCTAAATGGCCGGCCCTGATCTCCTTTCTCCCCTCTCAATACGGTCAGTCGATGGCCAGTACTACGCCAACCTTCTGGAAAAGCAGCGTTTGGGGGCGGACCGGGACGGAACTGCGATGACGGGGCAGGGTCCGGCGGGGAAGAAGCCGTGACGTGTGGGGTGTGGTGCGATTGGATGGGTGGAAGCGAGGGTGCGGCGTCCATCGTGTACGTTAGAGCACTAATTGTCTTCTAGACAGGGCGGCGCCTTGCTGGGTCGCCGCTCACCGAGTCCGTCGACGGGAGTTTTTGTTTGGCGCTAGGGCGCACGTGGAGAGAAGGCGGGGTGGGCTGTAAGACCTCGTGATGGGGGGGACGAGATAGGATAGATAAAGGAAGGGCTTGTATATAATAGCACGGCGACCACCTCCAACGCCCAGCGAGCGGCGTCGTCGAGCCGGTGCGCAATTCTTCTCGCCGCCATCCCATCTTCTCGACATGGTCCTCTCCAAACTCCTCCTACGTCCATCGACGCTTGCCCACGCACACCGCCGCCTCCATGCGCCTGCCTCACTCGCTGCTCGTATGAGCACCTCCAGGCTCACGTGCGCTCCTCGAACGTCTTCGAGCCCTCAAGACGGCCCCGCCGTAAGGAAGCTCAGTACCTCCCATCGGCCCGGCTCCTCAGGCAGCACCTACAAGCTTCGACCCTCTCTCCTCTTGCTCGCCGGAGCTACCCTCTCCGCCCTCACTGCGTCCGCCATCCAACTCGACTCGCCTGTAGAATCGGACGAAGGAGGCCAGGAGGTCATCGGAACCCTGTCCAGCGTCCGTTTCCTTTCTCTCCTCCGCTCTTACCTCGTCTACACCGTTTGCTCCTCTCCCACATTTGTCGATGCCGCTCCAGCGTTGCTCGAATGGGCTCAGTCGACACCTGGCGTCTGGTGGGCAGCAGAAAAGGTCATCAGGTCAACCTTTTTCGCTCAAGTAGGTACCCGCTGAAGCCTGTCCCATCACCTCAAAGGACGAATGACGAAAGCTGACCTTTCCCCCAACACCATCGCAGTTCGTTGGCGGAGATACCATGACCGACTGCGTTCCCTTGCTCTTTTCTCTCTCCTCCGACGGTCTAGGCGCCTTGCTTGGCTTCTCCGTCGAAGCGTCCATCTCCGCCCACCCATCTCAACCTGCACCCGCCTCACCGCCACTCGGTTCCCCATCTTCGTCTGCCGACTCGCTCCCTCCCTCCCTGCCCCGCTTCTCCCACCTCCACGAAGCCTTCATAGCTGAACTCGTCCACTCCGTTCGCGTAGCCGCCGAATTCGAGCGACTCCACCTCCAATCCCAACTCTCTCGGAAAGAGGATTCGGCAACGACGACGCCTCCGAGGACGGGGAGCACGAGCATCGCCATCAAGCTCACCGGCTTGCTTAAGGATCCTTCCTTGTTGGAGAGGGCGAGTGCCGCCATCGTGTCGCCCGAGACGTTCTCCGATCCCTCGTCCTACCTTTGTCCTTGTCCTCCCGATGCGCTGGCAGTGGAGCAGGCTTCTAAAGCTCAAGTCCAGGACACGCATCTCGGCCTTCCTGGCAAGCGGCTGGGCGAGCAAGACAGGAAAGCGCTCCTAGAGCTTTGGATGGCCCTTAGGGAGGTGGCCAAGGCGGCAAGAGAGGAGGGCGGGGTTAGGTGTGTATTTGATTTCCTCCATGACTGCCGACAATGTCACTGACGAAGCGGATGTTGACTTACGTCACTGTGACAACATGCACATGTCTTTCCCCACGTTCCTTTCATAGTCTCGTCATAGACGCCGAACACTCCTGGTACCAACCCGCTATCGACGCCTTTTACGAGGCTCTGGCTGCCGAGTTCAATCGCTTGTCGCCTCCGCCGTCGCTCTGGTCTCGCCTGAAGGGAATCACTGCCGGCGTGGTGGCGTCGGGCCGGCGCGAAGACCAGGCTCGGATTACAGTGAGGCAGCCTCTGATCTATAATACTTTCCAGGCTTATTTGAAGAGGTGAGTCGCCACAATGCGTTTGTCGTCCATTTCCTTCTCTCTCACACGTTGTACTCCATCATAGAACACCGCACCACCTCAGTGCCTCCCTCACCCGCGCCAGCAAAGGCAACTACAGCTTGGGCGTCAAGCTCGTACGAGGCGCCTACATCGATCTCGAAAGGAAAACTGCCCGTGCGAGCGGACACGGTTCTCCCTGTTGGGACTCTAAAGAGGATACGGACGAGTGTTATGAGCGGTGCGCCAAGATGCTTGTCGAACAAGTGGCGGTATGTGGCCGCCGTCCTTTCGTACTCTTCGTCACCGTACCGATCGCCTAATCGAACGACTCGCTTCTCCCCCCAGACGGACCTCTCCACGAACGGCCCGAACCGACCAGCCCACCTCGGAGTCATATTCGCAACACACAATCCTGTCTCGGCGTTCCGCGCCATCCAGCACATGGTCAAAGTCGGACTCGCTTCAGAGACAGCAACAGCGATGATCGTGACAGAGACAGCAGCGGAGGACGACATGGAAGACCATCCGCCGTACTATCTCCGACTCACTCCGGGCGTACGAGGCCGCATCACTTTCGGCCAACTCCTAGGCATGGCTGACCATCTCACCCGCTCCCTCTGTCTGGTGTTCGATCCCCGCTCGGGAGGTAACGAGGATGGCGTAGGCCCTCATATGGTGTTCAAGTACGTTCCCTACGGGCCGCTGAAGGAGGTTCTACCGTACCTGGTCAGGAGGGCTTTGGAGAATCGGGACTTTCTGGGAGGTGGAGGCAAGGGCGCGGCCGCGGTGAGGGTGGAGAAGGAGAGGGAGAGGCTGGCGATGGAGATGCGCAGGAGGGTCGGATGGGCGAGCTGAAGATCGGGGTCGGGGCGGTGTGGTGACGGCCCATGTCGGACATGGATATAAACTCTGGAACGAACATGATCACCCGTCTGGGTTTTTCAGCGAAACATGCTCGCCGAGCAAAAGGCCCGTGGCCACTCGGATCCATTGAACAAAGACGGTGGACGTTTCCAGCTCTGCCTTCCCCGCTTTGTCTTCGTCTCTATCCTATTCATCTTTGGCGAGACGAGGGAGATGGAGGAAAGGGGAATAGATAGAGGGGCGCCTTCCCAATGTGGCACGTGACAAGTTATCGGTTAGGGTTATGCAACACCCGCGAAGCCTGTCGCTAGACCATTTCGATCGGGTGTGTCCACCTTCTCGCTCGTCCTTCCAACCATGACCGAGCCCACAACCGCTTTTTCTCCTCGTCCTTCCACGCCGACCCTTGGAGGGGAAGATGCCGCCATGGCGCCTATGGATTCCATGGACATGACCGGCGACGACCCCTCTGCGATCGGAAACGAGGACGCCGAAAAGACCGGCGGCAAGCCCAGCCTCGCGAGCAGGTTGGGCCACAGCAGGTTCTACCCCGCGCCCAAGCCATCCAAGAGGAGGGAGGCCAGGAGGTCCGTAGGGGCGCGCGAGTCAGAGGTGAGTTTAGTTTGACACGTCGTCATCATCTCTCACTGTGCAACCCGCGCTCACCCCTCGTGTTCACACGCGTTCTTTGTCCTTGGTCGATCGATCCGGATCGTTAGGACGATGTTGACGGGCAAGGACCGCCGGTCGGGAATGGCGAAGCGGTGGAGGACGAGTCGGGTGAGTTTTACCGCGATTCTCTTGTCTCTTTGTTGGAAAACGCCATTTATTTCGCTGGTGTCTCTCGATGCTTTCAGAGTATCTCTCCATCCTCCAAGATCAACCCGCTCCCTCCCCTCCGCCCATCCCCACCCAACCAGAGCAACTGCGCCTTCAAGTGCTCCACTTCCAGGGGTCTCCCATCGCTGCTTTTTCTACGAGCCGCATCATCGCCTACTTCGAACGTTTCAACGCTCATCCGCTGGGCATTGAGTGGATCGATGACGTGAGCTACCGCTCGCCGGTGTTTTCCTCGTTGGGTCCCTCTGATTATTTGCATTCCTTTTTTCACACAGACAAGCTGTAACGTCGTCTTCCGCACTCGTGGCGCCGCGTTCTACGCTTTCCAGCGTATCTCCAGCGCCGCCGCGCTCTCTTTGGGCCTAAGCGCGCCTCCACATCATTCTAGCCTCTCAGCGGACGCCCTTTCCCCGCTCGTCACGCCTTACCCCGCCCATGCCGTACCGTTAAGTCTCCTCACATCGGAAGAGCGAGAAGTGCTCTCCGCGCCTCCCTCCCAACCGACAGGAGCCGAGGCGACGACTTTGCCGGAGGACGTACCGGAGATTTATCGCGAAATGGCTGAGGAGGACGCCAAGGCGAACGCGGCCACTCGAGAGTCTGTCGAGCGCCTTCGCGGGAGACTTTGGGTTCGATATGCGCTGGAAGAGCACGACGTCAAGGCTTCAGATGCGGCGACACGCTCGGCTTGGTACAAGGAGCGGGGGCGTGGTGCGGGCAGGCAAGTGTTCAGGTTAAAGGAGGGCATGGAGGAGGACGAGGCGAGAAAGTTGAAACGGATGAGGGACGAGCGGAGAAGGGCGGAGGAGGAGAGGAGGTACGCGCAAGGATTTGAGCTCAATTATGATAGCGGGGCCGCTTATGGGGAAGCGGAAGGATTCGACGGGCGGGATGGAGGTGCTTACCCGCGTTTTCCGCCCGTGCCTTCTTACCGCGGGAAAGAGCTGCTCCGCGCGGGTGAGCGGGACGATCGACTGGAGGATCGCCTTGCGGACGATCTGCGCTCTCGAATGATCGACCGACCCGACGTTGACATTCGTCGGCCCGGAGGGCGGCAAGCGGCGATGGACGCATTGGACGAGGACCTTGAAGACACTGCTCGGTCCAGGCGGAGAAGTCGCAGCCCGGAAGGCAATCGGTCCAACGGGCATGGACGGAGGCGGGATGGGGTAAGGCGGAGGGACTATGACAACAACGGCGGAAAGGACCAAGAGGACGACGCGGACATGGTGGGTGGACGAGGGGCCCGACGAGGACGAATGTACGCCGACGACCTGCTCAAGCTGGCTAGACGGCCGCCTTCGCCGCGGGCACGCGTCCGATCTCTCTCGTCACGCATCCTGGATGCCAACGGCCGACCAGTCTCGACTTCCATCCTCTCTCGCCTCGATCCGTCGTCCTCGGCGGTCGAGCAAGGGGATCCGACGTCGTTGCTGAGCAGGTTCGGACGAGGCGGGGAGGACGAGGATGTGGGCGAGGAGGGGCGGGTGATGACGGTCCAGGAATTGGAGGAGCGATATGGGCAATGAGGATGTCGCCGGTGCCGGGGTCTTCGTCGACACGTCCGTCGGCGTTTGTATGTATAGTAGGGGATATCAGGATGTCCTCAGGTTGGTACGCTCCCTCCTCTTCTCACTGTGGGAACCCTTCACTTGTCTTGTGCTGTTCAGCTTTCGCTCCGCCTGGTGAAGGGCGGGCGGCAGTTGCAAATGACCTTTACGAGGATAGATGTGAGGTGTCGACGACTGGCCAGTCGTGACCACACGTCAGGCAGCAAGGCAGGTAGGTAGGTCATCACAAGGTAATTAATACCGGCTAAAGTAAAAGACACTGTGGTATCGCATGGCCGCTCGCAAGCGCAGGGGAACTGGGGGAATTGGGGGGGTGGTTGAAGTGAGGCGAAACGGTCGAAAGAAGGCCCAATCGAAGCGAAGCAGAAAACGAAAATGGGTCGTACGCTCCGTCGGCCCAAGTTGGCGGCCGGTACAATCTCTTGTGCGGGCTGCTTGAAGAGCGACGATGGAAGGAAGGGGTTGGGAAGGACGGGATGCGCTGTATCGGGCGACGCTCGTCTCCGCCCTTCTTAGCCAACGCGAGGCGAGGCCAATGCGGGGGCGAGAAGGGGAAAGGGGTGAGCGAGGAAGTGCAGGAGGCGTTGGGGGCTCTTAGATCGAAGCTGGAAGATGGACGATGGAAACTCACGTCAAGACGATGGACGGGCGTGACTGGGGAGGGATCAAGCGTTCGCCGGAAGGCAGACGGCGAAAAAGTCCATGGATAGGAAGAGATAGGCCAAGGCTATGGCGAAGCGCTGCCGAGATGAGGGGAGCGTGGGCACGCTCTGTCTGCGTGATGGAGAAGGGAGGAGGGGAGCGTGTTGAAACATGGCGCTGAAGAAGGAAGATGGGTGGGTACGACGACGACGATGCTGTGAACCAGACTCGGCCGCGGGGATCGCCCTTTTTGAATGCTGTAGTATCGCCGATTCTGAGTGAACGGGGCCGAACTCTCAAAGCTACTGAGGCATCGTCCAAGAAGCAAGCAGTCCACCTCGGACCATCCCGCAACAAGCGGTCCATCTCGCTCGCTCCCTTGCGACGACGACATGGCTGCGCCCCGTTCCCGTTCCCGTTCCCTTCTGCCGTCCGGCGGTGTGCACCATGCTCACTCACTCCGGACGCGGGAAAGCGGAGCGCGGTAAAGCGGGCTCCCGCGCCAAGGAAACCCGGTCGGGCGAGGCATGCTATGTATGGATGCCGACCACGACCGTCTCTTGCTCCAGCCGAGGTGAGCCGTCATTTTACTTCGTGGGCCGGCGTAACTGGCGGGCCCGTCGGAGCGAGCGCTTACTGCCGCAGCAGCGTCGCGCGTCTGGGCGCGAGTCGAGCAAACTCGCAACTCGGACCTGCACGCTTATTAACCTTATTAAGCTGCTGTCTGGTGGGTTGTCACTACTTTGTCATTACTTCAACAGCGACAGAGGCGCTGGGGTTTATAGGGGAGACGAGTAAAAAAAGGGGCTATTGTCCAACATGATCGATGGTCGACGCGGGTCGTTCCAAGCGCAACACTCCCACTCGACCCAGTCGTGGTGTTACGCAGTCAATCCCAACTTCCGTACCATTTCCTCGAAAGCAGCGCGTGGAAGAGAGAGCCTTGGTGAATATGTCCGCTAGCTGCTCCGTCGTCCGGAACATATTAAATCTAGATTATGCCATATGCCGTCTTTAACGCGCTTGCGAATAAAGTGGTATGCTACTTCAATATGCTTCGGCTTCGTCTTGTTATGAAACCCTCTTGTCAAGGCTTGTATGTGTCATGAATCCTGCCGGTACATATAGCTTCTGGGATTGGTCAGTAACCAGACTGACCAAAATTCCCTTTTGCTGGCCTAGATGGATTGCGTTTCCCAGCAAGCCTGGCAGTATGCCGAAGTGCCAATCTTCTTGATGATGGTGAAGGGCGCGAGTCGCTTGTCGTCCAACTTGTCACTGGGTCGCCGGATATGACGTCGAAGAAGCCAGACCCTTATCGCCGACTTTGAATGAGCGAGTGGGGAACGGACGATGTGCGCGCCAAGCAGCACCATGTCCTCTTTGATAGCAAGGCCCGGCACAGGCGGGACGCAGAAAAGCTCGGCCGAAGGTGGTTAGCGTCTATATCGGCCTGCTCATGGAGATGTGCTTCATCAAACCGTTCGGTGAGCCCACGCCAGTCACAGCGGCCTGTCCTTTGCCGCTCACGCTCGCCTTGATGGCCAACTCGGACGTTGGTCGTTACGGCGCCCAGGCCGTCCTCCTCTCCCACCGAGACCCTGGTCGCTTTCCGTCGGACGTCCGCGTCTAGTCTGGAGAACCTGACCTGATCTCGGTATGCGGGTGAAGGGGACGCTAGGGCGACACGTGTTAGGACCGCTGTTAGCACTCTTGGCCGCCGACAGCACGCTCGAACCATTCGGACGGACAGAACGAATTGCTCAACGCGGGACAGAGCGTGTTTAAGACGCGGTCGATAGAGGATTATGCTGATGAGACCGGCGGTCTTGCCTTGGAAGTCCGGCAGCCCGTTCGGCTGACGGTGCGGTGCTCGTCGGCCGTTTTTTTTCTTGGCTTTGGTGCCTTTCTTTCACCTCGTCCACATCGACCAACCGACACTTTTGTTCGATTCCATGGATCTGATTTCAAATACCATAGGCACCCTTTTCCACGCCACGTCGGTCGCGATCGGCGTCGAGCATGTCCGTTCGTTGCCTTTGGACTGGCGCTCGAAGCGGGGCGGACGAGACGAGAAACGGGAAACCGGACGCACGCGGGGTGGGATGAGAGGGGACGACGTGCCGTGGCCTCCGCTCGTTGCTCTGCGTGCGTGCGTGTGTGTGTGCGTGCGATGTGGGAAAGAAAGAAAAGGTCCGGCATCTCCACTGGCGTGCGCCGTCCGGAGTGAGTGGGCCGTCGGGGGCTGAGCATGCCGGAGTGAAGAAGAAGAAGAAGGAGGAGGAGGACGGGACGGAGAGATCGCGATTTCAAAACATAAGGTCGGCATCGGCGTCGGCGTCGGCGTCGCGAAAAGGACTCGGGTCTTGCGCCACCGCTTTATTGGTCTTTTTGTTTTTACCCGGCGGCGTGGCGTGCTCAGTTCGTCACCTACCGTACGCCGTCCCACGACGCCCACAAATGGGACGAACGAACGACTGCTTCGGAACGCTCCAGAGTCGAGAGTCGGGCCGACCGACGCAAAGTAGGGTTTCATAATGGGTTCGTCGCTCGGCTGGAACGGAACGGCATCGACGTAACGTACAAAAAAAGGGGCATCATGGCGTGATTTTATACTCGTCAAACGTCAGGTCAGGTCAGGTTAGGGGACATGGGAGTCCGTCTAGTGGTAAAAAAAAACAGTGGGAGTACAGGGAGTGAGGGTATAGCGGTCCGGCCGCCAGGCACGGAAATGGACCGGAATTAGCGTACAGGAGGGGAAGGGGGGTACATATGATAACTTCTAACCCGTCTATAAGTGAAAGAAAGAGAAACACGGGGCAGACGGACGAAAATAAAAGAAATTTAGGTAGCGTCCACCGTGACGACATACCTGCCGTCCTGGGAAAGCTGTGTAGACACCGGGTCGCCCTTGTTCTCGATCAGCGTTGCGGTTCCGCCGAACCTGGAAAGCACAGAGCCGAGGAGGAAAGACATGTCTTCCTGGCTGCACGGGATGACGATGATCGCCCCCTTTGGCCGACTCTCCTCCGCCGGAGCGGGCGCGGGCGTCCGGAAGGCGCTCTGGACGACCATGGCACACTCGGGACTTTGGGCTCTCGTCAATGGCGCCGGAAAGGGTGTGCCGTCGACGGCGGCAACCGACTCGCGGTTCGTCACGGCGGCGGACAGCTGAGGCGTCGCCGCCGACAACGACGGCGAACGAAAAGCTCCAAAGTCGGCAGGTAGGACTTCGTGGGCACCCATGAGGGGTGAAAAACCGAGACTGGGGCTTGTCGTCGATGGGGTGGAGGAGCCAAAGAGGGAGGACGAGTCGGTCATGAAGGGCGTGTCGAAGCCGGCGATCGTCTCCATGGGGGAGAGGGCGCCAAGGTTGAAGGAAAAGGGGGAGGAAGCAGCGGCGGTGGCGGCTGACACGCTCTCCAAACCTGTCCTGGTCCCAGCCGGGAGGGAGAAGGAGGAAGAGGTCGAGGCGAACGAGTCGAGAGAGAGCGTGCTGTGGGGCGAGTCGAGCAAGAAGGGTGGGTAGAGAAGATGGGCGGGGTCGAGGGAAGGGGAAGAGGGGCAAGGGTCGAGGAAGTTGGAAAAGAGTGTGGCGTCGGTGGCGAGGGGGTCAAAGTCGAAGACGGCGTCGACCATCGGGTGGGACTGGGCGTAGGCGGAAAAGGTGGCTTTGGGACCGGCGTGTGGTGTTGGGACGGAAGCAGACGTCGTGACCGGGGACGGGGCCGAGGTAGGAGGAGGTTGGGAGACTTGCCGAGCGGCGGAACCGGTCCCCGTCTCGACGATCCTTGTTGACGCCCTCCTTTTCCTTCCTGCCTTGAGCGCTCGGCGGAGGTGATCGTACCGGTTCTTGGCGGCGAGGCCGGTACGTCCGGGGAAATCGGCGACGATCTGGGACCAGGCGAAGCCCATTTGGTCGACGGCGTCGAGGAGACGAGAGTCCTGGGTGTAGGAGGAGGGAGAAATGTGAGCGGTGAAGAGTCGGGGTGAGGGCGAAAGGAAAGAAAGGTTGGACTATCTTACGCACCTCTTCCTCGGTCCAGGGGCAGCGCTTAATCTCCGGATTGAGCGAGTCGGTCCAACGTTTGGCGCATTCTGTATGCGGCGAGGTGGGCGTGTAAGCAAGCTAGCTTGTTCGATGATGCAAAGCGATAGGGAGCCAAGGCTGCTCACGATCTCCAGTGCGCGTGCCGACATGCTGTGCGACGAGGGACCAGCTGAAGAAGGAGAGAGAGTGAGAAAGGCAAGGAAAGAAAGAGACAGGAGAGAAGGAAAGAGAAAGAGTGAGAGAGGCAAGGAAGACAGAAGAAAAGGAGAGAGAAAGAATGAGAGAGGCAAGGAAGACAGAAGAAAAAGAGAAAGGAACAAGAAAAGAAAAAAAAAAATACACACCGAGTACCCCAAATACCAACAGCCTCAATAAGCTTTCGATTTTCCTCAACAGCCCATACACCCTTACGACCTTGGCAAGCAACCTTGCCGTGCCATCGCTTTCGACAGTCCTTGTTGGTCCTGCCTGGGACTGCCTTTGCGACGATGTGCCAAGGGATGGTTGAGCGGGGGCCTTTTACTGGGAGGGAAGGGGATGGCGTTGAGCATGTTTCTCTCTATCGCTCGCTGTCGCTCGCTGTCTCTTTCGCGCGAGAGAGAGAGAAAGTCGCTCGCTGTCGCTCTCGCTTGCTGTATCTCTCCATCGCTCTCTCCCACTCACCCGACTGAAGCGCCTGCCATAGCAATTCATCCTCGGCCTCGGTCCACGGCCTGCGAGGGACGGGCATATCGGTAGGAGAATTGCGTGGCTGGAGAAGGAGGGTAGAGAGAGAAGTAGTAGTAGAAGAAGGAGCAGAAGAAGAAAGACGAAAAAGAGGAAAAAGAAAGATTGCTGTGGAAGAGTAGTCAAGTCGAGTCGAGGCGTGTGCTGTCTATATATGTCCTTCTTTATTTGCCGTCGGTCGCGCTCGCTCGTCCATTCGTTCATTCATTCTGTCGCTCGCTCACCAGCCGGCCATCTGATCTGACTCCCTCCGTGGAGGAGCGGGGACGGTGAAAAGGGCTATCTATGGCATGGCATACGGCAAATGGGCAATGGCAATGGCATGTCGAACACGAGGACGCCCAGCGCTGGATAATAAGGAGGAGTGGGCCTGATCTGCTTAGCCGGCCGGACGAGGACGGAGAGGAGGGTGAGTGGCAGGACGTGGGCCGGCTGTGTGAGGTGTGTACGACGAGGACACGCCGCATGGCTTCCATCATGACAACCCCGCCGCGCATGGCCGCCCACCTCATGGCGCATTCGGCGCGCGAGGACGGGGCCATATGGAGAAGGAGATGTGGTGCATGAGGCTAGTCGGTAGTCGGTCATTGTCGGGGACGTGGAGATGCCGCTAACCAGATACTGCACATGGACGAGCACGTGCACCCGCGTGGAAAGGCGAGACGTGGCCCGGCTCGGAATAGATCCAGGCAGGCAACAATGTGTCGAGCGAGGCTTCTATGCCGGGCGCAATCGTGGCGAGTAAAGTCCGTAGAAAATCGGCGATGGGCGGCGGGCGGTGGTCGATGGCCATGTCGACGCGACCACCACGATAACCACCACGGCGACCAACCACGACGATGACCACATGTCCTAACCCCCACCGATACATCCGCCCGATCGACCGCATAGATAGCCAACCGCCAACCCAAAGCCAAAGCCAAAGCCAACTCAAAGCGCACCTTGCCACCTCGGATAACTCCCGTAGCCTCTCCTTCCCATTCCCATTCCCATTTTCCCATTCCGGCGGTAAGAGGCCGTGCGAGGGGCAGGTGAGCGAGCGAGCGAGCGAGCCAGGCAGGAAGAGTTCTAGAACAACGACGACGTGAATGGCGTCATCGTCCCTGCACGCAGTACAGTAAGCTTCTCTTTCTCCTTCCCCCGCTGTCGCCTTGCTTCTTCCCCTCCGTGAAAAGGATCGGAACACGCAGTTATCTGGTTTGCATCACCATATGGTACGGTCTGGTTTGGTTTGGTCTGGTCGAGTCGAGTCGACTCAAAGTCTTTTTGGGAATCGCCCTCGAATAGCACGCCCGCGTTCATGATGTTATAGAGCGACAAGCACCGGACGAAGCCAATACGGACGTCCAGCGGCAGAGAAGGTCAAGAAGTCAAGAGCACTCCTCAAATCTGAGCCTTCGGCATGAGCCTTCGGCATCGGCACCTCCTTCTCGACACGGTCACTCCGCTCGTCACACGTTAACTCGCCCATACCTTGCCCTGCAACCTCCTAACCGTTACAGAAACCGTTCTCCGATTGAATTCAGGAAACGCCCTCGAATAGCAGGCCCGCGTTCATTGGAAACCGTTCTCCGATTGAATTCAGGAAGAAACAAGAGGCGAAGAGCCAAACAGAAGAAAAGAACGCGTACACTTTGGACAGACAGAAGTACAAATGGAGAGCGATCAAGTCTCAAGCAGGAAAAGAATCGGAACACGGGGTAATCTGGGTTATGCGTCACCGTACGGTACGGTCTCGTCTGGTCTCGTCTCGTCGGACCATCACGCCTTCACCACCTTCTGAGCCGGCTGGAGGCCAGCTGCCTTGAAGGCAGACTCAAAGTCTTTTTGGGAAAACAAAACGCGGGGAGAGCGAGGACCGAGTCAGTCGTCGAGTTGAGCAAGCAACGGCCATGGCGAACGGCGACGGGACTCACCATAGATGATGTCATCGATGTGCTCGATACCCAGACTGACACGGATCAGGTCCGGCGTCACACCCGCCTGGATCTTCTCCTCGTCCGGAAGCTGCTGGTGCGTCGTCCTCCAAGGGTGGATGATCAGCGTCTTGGCGTCACCGACGTTGGCGAGGTGAGAGCACAGCTTGAGGCTGTCGACCACCTTGGTCACCTGCTCGATGTCACCGGCGACACCGAAAGTGAGCACGCCGCCAAAGCCCCGCTTGAGGTATTTCTTCGCCGTCTCATGATGCGGGTGCGACTCGAGGCCAGGGTAGAGCACCCAGCTGACCGACGGGTGCGCCTCGAGCCATTTGGCGAACGCGAGCGAGTTGGCCTACAAAATCATGTGTATGGGCGTTGAGCATACATCGGCCTAACAAACAAAATGTTCAGCAGCGAGCCGAGATAAAAAAAAAGCGCGACTCACGACGTGACGGTCAGCACGGACGGCGAGCGTCTCGAGGCCTTGGACCATGAGCCAAGCGTTGAACGGGCTGATGCACGGCCCAAGGTCACGCATGCCGTCCATTCGAAGCTTGGCCGAGAGGGCCTTGTTGCCATAAGTCCTGTGAGTGGGCGGTGGTGCCAATGGGCGAAAGGAGGTTAGCGTTCTTTCTGTCTGTCTGTCACTCGAGGACAAGTGACGAATACTCACTCCCAGAACTTCATACCGTGGTAGCCGTCGGAAGGCTCGGTGAATCCCGGGAATTTGCCCGAAGCGGACCAGTCAAACTACGCGCCACAATCAAAGGCAAAGAACAGAGAGAGATATGAGCGATCGCCCACCTCATGGCCCGGTCAGGACGTCGGAACGAGAGCGAGGAGGAGGGACTAACGTGGCCGCCATCGATGACAATACCACCCATGCTCGTTCCGTGACCACAGATCCACTTGGTCGCCGAGTGGGTGACAATGTCGGCGCCTAGGGCGATCGGCTTGCAAAGGTATCCGCCCATGCCAAAGGTGTTGTCTACGATGAGAGGGATGCCATTGTCGTGGCAGACCTTTGCAATCGCCGGAATGTCCGGCACGTTGTGCTTCGGGTTGCCGATCGTCTCCACGTACACCGCACGTGTCCGGCTGTCGATGGCCGCCCCAATGTCGGCAGGCTCCTGGCCTTCGACAAACTTGACGTGCATGTCAAACTTCTTGAGATAGACACGGAACTGGTTGTACGTCCCACCCTGATCATGGATGATCGTTTTTTAAAGGAAAGAGAAGCAGGTTCGTCAGACGAAATGCCAAGAAAAAGAACAGGGGATCGACGCACGTAGAGCCAGCTGGTCGACACAAAGTTGTCGCCCGTCTCCAACACGGTGGACAGAGCCAAAAACTGGAAGAAGAAGAAAACGAAATACGGGCGAAGGAGAAATGCCATCAGCTTTGGAAGAAGCGACGTCAAGGTGGAACCAGACGCACCTGTGCAGCGTGGCCGGACGCAGTGGCTACAGCCCCGACACCACCCTCGAGAGCGGCCATGCGGCTCTCGAACAGGGCTTGAGTAGGGTTCTAGGATAGGAGACGGTCGGACGACGCAAACGGGATTTTATGGAAAAAGTCAGCGACGAACGAACGACGGCCCAAGGCTGGCTGGCACGCTTTGACGGGGCACGAAGATAGGAGACCACTCACACCCATACGCGAGTAAATGTAGCCGTCCTTGGCCCAGGCGAACTTGCCTGCGCCATCGGCCGAGTTCTCAAAGTTGAACGCGGAAGACTGGTAGAGAGGGGGAGCACGCGCGTTGACACCCTCCGATGGCACCTGCCCTGCGTGGAGCATGAGCGTCTCGAATTCGGGCTCTCTAGAATGATTAGGAATCGTCGGTCGAGGGTCAGAACAACAGCGTGATCGTCGTAACACGGGCGAGACGCAAGCACTTACTTGGTGAAGCCGACGAGGGATCCGGGAGCAGGCATGATGGGTGTGGTAGGGTAGTGTTTGCGTTCACGGGGACTGTCGAGAGAAGAGAGCGGGTGGAGATGAGGGAGGAAAAGGTGGGCAAGAAAGAGCTGCAGTTATACCCTGGTCAGTCCAGCCACCTTCCATCTATCTCTCTGTCTGTCCACCCCTCCTATCTGTGCTCGTCACCTCGACAGCGTCTCGGCCGCCATCCTGGGAACGTCCACGTCGAAGTTCGCCCCCGGACGTTGCTCCGGGCCGGGTCGGCCTTTGCTCTCGGGGGAAGCCGCGAAGATAGTCGGCGATGCCTTATCAGGAGTAAGATGTGAGCACTTCCAAGTCTGCGGGGGCGGCTTTAATGAACCACAAACATCGTCCGTCGTTGGAGATGGAATGCGAAGAGTCGGAGCCGTCCGGTCCGTGCGCGATGTCGCCGGCGTTCGGCGTTCGGCCTTGGACGCGTCCGATCCGAGTCAAACAAAGCCCGGTCGGGGACGGGAAGCGGCCGTCGTCCGACCTCGTCTTCTTCCACCAACTCCACCATTCTCGGCCTTTGTCGCAAACGCAGACGCAGAGTGATACGGGCTGCAGAGCGATTGTGGACTGGAGCGATATGCTCCACTGATAGACGTGCTCCTTTATCTCTTCCAGAGCTACCGCTAGTGGCTCGCAGCCAGCAAGCCATCCTGGCGCCTCAGTGTCCACAGATCTGTCACTGCTCGCAGTCACGCTCAGACTCAACCTCGCGCTCACGATCAACCTCCCAGAGTCCCAGACAGCGCTCTTAGCGGCTTTCCAGCTGGTGTGCCTTGTGGCTCCATAGGATGCGCAAGCAAGGGGAGGGGCCCCCGTCCGGGAGGAAAAAGCCCTCGTACCGAGGGCTCAGATACGCATATAACGTGCCTGCTAGGCCCTTCGCCCCGTGTTCGTCATCTCCATTAAGGACCACTTGACCATCGTACTCGCGCTTGACCGCCCGTGCTCAGACAGGGCTCTTCCACTCGCAAAACCAACGTAACATGTCTTCTGCCGCGCAAAACGGCCCTTCCGACGTCGAAAAGGGTCCTAACCACAATGTGCACGCGGTTAGCAAAATTCTATTGCCTCTCCTGGCCATCTTTACTGTTTGCTTATCTCTTCATCTCGCATCTGCCTTCAGACACCCATCTACATTTCGCCGTCTCAGGTTGACAAGCTTTACCTCCACTCTGGCCCAGCCCCACTTGGCGACCTGAAGCAACGTTTTGGCAATCCGACGCCGGTGGCCGTTTCTGTGCTTACCATCGTACGTTTCCCGTTTTTGCCTTGGACTCAAGTATTGGGTCCCTTCGAGGCCAACCTATCGCATTCGTTATTTTAATGCAAAAGTCGACTGTCTGACACATCGATGTGATTACCTTTGCAGACTTTGATGTCTCTTGGTGGCCAGCTTTGCGGCTTCCAGGGAGCGAGCAACGAAAGTCTTCCTGTCCTGTCGTAAGTCACATATTCTATGCCCAGCCTTGAGGCCGACTTTTCGCGCGCTCATTGCTCTTCTGTTGTTCTTCATCCCCCGTCCCCCATACCCTTACTCCTAGTGGGATGCTCTACCTCCTCAGCGGTCCTTCGCTTTTCGTCAGCGGCATTCTTGAATGGATCCTTGGAAATAGTAGGTTCCTGCATATCCATTTTGCCATTTCAAACTTTGCTCACCTTTACTTGCTTGCGGGTTCATCACTGTCTCCTACAGCTTTCCCCTTCGTCGTATTCTTCACCTTTGGTTCGTTTTCATTTCACCCTCTTGAATGTCGGCCGCCAGCTGACCCGCAATTTTTGTTTCTTATCCGCAAATACAGGTGGTCTGTTCCTCTCCATTGGCCTGCTCGTTGACCCCATGCACAATATCGCCGGCGCAGAGGGTGCCACCACTGTCGCATACAATTCCGGAGTCGGTCAGTATATACCGTCGCCCCCCTTGCACCACCCATTTCCTTCCATCGCCGTGGCGAGCTATTAGCTGATCTGAACACACTGATTCATGACAGGCGTGTACTTTCTCTCGTGGGCTGTGGTATGCTTCGTGTTCACGCTGGTCTCCGTCCGCACCAATTTCGCTTTCTTGTGGTGCGTCTATTTGTGTTCGTGTTGAATCGTCCTTGTTTATGGGCCCCTGTTCAACCGTCTTTTGATTGCTCGCGACTATGGCCCACCCACCTTTTCGCCTGCAGGATCAACTTCTGGGTCACTGTCGCCCTCGCGTCTCTCGGCAGTGCTTACTTCACGGTCTCTCAGCACGACGCCGCCAAAGCGGTCGCGCTGATTCACGTGAGTCTGGACATTTCTGCTCTATCTGTGGCGCAGCGCGATCCAAATTGCACGCTCTTTCTTGCGCCTCATCGTGCCTTTTGGTGACCGTAGACGAGCTTACGTTACCTCTCCCTCCCCTATCACAGACGGCAGGCGGGGCTTTGTTTGGTGCCTCCATCGGCGCGCTCTACCTCACCCTTGTCCAGCTCGTTGCCTCGGTTGGCTTCCCTTTCTCGCTTCCCGTCGGTGATTTCTCCGGCTTCCTTGTGAGCCGTCGCTCCAACGCTTGAGCTTCCCGAGTTTTCGGAAAGGACGAGTGCAGAGATACGGCGATGCCGCCATCCAGCTGTGAAGGCGGCAAGGGAAGGACGGAAGGCGACGATCGATATGAAGAGGAAGGCGAAGGCCACTTTTGAGGTGCTTTAGAAAAAGGCCAAAGCGGGGTGGAAGCATGTTTGCGTTCTTTAGTGAGAGTTGACACTTAGTTCATTCTACAATGTCTTTCTGTAGCTTTCTATATTTCCCTTCTGTAGTCTCGTCCAGTCTAGCTTAGTTTGAGTTACCCCTTTCGTCGACGTTGAAATTTTCATTTCTTGCGTTGCCTTGAGGGTGAGCGAGCGCGACGCCACGACACCGCGTTCATTGAGCGCAAGCTCGTATTTGGGTGGGTAATGGGATTGGATCTCGGGTGAGAGCCTCGGAGAGGCAAGCTGCGAGGGTATGGGATGGCAAACGCACTCGACACTTTACCAACAGTCGCTTGTCCCGTCCCGGAGGCGTCGCTTATCGGTGTTTGACCTGAGCTCGGCCTTTGCCCTGCGGATCGCGATCACCACCCGTCGCGAACGTCGCAGTGGTCGGGACGGAAAATATGTGGTGGGACAAAGTGCTTATCGTTGCCGGCCCATAAGCCATAACTACGCGTCTGGGCAGCATCTCTCCTCTATCGTCCTCTTCGACGTCACCTACCTTCCTTCACCATGTCTTCGCGCAAGCTCAAGATCGCCGCCATTCAAGCGGCGCCCGTCTCCTTCGATCTTCCAGCAACGATCGAAAGGGTCGCAAAACTGACGGCAGAGGCAGCAAGCCAAGGGGCGAACTTGGTCGTCTTTCCGTGAGCACAGAAGGTGCTTCGGGGTCGTCTTCCGTTTGAGCTCCCCATTTCTGACACTTCCTTCTCCCTTTGCCTCTCTCTCGTTTCCGCCCCTTAACCTTCTCCATTATCTTCCATCCGGCAGCGAGGCCTTCGTCTCCGCATACCCCTGGCAATATGCATTCGACTCCACCATAGGCTGGCGCCGCCCTCGCGGGAGGAAGTGGTTTGCAAAGTACCACGCGAGCTCCGTCGCGATCCCTTCGCCCGAGTTCGACCAGCTAGGCCAGATCGCACGCGATAACGACGTGCTTCTACACGTGGGGATCATCGAAAAGGAGGGCTCGACTCTGTACTGCACAATGGTGATATGGGGGCGCGATGGAAAGATGTTGAGCAAGCACAGAAAGGTGAGTGAGGGGGGCCAAGGCGACTCCTCCAGTGGACGTCGCCTCTTACCCGCCCGTCTGCTTTCCTTACCTTCGGAGCACAGTTGATGCCTACCGCTATCGAGAGACTCGTCTGGGGCTTCGGTGGAGGTGACGGTCTCAAGGTGGTGGACACTGAACTCGGAAAGGTTGGCGGGCTGATATGGTACGTCAAGGTTTCATTGCGTCCTCTTTCCAGTACTTACCATATATCTATAAGTATGATACTGAGCGTGCTTTCACTCTTTCTTTCCAACAGCTGGGAAAACTACATGCCTGCTGCGCGAATGGCGCTTTACCAGCAGCACATTGAGTAAGTACGCTTCAGATTACTCCATCCGTCCTCTTCGCCATTTGTCTTCTATAGTATTAACATTGTGGTGGCTTTACCGCCATCCCTCCATCTATCCTTGCCCAGCATCTACCTCGCGCCTAATGCGGACGACCTTCCAGCTTGGACTGCGTCCATGCAGCACATCGCGAAAGAGGGACGATGCTTCGTCGTTTCTGTGAACCAGTTCTTGCAGGTACGTCTTTCTATTTCTCTCCTTATCTTCTGAAGACATGGTCTCGTCGTCATAATCGGCTCACCCTGCCCATTCCTCATTTCCACTTATCTATTCCAGGTAAAAGATTTTCCCTCGGATTACCCGCCATTCTTGCCCGGCGAGACCAAAGATGACGGTCAGGCATGGTCTCCAGAAGACATCGTCTCGCGTGGGGGCTCATTCATTGCAGGCCCACTTGGCACGTGCGTGACCGAGCCGGTGTGGGACAAGGAGGCGATCATCATGGCTGAGATAGATATGGCTGAGCTGTGGGAGGCACGTGTGAGTGGCAGCTGTAACAGCAAAGCCCTATTCTTTCATTGATCGGTGCTCCCCGCTAGACATCTGCTCACGTTTTACGCGTTTGTTTGCCATCTTCGTTCGCTGTCACTCGATCTCAACAAACCCTTGCTAAAACGCTCACGGCACTTAGATGGACCACGACGCCACCGGGCACTACAGCCGCCCTGACGTCTTGTGAGTATTCCACCATACCTCTCTAACTCGTTCACCTTAGATTTCACTTATATAGCGAGGATGCTGATGAAATTTGCTCGTGCTTGTTCTCCTCTGTGTTACGACTCGGTACAGCCAACTCAGCGTCAATACGTCGCCCCTGCAAGCCGTGACCTTCAACCCGAGCGCGCCCCAAGCGCCAGAGACGGCCTGAGATGACTTTTTGGAGGAATCTATGAGACCACTCTATCATTTTTGGGCTCACCTGGGACAACAAAGGGGGAAAGAGCACGCCTTCCTGTATGGATAGAAGAAACAGTGCTTTTAAATAGATTTGAAATTTGGCTCGTCCGATGCCGCGTGCGCATCGGGAAAGTTGTGGAGGACTCTAGGACAGGGACAACCGAGAGTCGGAAACAGAAAACAACGTCTGGCTCGTCTTTCTGTTTCCTTCTTCGGCCGTTAAGAGGCCGTGCCATCACCTGGTTGCACGATTTGTCTAAAAAACATTTTCAGATGGGTCGTCGTCGCCTTATGCCAGCAGCGGTGCTGTTTTGTACTGGCCAGGCGGGGACGGCCTGAGATGAAGAAAAGTTGAGCTTACATGGGCGCTGACCGAAAGTGTAGAGGACCATCCTAAGAAAACAAAAGAGACGACAAGGGACAGCGCTTTTCGCGAATGGTTCGGACCGGAAGGCAGCGAATTCTACCCAGGAAGATGCCAATGCGACAAGAGGACCGCCGGATACGAATGTTTCCCGAAGAAAAGCTAGAGACAAGTAGGAATGGGTATGAAGCGCTCGGAAGCACTACCATCCGACTTCGGCTTCTCCAAATACGCTCGACTTCTGGACCTGGAAGTCCTTGGGTTTCCCGTTGGCGAGGCTGATCTCTGTGCCGTTGCCCACGCCCTGGTAGATATGCGGTAGCCTGTCTTTGAGCCAGGAACTGATGAGGGCGTTCAGCTCCTCAAACTGGAGCAGAAAACCATCGTGCCCGTCTTGCGAGTCGAGCATCTCGAGTTGGGAATCGTGTATGCCGTCGGCTAGCTCGACTTGCTCACTCGGGAGGAACAGACCGTCGGAGACAACGCCAATCACCAGAGAGGGAGGGAGGCGAGCAAGAGCGGAAGGAATGCTGTCGGATATGGGGGTCGATCCGGCTGGCAAATTGGGGAAAGAAGGTTCGAGAAAGGCTCGAGGGCGGCCGATGTCGTGTGTGTCGAGTTTGTATGTAAGATGAATGTAGCAGTTGGCGTCAAAGCGCGAGTTGAACTTGTCGCCTTGGTACTGCAGGTAGCTTTGTGCGTTGAAAGCTCTGCCATCCGACATTGGTAGCACGGAGGGCAGGGGAGGGGAAGCAGACAGTTCGGCGGGTGGCGAGGAGGAAGGGGACATAGTAACCTTGATGGGGTTGACTCGAGCGGCTGATGGCCTCGGGCCGCCAGGGCCTGAAACGCTCGCATGCCTTCGAATCTCTCCCACCCTCCTTCCGAAACGGTCATGGAAGCTCCTATGGCTTCTGTACATCAACATGGCCATCATTCGCGCCACCGCCAGCCCATCCCTCGGAGGCCTGTCGGCATGATACTCGCCGTCCTGGAAGAGTGGGTCATTAAATATACTGTGGCGCTGCGTCTCTCCCCAAGCGATGCACCAGGCGCTGTGCGCTGCCGAGGTGGCAATGGGCACGGTGTGTCGGACGTAGCCTGGAGGGGTGCAGAGAGGCCATTCAAGAACGGCCATTCCCCCCATCGATCCTCCGATCGCAGCTGCTACTGATTTAACGCCCAAGGAATCAAGGACGAGCTTGTGAATTCTAGGAGCAGGGGCGAATGCCGAGAGAATGAAGGAATACGCAAAGGACCAGTCGAGGAATGTCAGCCACTATCTTTGCTTGCGCGAGCGAGATGCTACTCGGGCCTCGGGAACACACTCACCGTACGTCATCCCGGATCGTGGTAAGCGGGAAACGAGGGCCGTAAGGCTTGCCCGTGGTAGGATCTACGGTGAGAGGAGAGGCTGATCCGTACGGCGAACCGAGAACATTTCCGCAAAAGATAAAGTACCGCGTCGGGTCGAAGACTCGCCCTGGGCCGAGCGCCGGGCCCCACCTGGCGGCATAGATGAATACATGCGGTTTGTTGGCCTATCAACCCTAGTCCATGTCAGATGATGATTGCTGGCCAACTCACCAATCCTCGACATCTGCGCTGCCGGTGAGAGCGTGGCAAAGCACCATACAATTGTCTCTACCCTCGTTGAGCCGTCCCCAAGTCTTCCAAGCCACGGGCACGTCGCGCAGAGTAATGCCGGACTCGAGAGTGAAGGAGGGGATCAGAGACACCGATTGGCCCGTTACTAACGAGGAAAGGGCGCTCAGGCCGTGTGGCGGAGCGCTAGGAAGCGCTGCAGAAGAGAAAGATGCAACAAGGTTGTGAGCTAATCGTCGAAAGCATGGCCAACGCGAAGAGATAGAAATAACTTCTGGACAATGAGAACGAGAAAACAAACCTGAGGATGAGACGGACATGGCGTGGGTACGCAGACGGGCAGCGAGCTCAGGGTGGAATGTGAGCGAAACGAGAGAGTAAGGAGAGAAGGTCAGCGAGATGCCGTACCCGACCGCGGGAGGGTAGGTGGGGGTTTTGTTGCGTCGGCATCGCCATCGCTACCATCATTGGCCTCAGTCTTCGGCGAGTACGAGAAGCACGGTTGCGGCTGGCGAGGTGGAGGTAGCAAGAGCCCATCGACGCAGAGGCCGAGCCGGGGTGAACGTATGCGGCTTGACCTTGTGGGTGGAGTCCGTGGGGTATTGTTGATTTACTTCCATCGATCTCATCGTCGAGCAAATCCCGAATCCCGAGCCCCGAATGATCCCGACTTGCGACGCGACGCAACTCTCCGATACCATTGCACAGCAATCTGCTCACACACCCACACCGTTCCCACCCGATACTAGCTTGCCATGTACTACTATCGCCCTTCACATCCCCTGCTGTACCTACGCTCGCCGTCTTCATGACATCAACTTACACCGGTCCGGATTGCTTTCTGCTTATTACCCAGGGTCGGCTTTTGCCGGCTGCCAAGTTTATCAAATACCACCTCCGCCAAAATGGGGGTCGCTGCTCACCACCCATCCGTCCTTCTTGGCCCATTCCCGCTACCATCCCATCCAGTAATTTGACAGCACCATGCCTGGTTCAGCAACCAGTAACGGAATTCACAGTCTCGGGTCGTCGACGCCGGGAAAGCCATGGGTAGTGCAAAAGTACGGCGGAACAAGTGTTGGAAAGCTCCTGGCGACAATAGCGGGGACCATTATACCGTGCGTAGCTTCTCCGCTCGCCTTCGTTTCGCCTGAAGCATCTGGCTCGCCTTTTAAAACATTGTCGTCGCTGATGCTGACGTTCGCATTGCTTCTCTCAGGCGGTATCGCGCCACTTCAAAACTCGTCATCGTCTGCTCCGCCTTGTCTGGCACGACCAAAGCGGCTGGAACGACTTCGCTCCTCCTTCTCGCTGCTCGTCAAGCTGTAGACTCTCCTCCCTCTCATCTCAAGAGCCTTGATGGCAGTCGTAGCCCTGTCGGCACTCCCTTTACATCTTCCCAGCCAGGGAGCCCGTCCCGCGCGCCCTCACCCGAGGTGGACTTTCGTAAGACGATTGCTCAGGTCGAGGACTTTCATCTGCAGATGGCCGAGAAAATTTTGGGCGATGGAGAACAGGGTCTGAAGCTCCTTCAGTCGCTTGAAACGGCTATCAGACAAGACTGCAACTGGTTGAGAGCATTCTTGGCCGCTTCAGAAGTGAGCAGACACTGGAGGGCGAGTTTTATGGCTTCCTACGAAATGCTTAGGTGTCTTTCGCCTGTTCCACGCATTTAGATCGTCGGAGAGCTCTCTGCACGCTCGCTCGATGCAGTTGTCGGCGTTGGCGAACGGCTTTGTTGCCGCATAGTCGTCGCCGCTCTTCAACAGCAGGTGGGCGTCGGCCTTGGCTTTTGTTGACTCGCTTCATGCGTGCTCTCGTCCTCACGTACGGTCTCATTCACTCCTGATTGCTTCCCCGCCCGCTACAGGGCATTACCGCAGAGCTCACTCTTTTCGAGACCATTGTTCAAGACGTTTACGGTCTCACTGCAACGTCTGGTACCCCTGAAGACAGTGCGGATGCGATCGCCGTCGATGATGAATTCTACTCTCGTCTAGCACAAGCCATGGGCGAGCGTCTTCGCGAATGCGAGAAGAGAGGCAATGTCTCCGTTGTCTCAGGTGAGTGCACTCATTAGCTCGTCCGTCGCGCGTGGGGCGAAGCCTTTGACCGTCAATTTTATCTTCTCGACGTCCAGGATTTTTTGGGCCTATCCCCGGCTCGCTGCTTACTCGCGTCGGGCGCGGGTACACCGATCTTTGCTCTGCGCTCTGTGCGGTAGGAGTGAGCGCTTCCGAGCTGCAAATCTGGAAGGAGGTGGATGGAGTGTTCACAGCCGACCCTAGAAAGGTTCCATCGGCACGGGTCATTCCCATGATCACGCCCGACGAGGCGGCCGAGTTGACGTCGTTTGGGAGCGAGGTAAGACGGGTTGCTTATTTCGACGCTTTCAGGTCGGTCTACTTGCACTTCTCACTCTTCTCTTGCTGTACCGGAGCAGGTGATTCATCCATCCACCATGCACCAAGCCATCCGATACGGAACACCCATTCGGGTCAAGAACGTTTTGAATGTCTCAGGCGCAGGTACGCTGGTCATGCCGGACGCCTCCAACTCTGCCCGTCCGGATGCCCAAGCCGTCATCGATCAACCCTCATCTGCCTTCCTCGCGGCGAACGGCTATCATGGTCCTGAACGACACCGGCGCCTTCCGACGGCGATCACGAGCAAGGACGACATCCTGGTCCTGAGCGTCAGCTCGAATCGACGCACGGGGTCACACGGATTCTTGGCGGAGCTGTTTCGCGTGCTCGATGGAGAGGGCGTCGTTGTTGATCTGGTGGCCACTAGTCTTGCCAACGTCAGCCTTGCGATTCACGAAGAGTGTGGGAGACGTCGTATTGAGCGGGCTGCCAAGAAGCTCAAAGCGTACGGCGAGGTGAGCGCCGTTCTAAAGGGGCTGGCTTCCTTTCCTTCCCCCTTCTTCCCATACGGCCATTTATTTGACCTGTTTTCCTCACTCTTGGCACCTTCTACCTCTTGCAGGTCTCCCTTCGCAACGACCTAGCCATCGTCTCCCTTGTCGGCCGCCACATGGTCAACGCCGTCGGCATTGCGGGGGAGATCTTCACGACCCTCGCGTCGGGCAAGATCAACGTTGAGATGATTAGCCAGGGCGCGTCGGAGATCAACATCAGCTTTGTCGTCAAGAGCGAAGACGTGTCTCAGGCGCTCGAACTGGTGCACGAGAGCGTGCTCAAGGTACCGAGCCATAGGGAGGAACCGGGTCAAGGATGCATCCCGGGTGAGCATTTGAACGTTTCTCGTTATCGTCCCAGGCTCATGTACCTTTCCTGTCGCTTAACGTTTTTCTTCTGGGTGCGAAACGCAGGACCGTGGCTTTTCTAAGGTAGCGGCGGAGACGATAAATGGAAAGGGCACCATGACCTCGCGTGACCGTTCGGCCGCTTTGCTAGCCGGCGGCATTTGCGCGTGACTTGCGGGTGACGAGAGGATGGCAGCGATAGACCCTCCTGTAGCTAGCTAGCTAGCTCGTCAGCCACGAAGGTGGATTGGGAAATTAGGACTAGGTGTAGATCAAACGGCAGGATGCTGCATTGTATACATAACGCCCCTTATATCCGATGCGATACGAGCCGCGACGCGATCGACAGATAAGACGCGGCTTAAACGAAGACCGGCTGTGTACGGCCGCAGTCGTTCCGCGCTGCGCACTGATAAGCTGCGGCCAATGAGAAGGGATGCATTCCGGCCGAGCCTGTCTTAGATATACGATGCGCTCGCCGTCGTACTCGTCTCTTCCTTCTCCTCCATCCCATCCCCATTTCTTCCCTCTTAATCTCGCCGTCCCGATGCCCGTCGACCCAGATCCCCGTGCTGCTTTGTCCAGCTCGCTTCCTGCTCGATCCGAGCGTCGCTACAAGTTCAAGAAGCCGCCAGTCAAGTCGGCATGTCTTGCCTGGTGAGCAAAGCCCGACCGCCGCCGTGCTTTCGCCACTCGGCCTGACGGATCGCTTCCATTTCTGCCAGCCGCGCAAACAAGACCCGGTGTGACGGCCTAACACCTTGCACGTCGGTCAGACCTCGCTCCTCCAGATTGCTCGCCGTAGTACCTTTGCCGCGTTCGCTGCAATCTAATTTCTTCTCGTGTCTCCCGCTTTAATGCTTCACAGTGCAGCAATAAGAAGCGCGCGTGCGAGTACACCAAGAGCCACAGAGGAGGCCCAAGGGTCCGCAAGAATCGAGCAAAGGCCAAGAGCCAGACCGCGGGGAACGGAGACGGGACAGATACCGGCATCACAAATGCAGATGGTGAGCGTCTCTTTCTTAAGACCCTGCGTGTGTCTCTTTCTAGGCTCAGCTTATACTTTTCTCCATGAACAGCGCCGCTTGAGGAGATCTGGGACCGCATTCTCCGCCTCGGCTCTTATTTGCCCGTCCCTCTCGATCCCAGCAGCTCCTCTCTCCCTTCTGTCATCCACGCGTCGCGCGTGCCGCCTACGCAAGAACTCGTGGGGGATGCTTCCCTGACCTCATTCTGGCACATGGACGAACAGAACATGAGGCAGAGCCTCGACAGCTTCTCTGCTTCTATTGGCAGCGGCAGCGATGCTGAAGGCCAGGGCGGGGGCGTGCCAGAGGAGCTTGCTAACAGCTCGGGCGCCTCGGCAGTCGCTGAAGGATCCGAGGATTTGTGTACGGGGCAAATGGATATCGAGATAGATGATCAAGAGGATGGTGAGGAGGGAGAGGATGACGGGATGGAATCCCAGGAGTATGAGGCGCAGGCAACGGTCAAGGCCTATGGGAGCGATGAAGACATGTGAGGCCTCCTTTTTTGCTTCCACTCCGAAAAGAACCGACAAAATGCCGACCTCAACTTATGCCACTGTTCTCCGTTTCCATTCTAGACTGGTGGACTACTATGCCTACATCCACCCGTACTTTCCCATTCTACCGCTACCACCTCCCTACCTCCTCTCTCGCTCTTTCCCCTCTACGTCCTCCCCTCCTAACGATCACCAATCCTCCTCTACTCTTTCCCTCGCCTTAAGCGCCATCCTCTCCCTCATACCCTCCCCCTCAGATCCTCATCCTTCTTCGGAAAGATCGGTTCTCGCCCGCCGGTCGGCCGCCCATAACTTCGCCATGGGTGCCCTCGAGAGCGTCGAAGTGCAGTCCGAGATCCTCGCCTCATCCTACGACCCTCCTCTCGCCCTCTGCGATACGGACGCCCTTTCGGGGTGTGCTAACTGCGCCACGTCCCTCCATCCCGACGTGCCCTCCTCTCTCGAGCCGGTTCTGGCGCTCCTTCTTTTGAGCGTCTATGAGTACGCTCAGCGAGGCAACACACAGAAGATGAGACAGCGCGCGGTGATGGCCCTCAACACGGCTATGAGCCTCGAGCTTCACTCGGATGACGAGATGGAAAGGCATGGGACCGAGGCGCGAAGGAGGGCTTGGTGGATGACAGTGAGGCGACTTCGCTCGCACTCTGGCGCGCCTGTCATCTTGTTGCCTATATTGACTCTGCTCGTCCCCTTTCGACCGCTTTTGTCCAGTATATCTGCGTGATTCAGGGAAGCGTTGTCAGCAACATGGTGGGTGCTGCATGATTCATCCCCTTTCGTACCTGCTCGCATGTGCCATTTCTGACCTCGGATCTTGCTGACTTTCGGTTTGCAGCACCCCTTGATCGACCCAAACGACCCGCGATTTACGACCAAGCTTCCAAACATCGCGTCCGATCCTGGGGTATGTTCTCTCTTTTCCGATCTGTTTCAGTAAAGGCACGAAACGCGGCCAAGCCTGCAACGCAAGGAATTTACAGGTTCCTCCCCCATTTTGCTTTCACGACTTGGTACTCTCTAGGCCTGGCCCACCCTCGTCTCCGCCCAACGGTGCATCATCGGCGCGACCGAGTGTTTGAACGGTCTTCGCCGAGCTCACGTTGGCGATCGATCTCCCACTGAGCTCAAGAAGCTTCTTGACCGTGTGCGACACTTCGATCAAGTGGCAGAGGAGCTAGCGTCCGAAAGCAAGCGGTGGATGGCGAAGGAAGGATCGAGGCCTTTGACAAAATGGTCGATGGATCGAGAGGAAGCTGTGCTGGCTCGGACGTTACGGCAGATTGCAAGGATCAAAGTCAACAGGCGTGTTGACCATCTCATTCCTTCCTGTATGCTCGTTGTGTTTTGTCCCACTCAGCTCACTCCGGTCACTACACCTTCTAACCCCCTTGTAGTTCTCGAATCAAGCTTCACCGCATGCGCGCCTTCGCGGATGGGGCCGTATTCGTTCGCCGTCACTGCGATCTCACTTCGATGCCCCGACACAGCAAGGGAATGCCCCAACTACCCTCTCTGGGTTGCGCATGCAGCACCTCGCCGACCTCTACCTCGTCAGCCACTGACGTAGAGCTAGCACGCATTGAGCAAGGCCCCGTAAACGCGCTCGAGGCGCTCTGGCCCTTTTCCATCGAAGTCTCTCTCTCTCGCTGCGCAGACGCCGCGCACAACATCGCCCTCGCTTTCTCCGGCTTGCCCCATCCTCCCCAAACCTCTTCCGGCTCCCATACTCCCCGCACGATGCCGTCTTTCGCGTGCTGTGCGATGCAGGGCGCCTACGCGCTTCTCATGCTCAGCGTCCTGAGCCACAGCGCTGAGGCGGACGTGACCGCACGGCCGGAAGAGTCAGAGAAGCGGCGGGCGAAACTGAGGGCACTATGGGAGTCGGTAGGCAAAATTGAAGCAGCATTGAAGGATTATTCGACGGCATTCGAGGCGATTGGGGGGATGGCCAGTGAGTAGAGCGCCTATGGCTTCCGAGCTTTCTCACTTTGGCCCTCGGCCGCCACCCGTCTGTGCCAGCACGGCTGACTCCGGGTCTCTTTATGCTCTTTCCCGATGCTTTTTAGGTGACGTCCACGCAGCTCTCGAAACGAACAAGCTATTCGTCTCTGCTTAGCATTGTCTTTTGCACGTGTCTTTCTCGCCAGGGACCTTGTCATTTTTGTACTTGTACTTCGTAGACCCCCTCTTTTTAGACGGAAGCAATGCCACTAGGTGGATCACTGAGTGAGATGCGTCAACGTTCTCCGTCAGGATGTGGCTGCGCTTTCCAGTGCTCGTGGGGATGGAAGTGTGGGAGTGTGGGGGTGTGTGATTAGCATGGGCGACAACGGGGAAGGTTCCTATCTACGCTATATGTACGTGGGGACCGTCTGGGGACGACGTCTGGGCCGCCTCACAGATAACAACAAGCGTTCCTTCCGTGCCCAGCATACCGGCGTTCATCATTCCTTCCTGTTTGCTCAAGGAACGTGCTTGCCACAGCCCACTCGTGGGATGCCGGCAGGTGACGCCTCAAAGTTTCACTGTGTGATGGTCGAGGCTGTCCTAGCAGCACTGCCGGCCCTTTTGGAAGGAAGATCTATGTGTTATCGTTTCCTCTGGTTTTCCATTTCGTGCTTGCCATCCTTCTGCATTTCTCCTGAAGCGATGTGGGGCGGCATGGAGCAGACAACACGAAGAGCACGCGATCGGATGTGAAGGTTAGCCTGCAGGGTCCGAGGTGATCGGGGGACGTCGAGTCGTATTTTCGGTATCTCCCAGCTGGAGTCTAAGCTTGATCTCCGAAGGGTATTCTCCCCCTTTCTCCTTCTCATTGTTTCCTTACGTGGCTTGTCTCTTTTCCCCATATTTGCGATCCGTCTTGATCTCTCAATCTCGCCTCTACAAGATTCTTAACGTGACGTACAAGTACCACTCAGGGCGCTAGACAAAAAGTCGTTCGTCTCTATTGATCCTTCTAATCATCAGCGGAAGCCAAGGGAAGCGACGTAGACGCGTCATAAAGCCTTTGTACAAGGAGCAGGTGCGCGTGCGCAATGAAAATTAGCTTAGGAAAGGTATCCCTTTGCCAGAGCGATCTCGGCGTTCATGATTGAGCTGGTGGCAGCTCCGAGCATAACATTGTTGACCAGCACAACGAACTGACAATGACGGCGGCAGCAGAAGCAGAAAGTCAGGCACGGTCGTAATATGCAAGGGACTGCGACTTTGCAGCCAGGCCTGACGCACCTTAATATCCAGTACACCACACTTTCTCACCCTGCCCACGCTCACCCCCGCCCCGTTCTGCCAATCCCTATCCAACCTGGGTTGAGGCCTATCCTCTTCGTCGTGCACCGTGATCGCCACTTTTGGCGCGGAATGGCAGCCAAGCTTCTGCGCCTCGCTGACGAAGTTGCTCAGTTTTTCGCGCACCGCTTCAGGGCTGGGAGGTGGCCGGTTTGCAAAGCTCACCGAGACGCACTCGAGGTGGCCGTCGATTACAGGGACACGGTTGCACGAAGCCGATACCTTCAGCGGTGCATGGTCAAATGATTTATTGTCCTCCGAGATGGCTCCGAGGATCTTGCCGACCTCCCACTCCATCTTCTCCTCCTCCCCATTGATATACGGGACGACGTTGTCCAGGATATCAAGTGAGCTGACGCCTGGGTAGCCGGCGCCGGAGATGGCCTGCATGGTTTGCACCATGACGCGGTCGAGCGGCCCAAATGCGTCTGAAAGAGCTTTGAGAGGGACGACCAGGCTGGTGGTGGAGCAGTTTGCGTTGGTGATGATGAAGCCCTTTGAGGGAGATGGGGCGAGGGACTTGCGCTGGTGGGGGATCATGTCGAAGTGGGAGGGATTGACGAGCGGAACCACAAGAGGAACGTGAGGGTCTTGCCGATAGTTCTTTGCATTGGAGAAGACGCGGAGGTTGGCATCTCGAAAGGCGGCCTCTGCAAGAAGAAAAGGATGGAACGGTGGGCGCAGGCACACAAGCGGCCTCAGACGAGCACTTCGGCAGCTCAGACCAAGGCGCTACCGTCATCACTCACCGACGTCTCCCGCCACGTCCGAGTCAAGCCCTGAGAAGACGACCTCGCACTGGGACCACCCTTGCTCATCTGGCCTGCACTCTGTCACGACCATATGGCGCACGTTGTCGGGTATCGGCGCAGACTGCTTCCATCGCCCACTGACGGCTTTGCTGTAGGGCCTGCCGGCTGACTTCTTGGAAGCGCCGAGCGCGTGAAGGTCGAATTGCGGGTGCGAGGAAAGCTGGAGGATGAAGCGCTGGCCGACGGTGCCTTGTAGGATGAGGGAGTCCAAGAACGAGAAGAGATGAGAGGAAGTACGAAGGGGCGCTCTCAAGATTTCTTCTACCTCACCTGTAGCACCGAGGACGCCGACCTTCATCTTGTTCATGGCGGCGGTGGTGTTCAGAGTGACTACGGTGAACGGGAGCGCGACGAGACCGGGCTTGCTTTTTTATTTAATCGTCGCCCCACCGAAACAGCACTCGAGTACGAAATGGAACCGCTTTGGGGCATCCCGCGGGCCGACAAAGGCGTCCTGGCCACCTCTCTCCCTTCCGATGAGCAGATCCCCGTCGATCGATCGCCTTTCTCGGCGTCTGCTTGCCCTCAGCGCTCGGGATCTGCTTACGCTGGTCGGTCTGAGTTGCGCTCCGGCGACAGCAGCGTCCAGCGTACCGGCTAATATTTGAAGACCGAGTGCGGAACTGGTGATGGGCAGCTTACCGGAAACACAACAACCAGTTTGAGAGAGAAGGGCTACACAGCCGTCCACCACGATCCGATCACGCCCGGTCACGCTCTCTTAACATTGTCCCCGTCGTCCAAGCGCGCAATCAAGCAATCTTATTGCTACAACCTGAACATGTTCGGAGCGAAGCGTTGAACAAACGGGGGAGGCGAAGCGTACATGAGGCTAAGCTTTAGCAAAGGAAGCGAGGCGTACCCATGGGTGAAGACGCCCTTACGTAGTGAACCGATCGACGAGCGCGGCTACCGTCATGATAAGTGGGGGAGCGCGTAAGACGGATCCGCCCCATTTTCTCTGGTTTAATGGGTGGAGAGTGCATGCTCGCTTACTCCTCTAAGGCCGGAATGTGAGGAGCGTACATGGGAGCCTGGCCCTAGGTAGCGCAATAAACCGGTATATCTTTCAGTCATACAGAGTGTCGTCGGGCCCAAGAGCCTGTGGAACTGTTCCCTTGGAATGATAGCTGATAGGGAGCGATTGGCCGCATCTCTGAACGACAGAGAGCACCAGAGAACATCACGACAGAGGCCCCAGTAAACATCGTTCGGGATGCCACTCAAAGCCATCTTTCGCTCGTTCGCTCCAGCTCCTTTACCAGACGTTGTTCAGTCAAGTCTTCTCCGACTGAGGATTTCGTCAACCACTCTCTGTCCGACATTGGTGACGGCACGGGGCCCGGTACACAGTTCCCAAGAATCCGCACGAGCTTCCGATCGACGACGAGTATGAGTTTGGGCTGATCCAGGTCGGGAACCGCCGTTCGTTCCTTTTTCCAACCTCTCCCTGCGTCAAAGCCCGCTCACGCTCAACCTTTTTTTTTTTTTTTTTTTTTTTTCACTTTCACTTCGACCATCTGTCTATTCACAGGAAGAAGTGCGGCCAGACACGTGGAAGCTCCTCGTCGCTGTCTGTCTTCTGAACGTTACCACGGGTGAGACGTTTATGAGTGAACGTTCTCGACCGGCGACTCAGAGAACAGAAATTGACCGATTACGCAACAAACCTTTAGGCCGCTCCGCCATTCCCGTCTTCTATAGAGCAGTCCCCGGTCGAACAACAAGTGTATAAGAGTCTGAGGCAGGACTATCCTGATCTCCCCATTGTGTGTCTGCCTTTTTTGCTCCTATGTATCCTACTCCGCCCGTTCGCTGAAACATCTGCCCCGCGCGCAACATGCCTGCGGCTACAGAGTCACTAAAAAGGCTCGGCTAAGTCGCAGCCAAGCGCTTAGTGCGCGCCACGCAAGAGGACCGAGCTGAAGAGGGCGAAAAATCGTCGAACGGCTCACAGGTACTGTCGAAGCTCTTCGTCGTCCGGCACGACCTTCTGCCACTCCGGCTCCTCCATCTGTGGCGGTTTTGAGGGCTCGTCGGGTCTTGCCAGGGCCGAACCGCCGCTCATGATGAAATACGGTACGAGTCCCCGACCTCCTTTGCAATTTTTGTGTTTAGTGGCAGCGGTAGACATGGAAATGCGGCCGGCATCGTCGCCAGCATTTCTCGCACGTCGACCCTCAGTCATCTCATTGACGAAGGGACGGTGGGTCACAAATAGCAGCTGCAAATCCGTCCTCCTCGTCGCACTCGTCGTCGGAGGGCTTTTTTTTCTCTTCAGCCATTCGCTTGGAGGAACAGGTCGCGGCAGCGGCCTCGGATGGATGATGACCGACAGTGTCGCCGACAGTCTCCGGCCTCAGAGAAGGCCCTTCCATATTCATATCGTCGTTGGCAATGTATTTTTGGTGAATGCTTGGCTTCCGACCTCTTCGCGTCGTTATCTCCGTTCGGGCCTCTAGTCTTCTCTTCGGGAGTGCTGGTCGACCGTCGAGTTTTCTTTGCGTTTAGGTTGCTGGCTACCCCCGTCGTGCAACTCGAAAGTCATGTTCACCCCGCTCAGACTCCGAGTCTCTTCTCCTCGAGCGCGCTTGGAAGGCCGAGCCTTCGCGGCGGGAACGGGCGGGCTCATCGAGGCCGGAGGGGGAGAGAACAACGATTGGCTCTTGAGCAGGGCCATCGACGGCCTCTGGGAAAGCAAATCACGAGGCATAACGAGCGAATTCCGAGTGAGAAAGCGGTCGGGAGAAAGGGGAGAGGAATGGGGACGATTCCTACTAGTGATAGCAGTCGTGGCTGGCCGACTTGGATCTCGGCTTCTCTTTCTGGAGGCACGGGCTGCCGCCGTAAGCGAGGCGCCTGGCTCGCATGCAGTAATTCTGAGCGGGCGAGGTATGGACAGATCAGCAGCTGCTTGGGGTACTTCAACCCAGACGTCCGGCGCTGTTGGCGTCCTTCTTGAGCGCGAGGTTGTTCCGTGTCACTGTAACTACGGCGGCGTCGTCATCGGCACGTTGCTCAGTGCGCCCTCCCGCTGCGGGAGTTTTTCGTAAGTATGTGCAGTCACCTCCGCCTTGCGTGTCACAGCCGACGCCCCTGGATTCACTGGTCGTCGTTGCGAGAGAGATCGTCGGCAGCGTACCCGTCAGAATGAAACCGCCTGCCCTTCCGCCGCCACGGGCAAGCAAACATGGAGGTGAAGAGGTGGAGCGAGCACAGGACGGCGGGGGTTGATGTACGTGTACAGGTGTATACTACTACGCTCGCCCACGTGTACACGGTATACGGTTTGATCGTTGCCGCCCGCGACGTCGCCGGCCATCTCTTAAATTTCTCCAACCTCTCACCACCATCGGCCATATCTCCCCTTCACCGCGACGCCGACTGCCTGCCCACTCTCCTTTACCATCAGCGCCGCCCTTCGCCCTCTTTTCTCTCCTTTGCCTTTTTTTACACGTCTTTTTGCTCCTCGCTCGACCCGCCCAGCGCTGATCCCCGTTCGTCTTCCGAGCGTGCCTTCACCTTCTTTCCCCCTGAGCCGCACTCCCGCCCGCCATGGGCGTCTCCTTCGGCTCCTACGACGGCATCTGCCAGTCCGTCGCACTCGTTGTCTGTCCTCTTCTCGGCACTACAGAAGTCGGCATCACGCCCACTTGTTATTCGCGAAATGTCGAGTTCAACACCACCCTCATCTTCCAGCCTGCGACCTGCTTCATCCACATCGTGGCGCTCATCATGACCGCCATCATGATCTACCACATCCGATCCAAGTACACCGCCGTAGGACGGAAGGAGATTGTTATGTTCTTCTATCTTTTTGCTATCGATGAGATCCTCGCTCTTTTCCTCGACTCGGCCATCATCCCCACCGCTAGCAACGTGTATCCTGTGAGTTCCCGACGCCCGCGCTCTCTCCCACGCGTCTTCCCCTACTCAAACGCTTTGTTTTCCATCCCCTTCAGTGGTTTACCGCCGTATACGAGGGCTTTGTCACTGCTACTTTCTGGTGTCTTCTCATCAATGGCTTCGTTGGTTTCCAGTTCGCCGAGGACGGCACACCTAAGAGCCTCTGGGTGAGTCAACGAGCGCGAGAGCGGACGCGCAAAATGTGCCATTCGCGTTTTCATTCTCACTCACTCCGGTTCCTTCATTTTCGCTTCCGTAGTTCCTCCGCTTGACCTCGCTTGGCGTGGGGATCGTGTCCTTCTTCATCTCCATCGCCACTTTCCGGTCATGGGCGTCCTTCAGCCCGGCCAAGCCCATCGGGCTCCAGATCGTCCAGCTCATCTTCCCCCTTGCAGTCGTCGCGATCTACGTCGTCCTTCAGATCGTTCTTGTCCTTCGAACTCTTGATGACCGCTGGCCGCTCGGCGACATCCTCTTTGGCGTCGCCTTCTTCGCTATTGCAGTCGTCGTCGAGTTCGCCTTCAGCAACACCATCTGCGACGCCGTAAAACACTACATCGATGGTCTCTTCTTTGGATGTCTCTGCATGCTCCTCAGCGTTATGATGGTCTACAAGGTGGGCATATCTTCGCCGACCGCTTGTACAGCCACGGCTACACTCTGGCACGAAACTGACCACTATTCCCATTCCTTTTCACCGTCTCTCTCCTTCCTTTTTCCGTGTCTCTCGGTCGCTCCCTACAGTACTGGGACTCTATCACCAAGGAAGACCTCGAGTTCTCCGTCGGTTCCAAGGCAGCCGTATGGGAGGTTAAGGACCCTCTTCTGGGCTCCAATGTCGGTAGCAATGCCGAAGTGCTTGACGACCGAGGGAGCGTCATGGGCGGCTCCCACGCTCTCCACGGTGGATCGGGTTCGGGTTACGGTGGCTTCGGTCAGGTGCCTCCCGTTCCTCCTCTCCCCAAGGGCGGCTACGGCTACCCGCCATCCCAAGGCGGTGGCGGTGGCTACGGGGGCGGATATTAATGTCTCGCCTTCATCCATCCGGTTCCCTTCCCTCGCGGTACCTACGGACAAGGAAGTATGATAGGAGGATTCTTCGTAGGCTCGGTCGAACACGTTGCAACGCAGCCACCCCATCGACCGGGTATGTATGTCGGATAGTCTCGTCTGTTCGTCTCTGTGAACTTTAGCCTTCCTTGGCAATTCTATTTTCTCTCCCATCATCCATCCACCCACCGTCCCGCTTCCTACCGTTCGTTCGTCTCTTCAAGGGTGTGCGGTCGATTCAAGTGGAATTCGGCCAATGATCCCGCCTCCGAACAGAGGGAGTCTAAATTGCAACGGCTTGGCATTTAGAACGGGGAAGAGAGGAAATTCGGTTGCTTGTGAGGTCATTTACTGTCTCCGGTTCGTCATCGGCGACGAGCGTGGCGGCGGCGTCCGAGTATTCTCCACGACTTCTTCCATCATTCCCGCCCGCTTCATTATCCCTACCACTCGAGCACACTTGCCCTCGTCCCCCTCCCTTGCCAGAAACACCGCGTCGACCTCCATTCCAGTCCATTACCCTTTCTTGACCTTCTCGCTCATCTCATCCGCCGTCTCGAGGGCCTTGTGCGCTCGTCGTGTCGTCCTCCCTCGCTTCCGACCAACTGCTCCTCGATGATCTCTCCCTGTCCCTCGCAATGTCGCCCCGCGCCTTCACAACCGATGGCGGCATCGACGTCGAATGGCCCATTCATTGTCCATGGTTGATTGCCAATTCGCGAACGCGCGGGACAGGTCACGCCTACTGCCACTTGTTTAGCTGCTCGCAGCCATGGCGATCAAGACCTGCTCCTTCTCCGCGTTCCCGAGGTGCCCGGACAGTGTTCGTCAGACGAAGGCGGCACAAGCGACGAGTTGGCCTGGGAGAAGCAAGTCAGATGGCCTCTCCTCACCACCCCCGGGAGATCAGCTATTGTTGCCTTCATTGCGCGGCGGAGCACAGTCGCACCTGTATATACTGCCTCTTCGGGTTAAGAGCAGGTGAAAGGCCTTGTTCATATTACGCCATCTTTCGAAGCCTCTTTATCCAGATACTGGACGCAGCTGAGCATTCTCACCATCCTCCCATGGGGCATAGGCAGGAAACTCGGTGGGCAAAATGATATTTACAGTTTGATGGACGACCAAACGAGCCAGCCATCACGAGCAAGAGAACGCCCTGACGAATGCCTGCCGAACCTTGAGTCTTGCCTAAATATTCTCCCCTTCCGCCCTGTCGACCTATTAATGGGAGGTACCTGCGGTGTTGGGTACATTAACTACGCCCTGTAAACTCGACACTTCTACACGGCTTACAGTAGTGTCTCATTCCAATGCCAGCGACACACGTGTAGAACGGAGAGAGATGAAAAAAAGAGTAGAAGGTAAGAGAAGCGGAAGCGTTCCCCGAGTGGAGGTCGACGAGAAGAAGAGGCCAAGAAGTGGCGAAAGAAGAGGGAGGCAACCGGACCAGGCTCTAGGCGAGCCATGGAACGAGGAAATGTGCGGAAGGCCATGCGCGGCCGGAAAGGTCGTTTGCGACCAGAACAAACGACTACCGACCTTCTGAGAGGGTCAACAAGGGACAGACATCTACGAGCGCTCCCCGCTTAATTCCAATCAGGTACAGCACCCGGCCGCCTTGTTCTCTGCGCCAGCCCCAACATTAACGCCTCCGCCATTGGCACCGGCTCGGTACGAGGGCGACGTGGCAGACGAAGCGGCGTCTGGAGCAGTATCAATCAGGCGAGCTTTGACGTCTCTAGAGACAACAAAGGCAGGTACAACGCAAGATATAAAGTGTGGAACATTGCCAAATTGCGAGGTCAGCGCAGTTGGGAAAGGACAGGGCAGGAAGAAAGAAAGGCGAAGGCGGCATAGGAAAAATGCGTCCTCTGTGGCCAGGACAATATGTGATACACACCTAGCTAGCTGGAAGAAGGCCTCCTCCACGTTCGAGTTCGCCTTTGCGCTCGTCTCGATATATTGAATGCCCAGCTCCTCGGCCAATTCCTTGCCCTGTTCTGTTGTGACCGACTATTCCAAGGGCGAAAGGCACCCCATTGAGTTCCTGGTCGTCCCTCTCGACATGAGAAAACCGCCGACGATGTGCGACGACGACAGCTCACCCTCTTCTCCTCCCAGTCCGACTTGTTACCGACCAAAATCTTGCTTACTCCCTCGGACGCATGCTGCTCGATGTTGGCGTGCCATGTCCGGACGTCTAATGAGATATAAACACAAAAGGATGGGTATGAGCAAAATAATCCAGCCGCAGGAGGAGAAGTGGCCAACACATGACCGTACGTAGAGAAGGACCGGTTTGAGAGCAGCAGACTTCATCGAAGTAGAAAGACTCACTGTTGAAGCTCCTCTCATCGGTCACGTCGTACACCAACAGAATGCCCATCGCGCCACGGTAGTAAGCGGTCGTAATCGTCCTGAATCGCTCTTGCCCAGCTGTGTCCCACTGCGGTCGAATGAACGGATGAAGCCAAGGCCAACCACTGTGAGAAATTGAAGACGGGCAAAGCTGGACTTGGACAGGCACGTAAGGGTAACGCACAATCTGTAGCTTGATACGTTTGCCATCGAGCTCGATCGTTCGAATCCTGGAGGCGAGAAAAGGAAGAGGCGTTCAAGGAGAACAGGAGGAAACCGAGTGTGAGCTCTGGTATTTAAAGTGACCCAGGAAGGGTGCTTCCAAGGCCATAAACCGGGGAACAGAACTAGCCGAGGGACAGACTGTGGAATGCAGGATGATCCGTGAGACCCACTTAAAGTCAATACCGATGGTGGTGATAAACGAAGGCGTCCAAGCGTCGTCGCAGAAGCGGAGGAGGAGACATGACTTGCCCACGCCTACGATGTCTCAGCGTAAAATGACCACGGGGATGGAAGCGGCCAAAAAAAGAGCAAAAATATGAATGGCAAAATAGTGTGGTGAGAGAACTGCAATGGGCCGCATGTTGTGTTTGGGGTACGGACAAGCATGTCTCGATCGACGGGAGAGGCGGCAACTCACCGGAGTCGCCGATCAGGAGGAGTTTTATGAGAAAGTCATAGTGGGGGGCCATCTCGGAGGCGGGTAAGGCGAGCAGGAGTAGGAAAGAAAGACAAGGATGGATGAGGGGAAATCTGAAGGTGAGAGAGCGTTAGCTGTTCTTGTTCGATGTCGCCGCCGCCGCCGTTCGTCGTCGTTGTCGTTGTCGACCTCGAGATGGTTCGTGCTCGTGCTCGTCCCCTTAGCTCGCTGTGGGCGGCTGCGGCCAGCAAGTCACGTGGACACAATACCACGAGCGCCTGCCAAATCTTCGCGACCAGTTCACACGTCGACGAGGACGATGGCTGTTGCCTCAAAGAGGAGCCATACATTCACATGTTACTACAGGATAGAAAATGGCATATTCGGGGCGACCTAAGCCATGCTTCTGGGCCCACATATGACTTCGAGATAAAAGCCGACCTGCGAAGAAGTCCTGAAGTTAGGAGGCGGGGCACGCGAAGGCGCTCGGCGCTCCAGAAGAAAAGTGCGAGTACGTGCTGCCCACACAGGTCGGACGGCGAGCCGACGATAGCCTAACCTGGAACACTCATATGCCAACATCTCTCTTGTCCAAAACTCGTTCATCTGCAAGTTTTTGCTAGTTGCAAGCGCGGCCAGTCCAGAATATGATACGGGTAACCAAACAAGGACACCTTCATCCCATCCGTATCGACTGGCGAACGGCAGAGAGCTCAATGAATCTGCGAGTTCGAGCGTCACCACGATAACTCGTTCAAATCAGCGCGTGCCCCGTGCAATCGGGAAAACTAGTCGAGGAATCGGTAAGCGTCACAGTACTCACGAACACGTCCAACCTGGTCAGCTGCGAATACGTGTCGCTCGTCATTCTGTATCGAAGCATGCCCGCCGACATCATCACCGCCCTCGCCTTCGTTCGAAGCGTCGCCATTCTCTGTCGGAAGACAAATATGCGAGACCGACATCAACCTGGCGGACCGTCTGGAGCACGCTGAGAACATGCACAGTACGCACCTGTTGCCGGCTGACGTCCCCGTACGGCGATTCCTTGAGATTCACGTAGCATTTGTAGATCGCGTTCATAGCCATCAATAGGATCTCGGAGAAGTTGCGCGCGATGTTCTCGTCCATATCTTTGAACTCCTCCGCCTTGCGGGTGATCTTCACCGCATCGACCTCCATCAGGATCAACTCGAGACTCTCGAGGGTCTGCAACACAGTCGTGGGAGACCAGTCAAAACGATAAAAGCAGAGCACAAAGTCCGAGACGCCCCACTCACGTTCAAGACAGTCTCATACTCCTCTTCCACGAAAAGCGCCACGCATTTTTTAAGCTTGAGCAATATCCTGCATGTCTCGCGGTTCCTCGCCGAGACGCTGATAGTGATATTCGAACTCTCGTAGAACAAGAGGATCTGCTCTGCCAACGTAGCGATGTCGAGCGCCGCGGCCAACGACGCACTGGGCAGTCCCTTCGCGACCAGCTGTCCAGACGCGGTCTCGGGCTCAGGCTTGGTGGATGGCGGTCTGCGCGGCGGCTCCATCAGCGTGGCACCAAGCTCTTTGTTGATCACAGCGACGACCGTATCGTATTCTTCCGCTAGATTGTAAAGCTGAATGGCGTCCATCGTCCGTTTCTCCGCGTCGCTCCTGGACGCTGCTGCTTTGACAATGTTCATCTGATAGTCCCGTACATCCTGAAGTCGGAGAAGCTTAAGGAAGCGCTCCACAAGGCCAGGCTGCCATGCGAAGGAGGTTCCGTACGTGAACCAATGTCGCGAACAGACTTTTGCAAGACATTCCGTCAAGTCCACTTACCGCTTTCGTCCCGTCGTTACGGACGTCGCCCAACAGCTCAGCGTATCGCCGCGTCTCAAGGACGAGCTCGCGAACGAAATCATGAGACATTTCCAGATATTCCTTGCCAGTCGGCTCAAGCAAGTCGGCATTAAGACACAACAGGCAAAGGTACTGAAGCGCCTCGGCCGGATCGGACTGGGCGAAAAGGCGGGTGTATCGATGAATGGCTCGAGCAAAGTTGAAGTAAGCGAGAGGATGTCCCTGCCTGTCGTTCTCGATCGTGACTGCACAGGGAAGAAGGAAGCGGCATGAGAGACCAGACAGCGGCAACCCCCTTCAAGCGATCACTTACGGAGATCGACATGAGACGTTTTAGAGCGTGGTGGTACCCGGAGAAGACCGTAGTAAGAGAGCACCACCGCGAATTGCACAGCGTCGACCTGATACTGGGCGCTCTGGTGTAGGAAAGCGACGGCCTGTAGATAACACCAACGGAAACAAATCAACAACCTTGATGGCTAATTCGTAAGAACACGGATGACCGACTCACCCGCTCAAACTGCGCACTCAAGAGCAATACTTGGAAGTAGAGCAGCGGGCGTGTGCCTTTGGGATCGAAATGCCTTTCGCCAAACTTGACCAGCATATTGCCGAGGTCGACGAGAGAGTACCTCTCATGGTGCGGAAGCCGGTCGGGCTCTGTGGGTTCCCGGACGAGCATGAGCTGGAACCACAACCAGTCTTCGGTGGTGGCCGTGACGACAGGAAGGTTCTTCTTGGCCAGCTCCATCCGTCCAATGAGCTTGTACATAGCTTGTTTGTAAGGGTCGACGGGCCCCGCTGAGTTGCGGATGCGAGAGCTGTATTCGGCGATGAACCGTTCACGCAACGGTTTGGGTAGCCTATTCGAGGAAAGATGATTGTGGCAAGTGCGTCAGCCAATGCTGGAAGCTTTGAGCGCAGAACGAAATGTTACACTTACTCTTGGTCCGGACTGTCCACCCACGCCTTCAGATAGGCCAAAAACCTCGAGGTTGGTGAACTTGCCTCGCCACGGCCAAGGTAGCCCTCCTTCTCCGCTGCGAACTGGACAGCCTCATCAGGATAGCCGGCCCTGATCAAGAAGAAGATACGAGCCCATATCGGGGTGTTGTCGGCGATCTGATGGTAGGTGAAAAGAGAACGAAACGAGGTCAGAACCCTGTGCAAGAAGCCGTAGCAATATCCGGCCCCCCATGCACTGACCTCAAGGCCAGGGGTCCACGTGCCCCCCTTCGCATGCTTAACCGCACAATAAGCCCTAATCTTGTTCTGTACAGAAGGGTCACCGCCTAGATACGCCTCTTCTGGCCTTGCCGCAAGCGTTTTCTCCACGTGCTTCATGAACCTGAGAAAGGTCACGAATCAAGTTCTACGTGACTGGCGAAAATGCGAAGGCAACACACGTAATACTCACTGCTCCTCTAGAAACGCCCTTGCCCTCTTCATCAGCTCTCGTCTCAAGTTGACATTATCAACCGAGTCGTGATCAGAGGTGTACTGAGGAGCGTACTCCCGTTCCCGCAACGTCTCCCGCTGGAATTCGCCGTTGACGACATCTAGCTCGCGGACAAGGTGGATGACGATATGCCAGCTTTCAGCAAGCTGGTAGGCGCGCTGCAAAAAAAAAGTACGGACACCAGCTTTGAGAAATAATTTCTTCACGGAACGAGCAACTCCAAGCAGTACTGACCGCCTCGGCACCTCCGCCACCTCCTCCACCGGCGGCTCGACTTGCATCCTTCATTGCATTTGCCAAGCCGAACGCCTGACCATTGAGTCGGTGCTCGTTGAGGCGCCTCACGACCTCGTCGTAGCGCATCATCCGAGAATGCATCTGCATGGCGGAAGGAGGAGAGTCAAAGGAAGAAGATGGCTGCAAATCGGACTGTACAGGCAGAAAGTAGACGAGAGCAGGTAAGCTTCTAGCAGGATCCGGAAGGAGATATCTGAATCGGAAGATACACTCACTGTTGGGTATCCAAAGGACTTGCTCGCGCGCAAACTACTCTGCTCGTCCGTAGCACTGTAGACAGGAGCAAAACCAGCTTGGTGCTGTCCAAGCTCGTCAAAGATGCGCCGCTTCTGCCGCTCCCAGTCCTTCATAAGGGTCGAATCGAGCTTGGTCTGGAAGGTCGAAAGTGCCTCGCGCCGCTGCTCTTCGACGGCGCTGATGATGACCTGCTCGTGCTCATGACGGAGATAGGCCTGACCGAAACGAGGACGGTAAAGTTGAGCGGAAGAAGAGAGTCGAAAGGCACGCATCCAGGTATGAAACCGGCCGGACCCGCTCACCTCAACATTCGGTTCACGGATGGTCTGCAAGGGCTCGAAGGTGTTCATGAGGTTGATCTCGTCGATGTCCTTGGACAGCTCGGCCGCGTTGATGCCACCACTTGCAAGCAAGTATGCACTGTACAGAAAAGAAGCGCGACGACGCGGCCGGTAAGATGGAGCGTTGGACAGAAGGACTAGTGTAACTCACGCAGTTGCATCTCCATCCGCCCTCCCGCGGCCCCTAGCATTGGCAAGTTTCCTGCTCTCTCTCTCAATCTCACCCAGTCCAAGCCGAAGCTGGGGGAAGTTGAGGTCGTCTCCCCTGGGATGCTGCCGGGCGGCGAGCCTGCGAGACGAGTCGACAAGGTCTGCGAGCGAAGGCTCGTCTGCGGGCGCGCCTTGGCTGAAGGAGAACGGGCCGTCATTTGCAGGTGCCGGCATCCCCGGACCTGTAGAGCTGGAGGCAAAGGAAGCCATCCTCGAAGAACGCTCCCTGACTCTCTGTCGCGCCGAGACGAACGACGGTGGATATGGTATGTATGGAGGAGAGGATGGAGGGAATGGAGGGAACAAACGAGGCCGACGATCGAGGAGACAAATAGTAAAGTATTTCCTGTACACGCGTCCAATAGTACCTACGGATTGCCGCAGCGTTTCGTTGGTGCCTACAGCGACGAAGAAGACAGACCAAACCACCATCGACTGCGACCCGCCGCGGACAAGACGACATGGAGAGGGTTCAATACCAGCTGGAACGCTCTCTTGGAGAGCTGCAGCAGCTCGACGAGGAGGGGACCTTTTCCAAGGTGCGCATACTGGCTCGCTTGCTTCATGAACGCTACCCCAGTCGGTCACATAAATCTAACGCCCCCTCCAACCCACTCCCTCCTTGCTCTTTCACCCCACCGCCACCCACAGGCCGAGCTCCGATCCGTTGTTCGCAAGCGCACCGCATTTGAGACAGCTCTCGTTCGTCGCATTGCCGACGAGAGAGACTTTTTGCGCTATGCTGAGTTTGAGATCGAGCTGGATAAGCTGAGGAGGAAGCGGATAGAGCGGATGAGTCAGTGTTTTTCGGGCACTCATCCATGTGTCAATCGACGTGCTCTACTTTGCTTCATTCGTCCCTGATACAAAACATCATTTTGCTTTTAATACAGAGCTCTCTCCGGCCGCGACGACTAAGGCGAACGGCGTGGCTCAGGCTCGTATTCGATCCATCTTCGAGCGTGCCGTGCGCAAATTCAAAGGAGACGTCGCCCTTTGGCTCGCATACATAGAATGGGCGCGGTCAAAGGGTATGCGGGTTGTCACCGGGAGGGTCTTTGCCAGGTGGGTCACGAACGCCCGAGCTTGCGTGTTTGCCCCGCGACTGCTGAATCCTCCCTTGTCGATGCACGTCTGATTCTATCCTCCTCGCAGAGCTCTTCAGCTGCACCCAAGCTCTATCCAGGTTTGGATCCATGCAGCTTCGTACGAACTGGAATTCAACCATTCTCCCGACGCTGCTCGTCGTCTTCTCCAGCGAGGCATTCGCCTCAACCGAGTTCCGTTCGACCCTTCTTCCACGCTGCCCGTTACTGCCAGCGAGGTGTTGCCAGCAAACCTGGGAGGTTTGGTTCATCTTTGGACGGAGTACGCCAAGATGGAAATGATTTTTGCTGAGCGACTCAGAAGACGATGGCAAGTTCTCGGTGTTGAGGGATCAGAGGAGGTGAATGAAATTGTCAAGACGATCTTCAAAATGGGCCTCAAAGGTGAGCTGTGCTCTTTGCATCCATCCATCGACATGGTTGTCCTTCTCTGTACACAGGCGTTCCGGCTCACTTCGCGGTCATCCCCGTGCTTCATATCCATTTCTTCCTACAGAATTACCGCCCGTGGCTCACTACTCCTTCCATCTTTCCCTGCTACGCGTCGTCTTCGACTTCCCCACCTCCTCGTCCACTACGAAGACGGACCTAGTCTCAGTTATTTACGACTCGCTCGCTTCGGAGTTTGGCGAATCTTCCGCTGCGCAGGCCGTCTCTCTGGACGGGCCGGTAGCCGGAAGGTCACGATCGCCCGAGGCGCTATGAACTCGACCGTCTAGGTGGTCGGATTGACAGGGGCAGATGCTCGCCATCCTTACCCGCAGTCTCCCGCTTGGGACCGTCCCAAACTGTATGCAAACTTGATCGATTGTAGATTATTGCCTAGACTTACGATTGAACATATTCTTCGGATATTGGTGGCTATCGAATGCAGTGTCAAGAAGACGTGGGTATAAGCTCTACAAAAGCTCGACAACCATGCTGTCGCAGCTCACATTTCCGCTCTGATGAACCAAGGTCTGCTCTTTGCAGGCCAAAGCAAGTTGGCAGATGTGACAAGGCGCCCATGGATCCTGTGTCCTTTCCTTCCCTTCGACTCAACCCGTGCGGCTCATCTCCTCTACGTGCGGTCAAATGAAGTTTTGGCCGCACGTCAAGGCACGGCGAAGAGGCAAGTATCCAAAACCGAAAGGTCGGATCAAATGAGCGTACAGGGTATGTTTGGAATACACGTGCCACGCAACTCTAAGGTGGCTGCCGACGGTAGGACGGTCGGGTTGGCCGCATTTCTCACAAATCGGGTCGAGACAATGTGGTCCACGCTTGTGTGCCTTCGAGGTGCCTAGTTAAAATCTAATACACGCACGAGACAGGCGACGGACAATCACGCGCTCCCCGCTTTGGAAGGCTTCGGCGCCGCCTGAATGACGACGGGCAACCTCTTCGTGAGCTCTCTGGTGGCAACGGGGAACGGCAGATCATCGACACCCTCCGGCAGGAAAGGCTTATTTCCTTCCGGCCCGCCAATGCTAGCCACACCCTCAAGCGCTGCGTGCTTGCCTCGCAGGACGAGTTCTTTCAGCGCGTCCGTCACGCGCACATACCCATCGTCCGGTCCCGGCACGGAGCCTTTGACAAACAGAAGATCGAGTGAGTTGTCGACCCGAATCACGGGAAGGTTTTGCACCGTCACATGCGATGTACCGCCCATACGGCCCGCCATTTTCTTGCCAGGGAAGACGCGGCCAGGGTCCTAGTGGGGCAAAGGGAAAAAAAAAATCTTGTCAGCAGTGTGGTCAGAGAGGAAGAATACAACTAATGCAGAATAGGAGACACACTTGATGCTGGCCGGTAGACCCTTGAGAACGGTGAGTGATGGAAACACCGTGACTGGCTTTGAGACCCTTAAAGCCCCACCGCTTCATGACACCTTGGAAGCCCTTTCCAGTTCTAAAGAAACAGATGCCGAGTCAGCCATTTACCGGCGCACATATGGGAAAAAGCTCAAGGAAAACGAGATCATTTGACTAACGTGATGGCTCGCACGTCCACAGTCTGACCGGGCACGAAGTGACTGGCGGTGATGGTCGTGCCTAATATAAGGTCGAGGGGACGTCAGCTCAATCGAAAACGCGCTAGACCCACACATCCTTCTGGCAATAGATTGAAGCGAGCCCAAACTCACCAACAGGAACCACTGCATCAGGCGACACCCTAAACTCCATGACCTTCTTCTTGGGACCAACGCCTGATTTAGCAAAATGCCCGACCATCTGAGCGGTGACGAGTCGCGCTTGGATGTCCGTCGCTGCAACCTGCAGCGCAGTGTACGTGGCGCTGGGAGGGGTGCGGACCGCCGTTACTTGGTTGTGCTCCAGCTAGAGAGAACCAGATGACGGAAACGAGAGTGGCAGGAAAAAGAAAGAAGTTTTAACGGCCAAAATAAGTAAACCAGTATCCTCCCTATACCTTGTCAGTGCGCTCGACTGACCTGCAGCACGGTAACCGGTATCCGGGTCCCATCGCTACTCCACAGCGCCGTCATGCCTTTCTTCCTCGCGATCACGCCCGTCCTTACAGAGAGCGGTGTCCATTTTGTCTGCAGCATCTCCTCCTCTTTCTTTGACAACTTCGTCTCCGATGCTAACGCCCGCGCTGGGGCCGGGTCCGCGGACTTGCTCGCACTGGAGGAGGAAGAGGAGGATGGGTCGGCGGCAGTGGATAGCCGAGGTGCGGAGGTCGAGGCTGCTCGTCGACAGATGCAAAGCACGGAAGACGCTGCGGAGAGGCGTGCCGTCCCGCCGCGGGAGGCCAAGGCGAATGCCGCACGCGGAAGCGACATGGAGCTGGCGAGAGCCATGGTCGGAGCGGTAAAAAGGATAGGAAGGTCAAGTTGCCTCGGAAATGGAGGCGGGCGAAGAAGCCGAGATGATGCGTGCGAACCTGGCTACTGCGGTAACGCGCAGCCAGATTCGCGGGCATGGCCCCATCGTCGATCGGTCTCCTGAGGGCCACCGACTTTGCGCTCTCCGTGTCTTGCCAGCTCTTCAACGTGTTGTTTGCCCTGGCCTTTGAGCTGACCGCAATCGCCTCCATATCATTGTCGTTGCCGTCCATCCAAACTCTTAAGAGGACACACGAAGCGAAAGGAAGATTCTTAGCTATGGTGTGGCATTTATGTGCGGGAAGGGTCGAGTGGGGCGTTGTGAGTCGGCTCGTTTCTGTTTATTCGAGCATGCGCATGTCTCGTCTTTCTCTCTCTACGGACGCTCATTGCATCTGGGCGTGTTCTTTATCTATTCATTCTCTTCACTCGCTACCGTGTTCGGCCCCGCTCGCTTCACAGCACCCGCTGCCTCTTCCACTTCCATTGTCCTCGCTCGAAGGGTCTTGGCGCATCTTCGAACTCTTCTGGCCGCCAGGTTACCGAATACGAGAGATCTCGTCTTGCTCTTCTCTCATCACCATTCACGTTCCCCTCCCACCTTCGCCTTTCCAACCTGCCACCGGATCCGTCCACTTGGCCGAGTCTCCGCACTTCCCGTCATGCTTTCTCACCGCCATCGGAACGCCGATACCTTCCACATACAACGGTCACGAGTATCCCGTCGAGGTCAACTTTGGGACTCCGGATCGGCCCATCCTGTCGCTGGGAACGAGCTCCATTCGGTTCATCTCGGCGAGCATGATCGAGCTCGAGCTGTACTCCGTCTTCGGAGGTGGCGAGCGGGATCATTTGGTGATGTGGGCGAAAAAGGTGGAGGAGGGTCAGGAGGGGGAGGAGAGGGGACAGCTGACGCAAAAGGAGAGGGATACGCTGGGAGTGGGCAAAACAGCGGAACAGTTCATGGATTACCTCGTCGCACAAGGCCAACTGCCGCCTTCTTCGACCAGTCTCAAGGGTGGGAAGGGTGGAAGAAGACGAGGTGGTAACAGAGGTCAGCAAGCCGGCTATACCTGGCGGTTATTTACCATGCCCGGCGACTCTGGCAAGGAATGAGGGTTTGTTATGCTGCGGGGTAATGGGACAAGTGTTTGTACGATCGGGGCGCAGGTCACTGTGCGGGCATCCCAAAAAGGCGCTGTAGCAATGCGAATGCGTAAGGCGTCGATACAATGAGACATAGGGAGGCGAACTCCTGGTACACGTGAGATGGCGCGCGAAGCACGATGATTTCCGAAGCACTCGAGAGAATTATTATTGTCATGATGGAGACGCATCGGCGTGAAGGATCGAAGTTGCGACAAGGGAAGGAGCGAAGTTAGGGTTACGAGCTGAGCCTCGAGGCTTCGACGACCGATCACATCGATGACAACGGGCGTCGCCGACACCGACGACGCCGCCGCTTCCCTCTTCAACTCCATTCCATCCATCCGCCCATTCTGCCCCTGCTCTCACGCTTTATTTCTTGCCGCTGTTGTCTTCTCGTGCTCGTCACTGCCCTGCGCGTACGTCTCGCCTCGCGTATCTGTCCGCCCCAACTTCGCCGGTCGCCGACCACACGCCGCCGCGACGCGCTCTTTTTGGTGAAACGACGAGCCTGTCTCTGACCGCCCTTCCCTGTCTCATCCGACGCTCTACTCATCCGGAGAGACTCCCTGCCGGCCTATTGGCTGAGCTCGACCAAGACCAGCCCGATTCGGCCGGGCGGCTTCACCCAGTGATATCATGAACTCTCCTTCCACCACCTCCAACGCCCCCCTCCATAACGGCCGCGCACCTCTGGCCGAGCTTCCTCTCGCATCCTTCGTACCTCGCCACCATCTTGCCTTCGCAATCCCTCCTACCCCGCTTTCAGCCTCTCGGCTCAAGCCACCACCGATCGAGGACGACGCGTCGAAACGCGAACGACACGAACGCCGCTTGAGTCCGCTCTCCAAGCCGGCGACCGGTTCCGGCAGAGGAGGATGGCCGAGTCCGACGAAATCCCCCTTCCGTCCTTCACCCCTTTCCCCCGCCAAGCGTCTCCTTTTGGAAGAGGACATCCCTGCCCTCTCTACCTCACCACCCACAGCAAGGACCTCGCCGTTCTCCATCCATCCAGCGCGGAACGCCGACGCAGCGATCTCAGCGGCATGGCGAAGCGCGACGAGCGGCCCGCGCATACAGCGGTTTCCCAACGTGCCCAGTCCCGCGAAGAGGCAGCTGTTCGTCAAGGAGAAGGAGGAGAGCGGCGTGAGGAAGAGGCGCGCGAGTAGCAGTGGGACGCATGATGCCGCCGGCGTCGTCGGCCTCGGCGACGTAGACGGCACAGATGACCGGTGTCACGGAGCAAGAGAGGAAGAAATGGGAATGGAGGACGACAGAGGAGAGAAAATCATCGACGCCGTCTGTCCGTCTTTCACTTCCAACAGAGCAACACGCTCTGCCAGTGCACGTCTCGAGCCCAGCCCGGAGCTCGTCCCTTCACTGTCCAAAGGCAAAGCTGCCAGTTCGACGAGCACCCCAGTCCGAAGGGCGAGCTTGTCAAGCGCCGCGTCATCCTCGCCCTCTTCAGGTACTGTGGCTACCGGCACTGCGAGGCGGTTGACTTTCGGCGCTCCGAAGGGCGACGAGGATGACGAGGAAGAGGCGAGGATGGAGGAGGATCCTCTCGACTTTGTCATTTGGAACGACTCGCCTGAAGAGATCGCCGAAGCGCTCGGCAAGCCTCCAGCGCGGTCGGGCAATGAGACAGGCATGGGCTTGAGCGACGTCCCACCTTCACCGTTCCGGTTCACTGCAGGCCCCTCTACGAGTACGTCTCATCCGCAGCCTACGGTACCCTTCTCGTCTCCTTTGGTCACCAGAGGACCTGCAGAAAACCAAGAAAACGTGCCCCCGTCTCCTCCCCCTCCCGGCTCAAAGTCTCGGTCACGGTCTCGCACTGCCTCGCCCACCAAGCTCGGTTCCACCGGGTCATCTGCTTCTCCCGCCTTACGCGCCCCCCTGGCCCCAGCTGCCATCACGCCCAACCGACGCTCGGCGACGGCAGCGGGGTTCAGAGATGGACCGGAGACAATTTCCGATCGTACGACGGCCGCTATTCCCGATGTCAGAAGGGAGCAGCAATGCATGGACTCGGGCGACGTTGACCTCGAGTCCGACGAGCAAAGGGGCCGGCGGCGAGCGAGCAAGAAGATCCGCCTTTCCGGCGAGCCCGTCGATCCTGCCTCCGCTCCTGCTCCGAGCACGACAAGTGAACCCGACGTTGCGGGGGACGTTGAGTTGGCCATGACGGACGGGTGTTACGGGGACATGGTAGATGTGAAAGCTGGATGCGTTCAACCTCCGTCTGCGGCTGCAGCCTCTGCGACACGAACTGGTAATGCGAGAATGGCCAGGGAAAGGGAGACCGGGACGCCAACGAGGACAGGGACGCCGACTAGGGCAATGAGATGAGCTTCCTCTTCTGCCTTGTTTAGGTTCCCTCTCCTCTCGTTCAACCTCTGTTTCATCGTCGTTCGCGGGCATCGTCATCTGTTCGTTACTTGCATTCTCGCCTCCTTACTGTACCGTCATCTGCCTGCCGTTGCCTGCTCGTGCATTCGGAAATGCCTCCCGTATTCATTCGTCTTGCCTCCGTCCATTTATTCGACTCTTCGCAAACTTTCTCCCGTGCTGCATAAGTATGTCGAGCGCTGCCATGTCGCGGTTGCTAGGTGAGCTGCTTCGCTGCGAAAGTAAACGTTTGGACGACTTTCATCGACTGGGTAGACATGGATGAGTGACAGGGGCCGATTTAGGCCGGGCTCCCTAGATGGTCTGGAAAGTCTCACGACCGCTTTTTGCGTGGTGCTCTCGAGCGGGACAAGCGAACAGTGAAGGCCGCTGATAAGAGACCCAGGCATGCCGTCGTTTCTCTCCGCCCTCGCACCTCACGATCACGAAGAGACAACGCTGACCTAATGGAACGTTTTATGGGCAATCGGCTCGGTGCGCGGTCAAAAAGACACGGTGTCCGTACAAACTACGCACTCCAGCCGTTCGTCCTCACCGTCCAGCTCCACCTTCCTCGCTTTCAGGCGGTGCCTTCCACCCGTAGTCCCACCCCTTCCTGCTGGGCGTATCCGTTGGAATCTTGAATTCGCGAGGGAACAAACCAGCGATGCGCGTCTCCTTCGTCTGCTTCTTTCTCCTGCCCGGCCCCCCTTCCGGCTCGACAGGAGCGCGCGGACGGGTAGTGTTGCTCGGCTTCACGCACGCCGCTGCATAGATCTTCTTCCCTGGGGTAGGATCCACGGCGCTCAGAACGTCCATCGCCTCCCTCATCCTCTCCAACTTGCTCTCCAGCTCAGCCCTTCTCCTCTCCCTCCTCTGCCGAGAGTGCAGAGCCCACGCGCGGAGGATCGTCTCGTGCACCTCCAGAGAAACCCCCGGGAGGGCCGCCTTGAGAGCTTGATCCTCCTCCATCCCAGTCTGCGAAGAAGGCGACGGCGGTGCGGCGGCGGAGCGCGCGGCTCCTTGTAGTCCCCGGATTTGATGCCTAGAAAAAGCACTGTTGTATTCCGGCCTGCATAATCGGAGAGGAGAGACCAGCGTGGCCGGGCGAGGTAGGAGACGACGTGGAAGGGCTGGGAGTATAGCAAAGAGCAGGGAGGAAAGTATTAGGTTCAGAAGTCCGAATGGGCGTTCCAACTGTACCTCCTCGCCGTCCAACAGCAATCATTCCGCCAACTCAACCGACCGGTTGGATCGCCGTCGGAGCGTGCACACTTATCCCATCTCTCTCACGCCTTTACCGGGCGTTGATATCACTCACCCATTTCGCAAGCACACGTGCCTGCCCGTCGGTAGCTCACAACGCAGCAGTATAAGGAGAAAGAATGCCAAACTTGGCGCTATACCTGCGGATACACGCAAGGCTATCACGCACAAGTGGGTGGGTGCAGAAGGCGAGATAAGGGTCGGGGGAGGTAGGGCCGGATGGAAGAGAGAAGGATCGAGGCGAGAAGGGACGCTGCCGCAGGCCTGATCACGTGCTCCGTGTGTCCCGATGTTTGCCAGTGACGTCGGCCACATAATACCCAGCTCCATCCGACGTGGCCGAATCATTCCATTCTTCAGCTCGGAGCATTGGTGCAAGTGTCTTTGGGAAAGCCTCCGAGGCGCCATATTGAGCTTTCCCAGCTACAGAAATTGCGAATGTTGTCGCCCGCGTCCGATTTATCAACGCGCTCGCGTGGGCCGAATTCGTAACACACTCGCAATTGCATGTGTGTTTCGTCCTCCTTTCCGCATAGCCCTTCTCACCCTCTTTTTCTCCCGCAGTCCTTCGCCAGGGAATGGGGCCCCAAAGGTATTCATGTGGCTCACATCATGAACGACGGCCTCATCGACACGCCGGTCGTGCAGAGCTGGGTCGGCGCGTCGTCCAAGCATTTTTAGATGGGGTAAAGAGAAGTGATGGATGGGAGGGAGAAGGATGCGAAATGACAAAGTCAACTTTCGAATGGCCTGAGGATGCCACCGAACATGGCATCGCGCCGTAAAGGCAACGTCTACGGCCTGGTGTCGAGGACGGACCGACGACTGAGAGGTCGGCGCTCCCCAGCGCTCTTATCACGACCATGGTTCGGTGCATGGCTCACCTTGCCATCGCTGTTATCAGTCCGTTAACCTATATGGTGTGGCGGCTTCGGCAAGCTTCGAAGCTAGCAGATGAGGAGTGCTTTGTCGGGCTTGTTTGACATCTTTGTTGTGGGTAAGCGTGTAATCTGTCTAGAGGCGAAAAGGTTGACTGCGAACGAACAACGGCTGGAGTCATACACGGTCGGGCGGCGAGAAGGGGATCAAGTTGAACATGGAACGTCGCTCGCTGGGGGTGACGTAACATGACGCTTGCTGGGCAGCTAACCTACGCCGCCTGGTTTGGATGTCCGTCGTTGAGGTCATGGACGAACTTTGACGTAGTCTTTTTCTCCTTCTCGCACCGCCGCGAGTTGGACCGGTTTGATTAAGTTCTCCAGCGTTACGTGCCATGGCAAGCGCGAGGTTGGGGCCTAGCACACAGAGGAGGCGCCGTTCTTTCGTCACGATCGTAAGGAGGCCGATGGCGAGGATAGGCGACCGACGGTGACGAAATGGCTCATACTCGACGTTTATCTGACCATTAGCGTGGTGCCAACGAACGATCGATGGTCGACCGACGTCGATGACGCTCGCCTGCTGAGAAATGACGCCCAACGCCTCGTTGTCCATCCTGGACGGTGGCGAGGATCATGTATATATAATCTCAGCCCGTCAGCTACTCTCCCTTTCCCTTTCTCCATCTCTACAAGGACTCCCACCTTACTACAAAACTTGTACAAGCCGTCTACACGTTTACTCCATCGACCCATCTCAAAGCATGTCGTGAGTAGTGTTCGTCCGACCACGCCTCGTTTCCCAGTTATTTGTTTCTTGCCATCTTAGCCCTTCTGATTTTCACTTTGTCGTCTTAGTCACAACACTAAGGAAGACGCTGCCGGCGGTGCCCTCGCTGGAGGCGCTTACGGTCACCACGAAGGAAAAGGCCATACGCTCCGCGATGCTGCTGTCGGCGGATTTATGTGAGTGCCATCGTTCCTTCCTCGTTTAGGCGCGAAGAGGGACTTGGGCGGGGAATAGACGGCCTGACAAACGGTCTTCGACTTTCTCCTTTCATCCAGCGGAGACGAGGCGGGCAAGCACGAGAACAAGAAGGAGGCTGAGGGCAAGCCCGGTTTGGGCAGCAGGGTCGGGGGCACCGTCCAGGAGATCATCGGCAAGGTGACCAACAACCCCGACAAGGTTGCCGATGGAACGGCCAAGAAGCAGGGTTCTGACGGCGGCGTCGTCTGAGCCTTGACTGACAGCATCCGACGATACAAGATGTATAATGCTCGCCTTAAAGTCCAGTCAACTTTTTGTATTCGTAGGGCACTGTAGCTTTGTCAGATTCTCCACGTTGTACCTTTTTTTTGTCCATTGCCGACCGTCGGCCGTAGGAGCTCGAAGAAAGAATCAACCGAGCATTGAAAAGAAACACGGGTAATGATGATGAAACGGGCGAAAGGATGAGCAGACATAGGGTACGATGATGAGGAACGATGGTGAGGAACCGCGAGCGATGACGATCATACATGGTACGATGACGATAAACTCAGGAACGAGTGATGCTAACCTGATCAGATCGCCTGCAGCGCGTCACGCGGTCGCCTATGTCATAACTACATCTCGGTCTACCTCGTCCACACTCTCTGCAGATCGACTGACACCATGGCAGAGCAGGGCGTGCCCCAGCCTTTTGGTCTTCCTCGGAGAGTCAGCGTGGCCATCGCAGTCTTCCATCCGACGATATCCATGCCGCCTCCCACCACCGCCACCACGTCTCTTCCGGGATCCGTCAGGGAGGAGGACGAGGAGAAAGCGCTCATATGTGTCGTTACGTCCCGGAAGCATGAGGGCAGATGGGTTCTCCCGAAGGGCGGGATCGAGGCCGGGGAGAGCGCGGAGGAGGCGGCCAAGAGGGAGGCCTGGGAAGAAGGTGGGCAGGTCGCAGGTGGAGACGAATGACTGAATGACGTTTCGACGAGAGCTGCAGTGACACGCTTTCTGTTTTATTCGATTGCCCTATGATACGTTCTCTCTGCCTCTGATCTCGTCTTCCTCTTATTTGCCCCTCTCTCCTATATTTGCACATTTGCCTCGCCCCTCTCCTCGCCACGACCTTGCTCTCCGTCCAGCCGGCATCCGCGCCACCCCTCTCCGCCAGATCGCCACCCTCCCCGACGCGAAGCCACACAAGCGCTCCCGGGGCCGATCCGCTGCCGATCCGGACTTTGTGCCCCGGGCGGTGTACGATATCGTGGAGCTGATCATGGACGGGCACGAGGCGGCGGCGTGGTGGCCAGAGGCGCACGAGCGGCGGAGGGAGATGGTGACCTACGAGGAGGCGGTCCGGAGATGTGGGTGGCGGACGGAAGCAGCTGAGGCGCTCCGAATTTGGAGGCACGCGCAGTCTGCGGGTCGGGGAGAGGCGCTGTGAAGGGTGTAGAGCAAGGGCGGGAAGGGGGAGAGGATCACTGACTTGGTCGTCCTTTACCAGAGCGAGCTTCTGTTCATCATCCATGTCCGTGTTCAGGGCCAGCTCCGCACGGACCCTTTACAACACACGCAACAATCTATGCCGCCCTCTTACCTCGCATGCCGGACGTAGCTACGAGAACCAGCGTCTTCCTATCGTTTCCCCGCGTTTCAGTCGTTCCCCATTATCGTGTCTGCCGTATCCGTCACCGTATGCCGGGCATTTTTCGACATGACGTGACTTGATTCGCGAGCCGAGTTGCGCACACCGTCAGTGAGATACAGACCGGTTGCACAACAAAAAAGGCCATTTGACGAGGTTTGCTGGTATGCACCACCCACACGCTGGTCCCTACGTCCAGTGCGTGCCCGGGCGAGAATGATGGGAAGTGCTGGAGCGGTCCGTCATGATACATTTACAAATGCGGGCAACGCAGATTCCCGCCCGAAAATTAGCATGAGCCTCATTCTTGTGATGCCATGAAGAATCCAGCCCAATGCCGTGATGACCCGAGTAGAGGACAAGACAGTCAAGAGAATATGGAATTGATGCTGCAAGCCGAAAGGAAGTTGGTGGGATGGCACTCTCATCATGAGGAGAGTAATTGCACAGCCAGATAAGCAAATTGAATAAGTAGGCAAGATACCAGGAAAAACCTCGTCCAAGCGGAGAGTCGAGAGACACGTACAGATAAATCTTATCCCTATTTTGGGGAAGCCGGGTCATTACATCGATTGCGCACAATGGGTCCGTGTCAAGGCGTTCTGTAGACCGAACATAGCGCACTATACCATCGATCTCTGCAGGTGAAGGTTGACGGAAATCTGGAGGGGGCTCGGAACCCTCGTATATAGTTTGTAGGCCTGTGGGTGCGGGAGTTATTGCGCCAAAATGCAATTGGACGGAGAGAGAAAGGAGAGGAGGAAGAGCGGACGGTGCGAGGGAGTAGAGGACGCGACGAAAACATCACGTGACCCAAAATTGCGCCGGGGATAACAGATTTTCGGGCGGGAATCTGCGTTTCCTCCCGACTGCGGCACGATCGGGGTGATCGAAAAAAGTCGAGACGGCCACTGGATGAGGTGCGATTCTCGCAGTCGCAGGATGCCTGCCTACACCTCGACTCGCACCATGCCGCTCTCTGCGCCCTCTCATCCTCGCCCCAAACCTAAGAAGCGCAGATTGGAGGGGTCAGAGCGCCACAAGTACGAGGACGCCAGGAAAAAGAAGGGAAATGCGGCGGAGAAGGCGGAGGAGAAGGAAGACGACAGCGATGGTGATGGCGACAACGACGGTCAAGGACCTTCCAAGCCCCGTCCGCCTGTCACTTCCCTCCCCGAATCCGCCGCCGCGCTTTCCCTCGCTAATCACCCGCTGCCCCCACTCTCCCACCTCACCACGACTCTCTCCGCGTTTTCCCAGCTCCACAAGCTCGACCTTTCCAACACTGGTCTGAGCAGCCTCTCCTGGCTCGCCAAGGCGGCCGCCGCACCCGGTGGCGGATTTGCTGACAAGCTCACCTGGCTCAATGTCAGTGGCAACCCAGCCTTGGGGGAGGGGGATGGAACGGGGGCTTGGAATGGGCTGGAGGTCTTTAAGAATTTGTTCGGTGAGTAGTTCCCGGCTCCAGTCGTCCACGGCCGCATTCAGCATCTGTCCTTTGTAGCTGTCAATCAACTCGGTTTCCCTTCCTCTCCTCATCTCCCTTTTTTATTCCTCGCCCCCTATCCCTTCTTTTGCAGTTCTCAACGCCTCTCACTGCTCCCTACCCGTCCTTCCCCCACAGCTTTCCTCGCTGCGGTCGCTCAAGGCGCTGGTCGTGTCGCACAATCGCATCGAAAAGCTCGAGTTTATTGAAGGAATGGCCGACTTGAACACGCTGGGTGAGTAGATGTGCGGTGCCTCATGTGGTCAGTCTTTGACGTGCAGGCACGTCTCGACGTATGCACTCATGTCACCTTCCATCGTCTCTCCTCTCACCCTCCCAGTCATTTCACACAATCGCCTCCGTGCCCTCCCAAACACCCTCCTCACCCTCCCTGCGCTGAAAAAGCTTGGTGCCGCTCACAATCAACTCGCTCACGAGGACGGTGCCCATGGCGAACGCGGCCTTCCAGATCTCTCTTCGCTCAAACATCTCCGCGAAGTGCGATTGAACGACAACCCTGGCATAGTTTCTCTACCCCTCCATCTTGCCGCCTGGGGCACCAGCATGGGTACGGCCAGAGGTGGAGCGGGCCCTGTGTCGAAGCCGGGAACGGGACTGGAGATCCTTGACCTCGCGCACTGCGGATTGGAAGATCTACGTGCCGTCGACGCTCTGCTCACTGAGCGCGGCCGCAGTGGCACCACTTCTAACGGTCTTGGCAGTGCAGAGCGGGCGACGCATGGTAAAGAGGGGGAAGGGAAGGTCAGCAAAGGGCAGAAGGGAAGGTTTGCGAGGATGGAGAAAGGGCTGGTGAATTTAAGGATCGAGGGGAACGGGGTCGTAGGCGTTGTGGGTTGGAGAGACAAGGTGAGACCTTATTTTTTTTTGCCACTCTAGTCGATGCTAACCCTCTCTACGCCTTCTCACATAGCTCCTGGCCAGACATCCGACTCTCCGGGTTCTCGACAATAAGCGCGTGGAAGGAGCCGGCAGCGGCGGCGGAGGCCGAGATAAGTTGCAAGGCAAGCGCAAGCGAGAGGAGGAGGAGGAGGAAGAAGCGGCGGTTGGCCAGGTTGGGGATAGGAGTGAGGGGCAGGATCGGAGAAAGGCGGCTGTCCAGACTCGCAAGCATGGGCGTTTGTGGGATGCGGTGAACACGAAAGAGGAGGCATCCACCTCAGAGGATGACGATCCCGTCATGGACCGTCTAAGGTCGCGCGCGGGTCCTCCTCCGCCAGGCTTGTCTGCCGACGATGACGAGGAAGACAGCGGGCGAGAACAGTTCAGCCCTAGTTCAAAAGTGCGAGGTTCCCGTGCTTCTCCTTCCAAGCAGACGTTCGCCGGGAAGGCAGGTCCGCAGAAGAAGCCTCGCGAGGATCAGCCCATCGCCACGGCGGCCACCAGAGACGGCGGGAAGGACCAAAGGGAGGATAAGAAGAAGAACAAACGAGGCAGGAGAGGCGGGAGCGGGAAACGCGTGTCCGAGGCGACGCGAGATGGTCGTGGCGAGCCTGCCGAGCCGGAGCCTTCCTCATCGTTTGGAACTCGGCAAAAAGACGCAGGTGCGGATGCGGTGGACGAACCGGCACGGGCTGGTGGGGGCGCAGAACAAGAGCGTAGGGCGAGGAAGTCAAAGGGAATGACCGAGATGGTGGTCAACAAGGGCCCCGTTGATGACGTCAGCGCCGTCAACACGGAAAGGAGGGACAGGAAAGAGAAGAAGCGCAAACGGCGTCAAGCTTGGGACGCCGAGCCACTCCCTGTCGGGATTGCCGGCGAAAAGGGTACGGACGCGAAACGCTTGGCGCCCAGCACGACCAACAAGGACAAGGACCAAGCGGTGTCCAGGAAGAAGGTCTCATCCAAGTCGTCCAAGGGCAATGACAGGTCGAAGCCAGAGGAGACATCGGCGACTCCGACTCGTGTCGACGACAAGAGCGACAAAAAGTCCAAAACCTCCGTCGTCCGCATCATCGAGGTCAAGGGTCCCTCTCGGCCGGAGGCCAAGGCGAAGCTGACCCCATCTTCCACAGCTGCGAGGAAGGCGGCCGCTTCTGCGCCCTGGAGTCCTGCCGCCTCGGGCACGGGCGCTGGCTACGGAGGGACGGCGGATAAAGGCATTGGGATGGGCTTGGGCGCCGTGTGGGACTAGCACTGACGGTGATAGCGGGTGGAACCTCCAAGGCATGCAGCTCGCCCGGTTCACCGCATTCTGGACGGCGGCGGCGTCGTTGCGCTGGAGATGAGGACAGACTGGCAGATGAGCAGCCAGACGTCGTCACCGGACGTACACGCCACTTAGGTCGCGATGGCGGCTTGTTCCGTCTGTTCGTGAGAAAAAACGTACGATATCGTCCCACACGGCGCTCACTCCACTCAAGTCTTTGTGGGAGACGCTATTCATGGCAGCCTTATCGAAATGTGTCCTTCGATACCCGTCTAGATTGCTTGTACAAGATGCCGACTGCGTCTGTCGGCCGTGAATTGGAGCAGAGCACTGAGCAATAATGTTACAACGGATCGGGTATTCAAAATATGCATGGAACGGGTCCCGTCTTGACTCCAAGTACTGGCCCACACGTCCCCGTCTAAACCACGACGCAATCTCCTTTGCCGCTCCGCTCGGACTCTTTGGCTTCCAGGGCCAAACCCTCGGCCAACTTGACCTTCTCCGCCTCGCTGAGCAGACCCCTCTCATGCCTCGCCTTGAGGGCTTTCAGTGCCGAGCGACGTTCTTCACGCGCTCTCCGTTCCGTCTTGGACAGAGGGAGGGAGGAAAGGTGGGTGGCAAGGTTGTTGGAGCGGAGTGGACGTGGAGACCCGGACGAATCGGCCCCTTTATCCTGTTTCACCGCCGCTGCCATTGGCAACGAGTTGGACGCCGACGCTGACGCCGACGCCGAAGCCATCGCTCGCCGCATAGCGGCCAATGCGGCTGGCGTATTTCTAGTACCGATGCTGCGACCGCCGCCGGTAACACCTGTTCCGGACCGCTGAACTTGGTTGGATGACGGGAGGGAAGTGGGTGGGGATGATGCTGAAATGAGGGATGAGCAGTCGTGGGAACGGGCAAGCCGGTGCGTGGGGCAGAAGGAGAGGTGACATGACGGGCACTGAGTGAGGTAAATATAAGGTGCAAACAAGAAAAAAAGTGAGAACGATGACTCCTCGCCGCTCTTCCGCCGGGGACCAACGGCCACCGCCACCGTGCCATACAAACTCACCTCTATTGGCGCGATCATCTTGTTCTTGCATCTTTTTTCCCTGCATATGTTGGATGGCTTCGGAGACGGGGTTCTCTTCTCTCCGATATCGCTGGACTCCTTCACCAACCCGTCCGCTCTCACCACCTCACACTCGCCAAGGATGTGCGCCTCCATAGCGATGTTCGGGTCCTCGCCTCGTTTCCATTCCTTGACTGTGGCGTTGCAGAGGGGACAAATGGGCACGCGTACATCGTGTTGAAGTGCACCGTAAGATGGGCAGGAGTGGGAAGCGGGTGTGTAATGATTTGAGCAATAGCTGGTTGCGGCCGAGGAAGGGCGACGGGATGAAAGGCGAGTCAGCATGGGCGCCACGCAAAGAAACGTCGATGGATGGACCAGAGCGAACAGAAAAACGGACTACCTCTTGGAACAATGCTGACACTTGATGGGAAGAAAGTCCTCGCGGTTACATTCAGCGAGCGAGCAGTGCTCGCCGATGAATAGCATAGACATGGCGGAGGGCTGAGAAAAGGGAGGTGGCGGCGTCGGTTCGATCAGAAGGTGGCGGCCGCTGACGGGAAGACGACCAGGCCGGTGGTGGTGGGGGCGTCACTGAAGAGGGAGGGCTACTCCCAGGTCGCCACTGGTGATGGTAGTAGAAGTACTTCCTGAAAACAGGCCCTTGCGCGTCGCCGTCGCCGTCATCGTCGCCGCGAAGCTTCCACACGCGACCGGACCGGACTCGACGTCGCCCGAGCGGTGAGCGCCGACCACAGCAAGGCGGAGGCAACGGGAAAGCCACGTGGAAAGCGGCAACTCGTCCGTCACGCCCTTATATTCACAAACTTTATTTGTCCACTCCGCAGCAGAGCCTCATTCGACACACGTACCATTCTTCCTCTCCACAACCTTTCTTCTTCTTATCATGGCCTGACCTCAACCAGCACAAGCTCTAACACCAACACCAACAAACCATGAGCCGGTCCCACTCCTCCGACACGTCTTCGCAGTTGGGCGCGCTCGCCGCTTTTCGCGCACACGTAGATCTCACCGCACTGGTGCAGGTCGCGTCTGCACTCCGCGGCGACGGCATCTTGTGCCGTCTTGCAACCGGGTTATGGGGCTTTCAACGCGGTCAGGTGTCTCGAGTTCGCCGACGGCGTCAGGTGGGCGGCGAAGATACCGCTCGTCTACGATGAAGAATGAATGCAGAAGCGAGGAATGAACCGAGAACCGGCCCACGCGCCAGTAAGGGTGGATTTAGAGCGCATACGAACAAGGCGGGAGTCATCACGCCGATACCAGAGGGGAGGTGTGACAACCACTTGCGACCGTCTGCGATCCTCACGGTTGGATGAGCTCTTGGAGGTGATCGACATCTTGTCTGATGACCACACGAGTCATTCGCCTGATAGTAGTCGAGGCGGCCGATGAGATGACTCACTTCGATCCACTTTGATACCAACGTTTGGTAAACTCAAAAATCGAACGATAGTCGATGGCATTTAACAGGCTCATGGCATCAAGCCCCCGAAAAAAAGGAGACGTTTGAAGGAAGGGACGTGGCACGTTCGTACACGTTGTGGCCGTCTACTGGCCCTCGGGAGAATTTCGGCACCGTCAGCACCTTCTCCCTGAAATAAGAGACTCATGCAGTTGTTCAAGGCGCCCAGGACTACTACGACGAACATGGCCTTGGAAAACTGGATACAGCCGGAAGATTGGACGTCCCCAAGGTATTTAAAATTTTTTTTTTTTTTTCAATTTTGCAGAAGCGGCATTGAATTCTGCGATCCTGCTGCGGGACTGAGCGCCATATGCAGTGTGCACGGGATCGTTTGCCGCCACATCAACGTCTGACGTCAGAATACAATTCATTCATAACTGAGTATCCTTATGGGGGGAGAACTTTCCATTTAAATGACGACCTTTACACTTTGCATTGCCTTCTCCGTCATGGATCTCAACGCTACGTTCAAGACCCTCAACGCGACCTGGTGCTTCGTCCAGTCGATCCTTTTGGAATATGGGCAATTTGATTGCTCAGCTTGTGGAGCTGGGCATCTTGCTGCGATTGTTCTCGGAAGAGCTGGTGCCCGCCAAAGCGCCGCACGGGCGAAACACGACACGGATGAGCTTCAAGCATATATTACGCCATCAGTCACGAACAAGAGTACCACATTATACGCCACCGAGATGACCCTCCATGCGAGGGCGGCAACAGAATGAAACTGTAGATATCATGTCAACCAAGACGAACGAGAGAGCAACTCCACCATTGGGTCGGTTCTTTCCGGCTCTTTCACCTGCGTCGCATCCCCAAATTCAATGACACGCAGCAGAATATCGTTCACTTCATTGAAGATGGGCCCAGGCTTGACACGTCGGCGACAGTGGCTTTCTTTAAAAAAATAGACCGATATGCTCGAAATACGATGCGTATGTCTGTTCGCTTGGACCGGTACCCTCGATATCGACCCCTCTTGTGTTGCTCGTTATAACTAGAGAAAGGCTGCTGAAACTACGATTGGAGGTCACTGGAGTTGAGTATGCCCGGCGGGACGAAGAGTCAAACTGCCAGGAAGATGAAGATGTGAAGTGGGTGCGGGTATTCTTGCGGGTGATTGAAGATCGCCGGGCAGGTCCGTAAATCGCAATTGCCCCTATAGCCATGCGCAGAGAGCTTTGAAGCGCTGTCAAGGATGCATCCATAATCCTCGAAGGGAAAGTGGAAATTCAACAAGCGCGCTCATTATGGCGTCTTGCTGCCGAGACGTGGCATCGAACCCGACGCAGCCCGGCGTGCTCATCGGTACCACGGCTCGAGTCAAGAAATACGTAAGGCCGCGCCGATGGAAGTAGAGAAGTGCATCCGTTAATAGAGCCGCGTGCGGGAACTTACATCTGCTTCTGCTAGATGCCTATTGCGGGCGATTTTACCTTTTCCGCACGCCCGCTGTACGATCATGCTCGTAGGTGCCCTGCTTTGTCTCTCCCCGTTAGGTCTCGAAGTAATCTTGCTGACGCCTGAATTTGACGGAAACAGCGTCCCAACGACTGTGAAAATCGAGAGAGAGAGAGTAGATGAGGATCAGTTCTCCAGCAAGCGCCATTAGACATTACTGAATACAAGTCGCATCCGCACTGCGCTCTCGTAGGCTTGGCCCGGCCGCTAGGGGAAGTCTTTTTCCACTCTCGCTCTTGCTTCTCATGCTTTTTTTCAATCCTCATACCGCTCAGTTCTTCAATACCATGTCAAGATTGACGCCTGGCATCTAACCCCCCGCACTCCAGTCCAAAACATTCTAGTCCTCCAGTCCTACCTTCCGTCCAATCCTTGCCCTGCTACAACCTGAGCACACAAGAAAGTAGTGGACAGAGACTTGCAGTAATCCAGCATCACTCAGTCCCAAACTTTGCCACCACTTGACACGTTCCTTTTGGAGGTTAGGGTTATTTCTTTTTGTATCATCCATGCCACTCATCTCATCCCCGCGCTCGCCTCCTCGTTCCCCGCGTCGTCGTCTATCGACTTGGCACTCCCCTCGACACATGCTCCATCATCCTCATCCTCCACCCCGGCCATCGCCGGCCCGGCGTCTGGGGAAATCCCCAACGACGGGCCCCGCCCGATGCCGCCCCCGCCGGTGCCTCCGTTGTGCCTCCGCTTGGTGCCTCCGTCGCGGCGCACGAGTGAGCGGACCCCGCGTTCCGGGTCAGCCGGACGGAAGCGAGCGATGCACAAGGCGAAGACAGAACGACAGGCAGATGAAGCTGAAAATAAAAGAAAAAACAACGAAATGAGAAGCAAGCTGCGCTCACTCGCATCGCTCACGTCCATCGCGTGCTCGTCCGGCGCCGGACTCGACTCGCGGCGCTCGTTTATTAATTGCTCTCTCTCTCCATCTCCCCACTCCACCTCCCTCCCCGCCAACCCCCATCATACCCAGCCGGCCATCATGTCACGATGACCGCCATGACCATGACCATCACCGACGCCCTCAACAGCGTCCCCCTCGGCAACTCTGGCCTCGCCCTCTCTTGCTTCGTCCTCTTCTTCATCTTTCTTCTCATCAAATACCCCGACCGACTCATAGGAACCTCGTGCGTTCACACACACCGCCCCCCCGTTTCGCACCGGCTCGAGCCCCCACGCTCACCTCTCTTCTCCTTCCGCCCTCCCATCCCCCACAGGCCTCGCCCCGAGCTGCCCTCGCCGCCGAGCCATCCTCTGATCGGCAACTCATGGGCCATCATCAAGACCGGCGGTCGCAACCAACTCGACCGTCGCCGTGAAGGCCAGGAGACCGCCGGCGTGGGCGGCATGCCCTGGACCGGTGAGTGCTCCCTCCAAGCCGTCGTCCCCCCCCCACAAACCTGTTTCTGCTCGCTCGCGCTGATCCCTCCCACCTACCCATCGCCCCCGCCCTCTTGATCGTCCTCCCAGCGACCATGTAAGCGTCCTGTTCTCGATGGCACGTCCGCCTCCACTTCACGACCATCATCGATCATGCCTCTCACCGCCACTCTTCTTCGCCTTTCCCTTTCCCAGGCCCGGCTTCGGTCGCATTGTCTTCGTCAACCGTCCCGAGTACATCGAGTGGGTCCAAAAGACCAGCTTTGAAAACTACCCCAAAGGCAAAGTTTTCCGCGACGCCATGGGTGGTGTCATGGGCGAACACGGCATCTTTGTTAGTTTTTTTTTTCTTTCCCACCTGCCTTCGGATCGATTCGCTTCAGCCGTCGCTAACGAACCCTCCTTTGCCTCCGCAGGTCGCCGACGGCGACGTCTGGCGAAAGCTCGCCTCGCACATCTTTTCTGTCTCCAACTTTAAGAACCACGTCGCCACCGTCGTGCACAGCGAGCTCGATGTCCTTACCAAGCTCATGAGCCGCCTCGCCGAGCAGAACACGGATGTCTACCTCTCCGGTGAGCGCTACTTCCGCCTCGCTCTCCCAACGTTGCTTGTCTGCCCTGCATCCGCTGGCCATCGCTTGCTCGCACTCACACCCACTCGAACCCTCTCGCCAGATATCTTCTTCCGTTTCACGCTAGCCAGCTTCGGCAGGATGGCGTTTTCGGCGCAGATGAACTGCCTCAGCGCCGACCCCGCCGTCCTCAACGAGGTGGTTCCGTTCGCAAAGGCGTTCGACTTTGCTCGTGAGTGCCAAATAAGCGCCCGTACTTGGAGACTCAACCGGACGGATCCTGATCATCTTCGCTCTCCACAGAACTCATCATGGACGGTCGCTTCAACAAGCCGTGGTGGAAGCTCACCGAGCCCTTCTCCGCTGAGGGTCGTGAGA
>JAMDHS010000050.1:0-163408 GCA_029717555.1 Peribolospora baueri | reverse complement strand
AAACTCATCGAAGCGTTCACTTTTGGTGATCCCTCTTTGGAACCTTCTCTAGGCCAACTTGTCCGGTAACGGCAACGACAAGGGTAACAAGTCGGGTAACGCCACAGCTAAGCAGATGGCCAACGGTGGCTGGGTGAGTTTTTCGTCTCCACCACTTCTTGTACTTTCCTTCTTCACCGAAGGTCTGTCATGACTCAATCAGACTGGCTCCGCATGTCTCCTCCATGATGCAGGGTGGCAAGGGTGGCTCCGGCCACAACCTCGCCAAGGGCTTTTCCAAGGGCGGCTTCGGCGGCCTCGGCCTCGGCTCCGGAAACGGCGTCGCCATCGGCGGCAACGGTGGCAGGGGTGGCAGGGGCGGCAGGGGTGGTAGGAACCGCAACCAGGGCGGCCTCGACACCCACTTTGGCGGCTTCAACGGCAACTGAGCGTCTCGCCGCTGTGCACTCTGCGGCCGCGCTCCTGCTCTTCTCGACGGTTCGCACCGCACTCCTCCGTGTTATCCAGGCTACCTCCCATCCCTCTCTCCTTTTTGGCAATTTGGCAATATGGAAAGAAACAGGAATGGAATTTATCTAGACTTCGATTTATCTAGACTTCGAATCGGAGCGAAAGGATGGGTGTGACCTGAGACAGAAAGGGCTCATGCAAGGCTGAAGCGCTCCGAAAGCTGCGGCCGATCACCTTCCGATCTTCCGATCACTCTCCGCCTTCGATTCTCCTCCCGAGAGAGCATTAAGAGAGACAGCTGGGAAAAGGGCGGCTCACAAGCCCGTCGTGACCAACATGAGGGTGAGTCTCGATAAGCCCAGAAATAACAGGTTGAATGGCGAGGCAGTGGCGCGCAGAGGAGTTACGACGGTGGGTTGACGTCTTCGCCTGTTGGTTCTGTGCGTTCTTCCCTCTGGGCACAGTACGCTGTCCTAGTATCTGGTGAGTGTTGTTGACATCGAGACTGACCTTAGTGCCTTGAGCAACATCCTATGATGTCCGGCGTCTTGCAGGCCATTGGCATTCTGCTCCTTAGTCTCTCCTCTGACCCATTATTTCTTTCGCCTCTTTCACGCAGGCCCGGCTGGGTCAGGCAAGTCCACCTTCTGCTCCGCACTCATTGCGCACGCCCAAAACAGCGGCCGGCATATCCACCTCTTCAATCTGGACCCGGCGGCGGAACAGTTTGAGTACGAGCCAAGCGTGGATATTCGGGATTTGATTAGCTTGGAGGATGTGATGGAGGAATTGGGGTACGGGCCCAATGGCGGGTTGATCTATTGCTTCGAGTGAGTAAGACGTGGCCGGCGCCAGAGGATGAATCGCTAGCAACTCAGATTGTACGAATGGGGTGACAATTTGCTTGCTTTTGCCTTGATGTTTGCTCCCATGCTTTGGTGATGTTGCTCTTCAGGTTCCTGCTTCAGAATTTGGACTGGTTGGAAGACGAGCTGGGACCATACGAGGACGACTACATCATCATCGATTGCCCCGGTGAGCCGGAGTGACTCTTGTCAAGCTTTTGGGAGACGGTCTGCCGATGCTTTGCGCTCACCTTGCTGTCCCTTTTAATGCGTGTCTGTTCTGTTGTCGCGTAGGCCAAATCGAGCTTTACACTCACTTCCCCATCATGTCCAAGCTCATCAACGTCCTCTCCGTCAACCTCAACTTCCGTCTTTGTGCGGCCTATCTGCTTGAATCCCAGTTCATGGAGGACAAGAGCAAATACTTTTCTGGAGTGCTCTCCGCCATGAGTGCCATGATCAACCTGGAGGTGCCGCATATCAACGTGCTCAGCAAGATGGATCTCGTCAAACGAGGAGAGACCGGTACAGGAAAGAGAAAAGCGAGCAAGCGCGAAGTGGAAAGGTGCTTTTTGTGACTCATGCTATGTTCTTCATTGCCGCTACAGCCCAGGCTTATGCTCCTTTGTCGCGGTCTTCCCCTCCCAACCTCCCCTTCCCAGATACCTCAACCCAGATCCATTGCTTCTGGCCGACGAAGCAAACGCGGAAATGAACCCAAAATTCCATGCCCTCAATGAGGCCATCGTCCAGCTGGTAGGCTGCTCTACCGCCTTCTCTCCTCTGCAGAAATGCCATCGCGACCCTGTCTGATCGCTGAATCGATCCCACTCGATTCCCTCATCTCGCGCAAATGGCAGATCGACGATTTCAACATGGTCTCCTTCTTACCGCTCGACGTGACGGACGAGGACTCTGTCGGTCTTATCCTCTCCCACATCGATAATGCGATGCAGTACGGAGAAGACGAGGAAGTCAAGGAGCCAAAGGTCGGTTACTGCCGACACTTGTCATCGGCCATTGGAAGGCACTCACATCTCTTTTTCTCCCTCTTGCTCTTGTGGCGCCCATCGCTCGCAGGACATGGACGAAGGCGACTTTGCAGAAGAATGATCTTACGCGGCGCTCGGCTTTCCTCTTATCCGCATACTCTATAGAGCATCCGCGCCGTAATCGTCCGCGCCGCACCAATGGCAAGGGCGACCGAGCCTTCTCCTCTTACTGAGGCCTACCTACTTGTACTCTACAACTACAGCTACAACGCGTTTTAAAAATACAATCGCGCTTGGACGCGACGGTCGTCAAGTTCGGGTATCGTCCACGGCTAGTTGGGGTATGGTCGGGCTCATTTCTCATCCCACGTGCAGTAGCCAGAACGGTCGGACTGTTGCACCTCTCCACGCGCGATGACGGCTCCACTGTCGCCTCGGCCTAGCGCCGGGGGAGGCGCATCGGCACGCTCGGCGTGGCGGTATGGCTGGTCAAGTTGATCTCTTGCTGAATATCGACCTGGAATCCGTAGGCATAGCGACCTGAGAACGAGGCACCTACAGCGGAGTCGAACGCCCCTTCACTTTCGTCTGTCGGCCTCTCGAGCGCTTCGGAGTAGATCGCGATGAAGAAGCCGAGCTGGTAACAGGTCTGGACGAATCACCGCCGTCTGCGTCCTCAAGATTCTCGTCGCCGCCATGTTGCTGCTTGGCCTTTCGCTTACCATCCTTCTGGTCCTTCTTTAAGGTGCGATACCGATTCATGATCTAGAAGGGAGATGAGGTCGGCACGGCCAGTTACCGTCGAAGTTTGTCGGCTCGTCAATTTCTCTGTCGGAAGGAGACTATACTGGCTGGACACCGGACTTGCCTGGCTGTCTGTACGACCCTTGAGCAGCGATTGAATCTCCACCCACGACAGCTTGTCTTGGTCTTTGGCCTTGAGCAGAAGAATGTCCTCCTGCATGCACCAATGTATCAATTCCGATCAGACATCAACCACAGTGTCAGAATGGCATTCTCTCCAATCGAGGACAAAACACACTGGATGGACATCTCACCGCTTCTGTCCAGTTGCCCTTCTTGACGTCAGGACTAAGATGGTTCACCCATCTCTCTCTGCATTGTGGATCAGTCCTCCCCGGTACGCGCTGCTTGACTTCGGTCCATTTCGTGCCCAGCTCGGCCACAGCCTGACGAAGCAGCTCATCCTCTTCGGGTGCCCATTTGCCCCGCTTGATGGTGGGCATGAGCGACTTTGTCCACCGGTTCATATACGAGATGGGGGGCCTTGCGAATCCCAGGGCGTAGGACACTGGTGAGAACAAAAGTAGGGAGATAAGAAAGACCCCAAGGCATCAATCCGACCGCCTTCACGGGTGAAACAAGGAAGGATATGACTGCCACACTGACCGGCCACCCAACTGTCTCCATACTGTTCTACTGCCTTCCGAAGCTGCTCATCCTCCGTAGTCGTCCAAGGAACCTTCGCCGGAGGGTGCAAACAACGCCGATAAGCGAGCAAGCACTGCATCCCCGTCCGACCTGTCTGCTCAGGCGTGAACGCAATATCAAATATGAAATCAATATCGTCGCCTGACAAGCAAACAACACACTCTTACGGACAAGGGAAGAGTACAAAACACGCACACCCAGCTCCTGGGCTATCTTGATCCAATCCTTCGGACCGTTCCCGACTGTAAGGTCATTGAGCAGTTCGAGCTCGTCCACATCCCAATCTCCTCGCCTGACGCTTGGGTGGTCTTCTTCCAGCCATTGTATCCGACATTCGGCTGGGAAATGTGTGCCAATCTTATCGAGCATACACAGGGAAAATCAGAAGTTTGATTGAGTATGCAGATGCTCGATCGGATAAAGAGCGTTGTAGAAACCAGAGTAGGCCAATTCTCGCCGCCCTACGCACCTCACTAGCAATCCAACCCCAATCCAGAGCCTCAGTGTCGCGCATAAGCTTGTCTTCTTCAATCTCGTCCAAAGCTTCGTAAATGTCCCTTCCTTGAGCTCGCGCCAGCTTGGCGTACTCGCGTTGGTTACACTTGTATACCGCATCCGCTAGAAGGTCTTTGGACTTGTTCGGCCCTGATTATCGAGAAAGCAGGCAGATAGAGAACGATTTTGCAATTTTAATAAGCATATCCTTGCCCTCCTTTGGATGTGCGAGCTCACAGACTTACATGACCTATTGCTGACGAGCAATCGGAGCTCCTCGGCTTCTCTCGTCCGCTCCCGAAGAGCATCTATTCCATAGAACAGGCCGTCAAAACGGGGCAAAATAGCTTGCTTGCCGTGCAAAGAGAAAATGTGCTGAGTCGGCTCCTCGTACAGCTCAGCCTCGGCGCGCTTTAATCGAACCTGGGAGTCGAGGCGTGGATGAAGCGGAATGGAGCGTAAGACGAAGACAACAGGCCTCAAATATGTTTCCATACCATCCAGGTGAAAAGATAGATGCTCACCCATAACGAGTCCAGCTCCCCCTGGGTCTCGTTCAAAAGACGAATGACGTTGACGATGGCTTCCTGTTTGCGACGGTTCGCATCCAAAGCTGCACGAGCTTCTCTCCGTATCGTCGACAGCTGATCCACGTCATCTCTGTCAGAATCGACCGGCAACGTGTGCACAGACTCGCTAGCAATAGCGCTGGACGGAAAATGGGGCAAGGCGGTGGCTCGAGGTGAGCTGTTTTCGAAGGTTGCTGTTCGCGGGACCACGCACCTACCTGGACGAGCTTGCGGAATGAGAGTTTGGACCAACGTCCGCTTGAGAGAGCCGACCGCGCTGGGCACACCCTCCGCCCACGGCTGTGGACGAAGACATGACTGGCTAACCAATCCAATCGCTACTTCGAAGTCTTGCCCCAGGAGGCAATGAAGGGTGTGTGTTGCTCAAGCCAGTTCCTATCTGGGACGTCGGCCAGCTTATCTGCTGCGGTCGCGATGACAGAAGGTTCGACCGGCTTAAGGCACGATCACGACGACTACCGACATTCAGAGATCACATCGCCATGGTGAGTAGCTGCACAACTAATCAGTGAAGGATGTGTCCGTCCATAGAGTCAAGTGGCCTGTCGGCTCATTGTGCTTTCATCGGGTGCGCTCCTTCGATCTGCATCGCTCTAGGCCAACGCTTCGCAGAAGCGCATCGCGGCGGAGAATGCAAAGACGCTCCGGACTCTGCGCATCGGGTTCCTCGTCTCTAACGTGAGTCTAAGGCCACGCAAAGATAGAATCAGGACCAGAAGACTGGGAACTAGTTGATTTGAGGTCATCTGTTTGCTCTGCTCACCACCAATCGCTCGACTTACGGACTCACCCGGTCCTGTTCTCCTAACAAGCTGGTGCACATCCTTGTCCGCCTCGTCCTCTTCCGATCCTCTCTCACGTACACCCTCCTCTTCGCCTATGTGGCTTCTACGGGAATTGCGGTTGTGCTTTGGCGCCAGCTCGAAGCGATGGGCACTCCGCGGTTTGATGCCCGTGGAGCTCTCATCAGCGCTGGCGACGATCTCGCACAGGAAGGTTTGACGGCGTGAGTAGCCGCTGGGCCTCATGGATTAATGTAAAGTCACGGCGACCTTTGAAGGTTGCACGGTTCGAGGCTGCAATTTGTTGCCCTGCTTCATTCACTGACGATGGATATCTCCTCCACCCAACAGCTACATGTTCGATATCGTCTACGTGACATGGTTCGTACACGTCGCAACGGCCATCCTTTCCGACAAGTTCTGGTGGATATACCTCGTCGTGAGTTTTCCGCGACCTCTAGTGATCGATCGGGTGGACCGCACACGCATGCACTAATGCTCGTCCAATGACCCATGACCCGCTTCAATCTTCGCGCAGATCCCGGCGTATGCCTCATACGTGCTCTACACAAAAATCATACGACCTTACCTGCTTCCAAATGGCATCTCCGGTTTACTCGGGGGAGGTCGAGGACGGGCCGCTGCAGAAGAGAGTAGCAGTTCGGGGGAGCCGGGGTTGTCCAAGCGACAGCAGAAGTTACAGAAAAGAGCGGACAAGGGGGACCCTAGAGTACAGAGGAGGGAGGGGAGGCGATGACCCCGTCCCTTTCCCTTCTATTGTGTAGCAATCCGAGCGAGACGATCTTGTGCGTCTGATAAGAACACCGCTTAGGATACTCCGGAGATGGCCGCCACCGCTTTGTCATCGCCCAGCCTGCTGCTTGGCCTGCTGCTTGACGATATTGCTCATCTGCATGAGCTTCCTCTCGTCGTCGCGGAGGTAGTAGAGCTTTGCCCTCCTGGTCCGCTTCAACCCCACCGTGCTCCCCGATCCCGGCCTGGCGCCGCGTGGCTTGTCTGCCCTTTCGACCACCCTGATAGCCTTGATCATAGGCGAGTAGAGTGGGAAGCGCATCTCCATGCCCGTTTTGTTGACAATGGTGCGCAGCGTGAACGCCGTATCAACACCGCGACGCCGAACACCGATGAGAACGCCAGAGACAGTCGCCACGGATGTCTTGCTGGCGTTCGTGTACGACTGAACGACTAATACCGACCCGGATGGCACTCGCTTCGGAGAGCGGCGGGAGAAGAGGGAGGTGAGTGCGCCCGAAGGGTCGTAATCGCTACGGAGCGCAGCGTTGATAGATTCGAGAATTCGCCGCGTTGGTAGCGTGGAGCGGCCAGTCGTCGTGGGTTTTATGGAAGAGGAAGTGGCGGAGCTTGGGGAAGTGATAGCGGACGATGCAAAAGGATAGGAGGTACCTGAAACAGACGAGATGCGAATAAGCTCCAGTTTGACGCCTTCTGTGACCTTCTCTAATGCTCACCGCCCGTTTCGGCGCTCGTTGACACTCTCCTGACTTGAAGACCGCTCAAGGCCCTAGCCGGATGCGCAACGGCCTTCACCTTGCTCTCAATAGACAGCCTTGAGAATGCCTGTGTAAGCGTAGCCCTGATCGAAGGGATCGCCATGACTTGAGATCCTGGTGAGCACGCAGATGGATCGAACTCGGCTGCACGTCAAGTCTTCGGAGACCGAGCAAGGCCAATCACGTGATCGTGTGAAATCGAACGCACACATCTACTACCGTGGCGACTGGGACGCTCACCGCGATCATCATCCATCACTCTTACCTCCTTTCACCATCACCTAGCACAGTCCATCATGTACAACGGCATTGGACTGACCACCCCGCGCGGCTCGTGAGTTTCCCTCGGACTCTGGATCTACGCGGTGGCTTCTTTTTCTCCTCCTATAGGAGTGGCGAATAACCTGTTCTCTGGTTAACTGACACCCTCTCATTCGTTCTTCTTGTCCCACTCTAGCGGCACCAACGGCTACATCGTGCGAAACCTCTCGCACGTTCGCACGCGCGAGATTCATCCCCAGGACAAGGCACTGGACTTTAACAGAGATGACAAGCTCCGCCATCGCGAGCCCGACGCGGGCATCTTGGAACACGAGCGCAAGCGCAAAATCGAAGTGAGGTGCATGGAAAAGAGGCTGGAGCTTGAGGAGGAAGGGTGAGTTTGTCATCCTGTCATACCAAATGTTTAATCAAGCCTTGCTTTCACCACGATGATGCCAAATTGACACAAGAACTGACCTTCTGTTGTGCCGGTCTCAGCATCATTGGCGATGAGCTGGAAGCGCAAGTCGCGGCGCTGCGAGAGAACCTTCTTCAAACCCTCGCCGCCGCACCTGCTGCCGTGGCTAAGATGGGCAAAAAGCCTCCGCCTCACCACTCACACGAGTCGTCCGCGCTCAAGACGTCTGAAAACTCCAAAATGCAGCGTGCTTTAGGCGTAGATACGGACTACAAGGAGGGAGACGCCTTCGATCGCGAGTTGCAGGAGCGCAAGCGGTTGGAGCGCATCGAGGAGCGCGAGAGGCGGGCCAAGGAGAGGCAGGAAAGGGAGAGGGAGCGCGAGGATAGGCGGAGGGAGAATGAGAGGAAACGGGACGAGATCAGGGCGATGGGCGAGAGGAGGCGGAGGGAGTGGGAGCGCGAGAGGGAAGAGATGGACAGGCGTCGCTCGAGCGGCAGGAGGAATCCACGTGCGAGAGATGACCGGGACCGAGACGCGTCTCCGCCACCTCTGAAGCGACCGCGGGACTACTCTCCGCCACCCAGGCGTGATCGTTCGCCACCTCCGCGACGGCGCTACGACGATTACGACAAGCCCCCTGCCCGCCGGGGTGGACGCTCGCTCTCCCGTTCACCCTCATATGACAGTCGTAGCCCCTCGCCACCGCCTCGTCGGAGGGGACGCTCACCGTCGTCGTCGGCGTCGTCGCGCTCGCGCTCGCGTTCTTACAGCTCCTCTTCTAGTCGGAGCGTTTCCCCGCCTCGGCGTCGCCGCGATGATTCTCGGAGCGTTTCCCCACCTCCTCGGCGTCACCGTGATGATTCTCGGAGCCTTTCCCCACCTCCTCGGCGTCGCCGTGATGATTCTCGGAGCGTTTCCCCACCTTCTCGGGGTCGCCGCGATGGTTCTCGTTCTCCGCCGCCAATGCGCCGGTCTAAAGAGCGCAGTCTGACTCCCGACTTGCGGGATAACAGGAGCCAAAGCAAGTCTTGAGTTGCAGCCTGCGTGCTCGCTCGTTGCGGCTGCTCGAATAAGTCCTATTTGTGGATAGCTTCCCTGATCTCCTTGCTTCTTAACACCATTTCAACGCTCCTCTCGTTCTCAATCTCTTTCGTAGGTTGTGCTCTTGTTGGGTGGCTGCGGTTTGAACGCCAGGTGAAATCGAGCAAGGCCTTGCTACCGTTTGCCGATCAAATGATACTAGTTCCGGAGTGGGCAGCCACTTTGTGTCACAGGCTAGGGGTTAAGCACCGTGGCACGGCGAAGGGACAAAGCGACAATGTATCGCTGAGCAGAGTCTTTCTAACTAAACCGTTCTCCGGAAGAGGGTCGACGCGAATGACTGGATAACACTTTCGTACCCCCAAACTCGACGTTACAGAGAAAAATGTCTTCTCTTCGGATAGCTCTATCCCTGCATCTCCACATCCGTATCATCTCCACCCTGCTCGCCGCCTCCGGTGGTGCTGGGCTCAGCGGCGGCACCTGCACCTGCACCCGCACTTGCCGCTGCTCCTCGCCTTCCACTGCCAGCGCCGGGGAGCTCTCTGGGAGGAAGCTGGTCAAGCCACTGCTTCAGCTCGTTGCCCTCGACGATCTTAAAGCGCTTGTCCACGCCGACGATACCGACGGAGGTGTTGAGTGTATCGAGCTCCTTGTCCTGCTGCAACGAGTCCCTCAGCGCCCGCAAGCCGTGCATGACGAGCGTGTCGAGATCGACTATTTGCGTAGAAGAGGGCATATGAGCAAGCGAATAGTCGGTCAGGAATGGGCGTTCGAGTCGCACACGTCCGTCGGGAGCATCGCACTCACCGTCCTTGAACTCTTCGTAATGCTTTTCGAGATACGTCCTGGAGCTCTGACTCCTGCTGCCCATCGCCATCGCATAAAACTCGAAGCAGTTACCTGTCGGGTTGAACTCGTACAAGTGCGGGCCCGTCTCCTAGAAGCCAGTCGGCAAGATGACGACAACGTCACGGTCATTATGGGCAGACATTCAGCTGTCGAGCCGTTCCAGCGGGCACTCACGTCATGACCAGCCACGAGGAATCCGACACCGTAGGGGCGCTTGCCGTACTGCATCGTGTTCATCTGGGCCCCTGCATACGTTTACCGACCGAGCAAGGAATGCAAATTATCTGTCAGCGCTACAAGCAGCAACTTCTGTCATAACGAGCGCCCGCGGTTCCGAGTTGCTTAATTCGGCTAGGCACTCACGATCAGCAATGGCGTTCACGATCCTGTTGATCGGGAGCGGTCGGTCGTAGAGCATACGGGAGGAGAGCGCTTGCTGCCGCATAAAGTTGCTGTGAAAGCAAAGCAAAGAATAAGGACAATATATTCAAAACAGAAATGAGCTGGCTGGGAGCAGAGAGGCGCTTCGGACGCACCTCAAGACGCGAGCATCGCTCGTGAGACCGGCGAAGGCGATGCCGATGTGATTGTCTATCCGCAGAAGCTTCTTCTGATACGACGCCAACTCGCCCGTGGAACGCTGGAGAGAAGAGGATATGGGCCGATACAAGTATAACATTCGTCAGCAAGATGAACTTATACAGATCATACCGAACGGCTTATACCTCGCAGAGAAACGAGCCCAAGGGCGTACCTTCAACCCAAGCACAACGCAGTGCGTATCGCTCCTCAAACCCACGACGGCCGAGCCTTGCTTGACGGCCTCACAGGCATACTCGACCTGGTGAAGACGGCCCTGAGGCGAGACTGCGTAAAAGAAGAAACATGGCGAAGAAACATGGCGAAACGAGCGACGAGGGAGCGGTTAGAACAGCGTCGGACGCAAGGCTTGTGATAACGGACTGTCATTCCATCGAGGAAACACTCACAGACGGTGTTATCGCTGTCGTAAGTGCTGATCCAGGAGCAATTGTCGTACAAAGAGATGGAGGGATGCGAGATCGTCAGCGTGTTGCTCGAAAGGGAAGACAGTTCAATTGCTCATCGTATCCTCACTTGCGAAACTGCAAAGATGCACAACAAAGGCAAACGTCAGAAAGAAGCACTGGTGAATAGACTAGCTTCCCACCAAGGCGAGAGACCATGGCGCTCACCATATCAAATCTACGTCGTCGTAAAGGAACGGAGAACGGTGGATGAAGGGATGGTCATGTCTCCATTCGCCTCTCCGCGCTTCGCGAGGCCGCGTCAACCACCAGCGATCGCTTTCCACCCCTTCGCCGCGTATCTCCGTCGCCGCAGTTTCTTGCGAGAAGGTATCGGCTCATGTCAAGGTCTCCGTTCTGTCTCCACCGACGACGCTTCAAGGAGAAGCAATCGTCCCGTCTCTCGTTTTCTTTGAACTCGCTGAGGGAAGGAGACACATAGGGAGAGATGCGTCCGCTCACGGAGGACGAGACCAAGGCGGTCTTTGAAAAGTTGGCGAACTATATTGGCAAGAACATCGTGAGTCGAGCAATCGCGAAGCAAGGCCCACCTGATGTCTTCGCTCGTCGCCCTTTCAGGCTCCTTTCCTGAGAATGGCGCTGACCATTTTCTTGTTAACTTTGCGGGCCCTCATTTATATGCACAGGTACATATCATTGATCGTCCCGACGGCTCTTACTGTTTTCGCCTTCACCGTGACCGAGTATACTATGTCTCGGAGGAGTCGATGCGTAAGGCCATTTCCATCGCCCGGCCCAACCTCATCTCCCTAGGCACCTGCTTTGGCAAGTTTAGCAAGAGCGGAAAATTCAAGCTGCATATCACCTCTTTGGACTACTTGGCGCAGTACGCAAAGTTCAAGGTGGGCAGTTGTACTCTGTTCAGTGACATGAAAGAGCGGCTCTGCCGGTCGAAGGTGAACCCGGTATGCTCACAATGTATGAGGATCTTGTGTTGCTCCTCGGGCTGTTCTATCATTCACACCTTCAGGTATGGATCAAACCAAATGGAGAGATGCCCTTCCTGTACGGCAACCACGTCGTCAAAGCACACCTCGGCCGCATTACTGAGGACACCCCCGAACATCAAGGTGTTGTCGTGTTCAGCATGAGCGACGTCCCGCTGGTGAATCATTGTTCTCCTTGCTCCATTGTCGAGATCTCGTCGATCGTTAGCAAGCCGTCCGTCTTTGGATGCGAGCTCGCTGACGAAGGTGAACATGGCCTCTTACCGCTCCACTTCTTCCTTCAGGGCTTTGGCGTGACGGCGCGATCGACGGTGGATACGCGAAAGCTGGACCCTACGAGCATCATCGTCTTCCACCAGGCCGATGTCGGAGAGTATCTTCGCGATGAGGTGAGCAGATCTTCTCGATATCGGCTTCAAAGCTGCTCTCGCTCTGACCGCGAGACTGAATCTTCTCTGGTCCTCTTCGCCATACTCGACTGCAGGAAACGCTATTCTAGGACATCCTTCTTCATCGTCACCCTCCCATCTTTCTTTTCTCGTCTTGGGATCTCTCAGTTTCGAGGTTCCACGCACTCCATGTACAACTACGTAGTGAAAGGTTTTCCACCTCCGTATGCCTTTCGGTTCATCAGCTACCAAACCCTCTCCCAGAGCGTCGATGCCAAAAGTGCCCAATCCTATACGTGGGTAGAACCGTGTGGCCAGAGACAGCGCCTCTTTCATTCATTCCTCATCGTCATCTTCTGCCGCCGCCGCCTCCTCCTCCGCGGGCCACTCCGCATCGAACTGCGCAGGCACCTCCACCCAGTCGACACGACAAAGACCGCTGGCCGTGCCGCTGGCCAGAAGAACCGCCCGACCGATGTTCGGGCTCCAGCACACGCGCCTCGTCGCCACCTGCGCGGGCCACGCCCCGGTTTGAGAGAACGGATTAGAGCTGCGGATGATCTGTAGCTCTGGTGGAAGTTCCTGTCGTCGGTCAGGCGACGTCGCCGAACGTCAGTTGAATGAAAAGACATGGGGAGTGTTTTTAGAAGACGTCTAAGGTGGAGTCGGGGCTCGTGCGGAGCTCTCACCTCGGGCTTCATATTGTCGATCATGCGATACTCCCCTGTGAGACGATTCAGGTCAAGATGAAACACTCGCCAGACAAGCTGGGAAGACGTTTGTCGCACGAAAGACGGCCGTTAGCAAAGTCTACACATTACTTTCGAGCCAGGAGAGTCTGAACCGTTAGAGCTCGAAGACCATCGCTGACCTTGACGGTGTCGCCGGTGGGCGAGAGCCTTCGCAAGTTCCTGATAGTGTTGCTGACCTTGACATATCCGTCGGCGCCGCCGCTGGCCGTGAAAGGGTGAAAAGATGAGCAAGCAAGGCTGAGGACCCGTCCAGAGTGGACGTTGAAGCCAATCGTCGCGCCAAAGTTGCGGGGCTTGTTAGACAGGACGCGGACAGAGTTGTCGGACGAGTCAAAGACGGGCGAGCCCATGTACGAGTTATATGCGATGGCGTTCTTTGTTTCTGGCGAGTAAAAAGACGGTATGTTTGGTGATGATAGGTTTAGGCCGGAGGAAGCATCTCAGTTCTCCGATGAGAGCTCGACGGAGAGGCGCACACACCTCGAGAGTGAACGATGACCAGCGGCGACCAGGGCTGCCTCAGGTCGACCATGACCGTGCTACCGTCCAGACCCACGGAGAAGAGGACGTACGGCTCAGCGTCCACATCCGGGGCGCCATTAATGTCGTCAGGGGGCCGCATTTGCCAGGTCAGATCACGCACGGCGCTTTGGTGCGCGGAGATGACGTGCTGCGGGAGGACTGATGATGGAGGACAGGAGAGGGTAGAGCAGATGAACGGCAGAGCGCAACGCGAAAGGCTCCTGTTTGTGAGGTTCTATTCACCTTCCTTCCCACCAGAGCGTAATGCATCACCAACGCGCCACACGGCGATCGTCCCTACGAAAGCAAACGGAGACGAGATTAGGGACACATAATTGGTGCGCACACTAAAGACATTGCGGTGCCAATAAGCACAGTCCGTGTAAGGAAAGAGAAATTCACCTTCCGAGTAACCTACAGCCATTAATTCGCTTCCGGCCCAGGCGAGGCATTCCGGAACGGCATTTTGAAGATCGAGGCTGAGCAAAGGCTCGAGCTTAACTGTTGAGCGCTCAATGAAATAGGACAGATGGTGAGCAAGCGAGCAGTGCTTAGAAACCAAAAATGCTGAGCAGGCGCATGGACGTACCAAACAAGGCCACATCCTCTCGGTGTGGAAGCGCGGTAGGGTTGGGCACGGCGAAAAACGAAACGGTTCCGTCGAGGCCGGTTGCGGCGAGCACGCCGAGCTTGGGCTGCTTCCCGGCTTCTGATGTTGATGGCTATAAAGTGTCGTAGAGAGAGTCTGTGGTAAGTCTATGTGGACCATATCACACGTGCAAGCCAGAGTAACGGGGGGAAATGGAACTCGCATCGTCGTAAGCACCGTGCGGACACCACTTGATATCGCACGCCGCGCCGGTATCGACGCAAAGAACCATTTCAAGCCTAGCTTGGCCGCTCTCCCTCTCCTTCTCCTTGCCTTTGCCGTTGACCCTGTTCTGCATAGGCGCCGACGGGTCTTCGTCCCCCGAATCGTCCGGCGCGACGCTCCAAATCTGGATGCTTCCAGGAACAGGTCGAGGTTCGCGAGTGCCTACGAATGAGTGGGCGGGAGAGGAAGGCCCCGTCGCAATGGCAATGTACTCTTCATCTGAGGAAAGGAGAGTACGCACGATACCGTCAGCGCGTGTGTACGAGAAGTCAACTGCTTGGGCCAGCAGTACCATCTGATCGACAAGAGAACGGCCAAGGCGGTGCTCACCGGCACAGAGATGCACAGGAATCGGACAGACGTCGAGGCCCCAGACTGTACCTCCCGCGTTAAAGATGTGGCCGATCTTCCCCGGCGAAAACTCGTCTGCAGAGGACGGGACCGGAAAGAAGCTGTCGGCCGCCTGAGCTCTCTAGAGTCAGGCCCAAATACCATGTCGAGCTTACCGAGTCTTCTAGACTGCCATTTCTCAAACTCGACCTTTTGCTGCTTTCCCGCGGGCCCGACGAAGCAGGGTATCTGACCGTCCTTACTGATAGTTTCAGGGCGAGCCAAGGAGGGATCCAAGGGAGAGCGACCGGACTCGTCGGCTTCCGTGTCTTCAACGGCTGCCTCGCCATCGGTGGCGGATGGTGATGTAGAGACATATGGAGCGGCCTGTCTGTGGAGCAGCGGGGAAAAGGTAGGCATGGGAGAAAGGGAGGGAACGGTTATCGGAGAAGCGAGACGGTATGCAACGATTGTTTAATGGGTTCGATTCGGGGAATTTCAACAAAAGAAGACTCACTCTTCCGTAAGGATCTCCATATCCTTCGACCTCATTCTCACAGCTCGCAAACCTCTCACAGTGGACGCGTCCATCCCTTCTCTATCCTCCGCGTCGTTTTCTTTTTCACCCCACCTCTTACCCGGCCACCACCCGTGATCTTCCATCAGAGCCCCACCAGGAACGGCGAATAGCTTAGTCCAGTTCCGTGTCACTCTCTTCCTGGTAAGCGGAGAAACGGGGGCGTGTTCCACTTTCAGCTTCAATACCCCCGCCTGAGGCCACCTTAGACCGCTGACAGCGCGCCCACCACCACCACTGCCTCCTTGGAGACGAACGGAGGGAACTGGCTCGAAGCCGTTGTAAACCTGCTCGAGACGAAGGCGATTGTACGATTGGGGAGTGTGTGTAAATGTCGGATGCGCAGGGGCTCCGTATCCTTCTCCACCGACGCCGCCGGGAGGCTTTTTGCGCGAGGAGCCCGTCCGGATTTGTCGCGGTTGACGAACAGAAGGATGTCGAGGTGTGCGGGGTGTTCTCGACAGCCCTTCTTCGGTCCGGAGCGTTGCAACGCGTTCCTGCGTTCCTTTCTCATCGTAGCCGTCGTTGTCATCCTCCTCCTCCTCGTCCACATATGCCTCCTCGCTGTCATCGTCGACGTCCATCATGTCCTCGTCTCGGTGGCGCCGTCTCCCTCTCCCGCTACTGGTCTGCCCATCTTCCTCGCGGCCCTCGGCTGCACTGTCGCCATCGAGGTCTGCACCGGAAAAGTAATCGGCAGCCGATTTGCGCTGTATCGAAGAGGTCGAGAGCCGGGTTGTTCGACGCTCCGCCATGTTTTTACCACAATGGAAGTCATACGAGCAGCTCAGCAGTGGCTGTCCGCATGTTGCGTGTAGATGATCGCCGATCACGTGACAAACGAACGAGATATTACATAATTCCTTCTGTTTACTCTGGCAATGCGGATATTCGGTCCGGCTGCGCAGTAACTGGACGGGATTAGCGGGATGACGAAGGCATCCAAGAGGACGCGAAACGACTTTGACGGAATCGACAAAACCAAAGCTAATCTTCTTCGCTTTGTTCGAGCTGTTGGGGCGAGCGTGAGACGCAAGAGCGAGTTAGTGACATGTTTGGAAGGAGTCCAAGCCTTTCGTGCTGCTGTAGCGCTGGCAGAGCCATTCACCTTAGGTGGCCAGGGAAGGAGTCCATCATATTGGTGAAGCTAGGTGATGCCAAAGATCCTGCTGACATCGCAAAGCGCCTTCTCCACCAGGGAAGGAGCGATGATCGTCATTCCTGGTGTCCTCATTCCAGGCGGAACCCAAAGGCGCCCATTTCCTACAAGAGGGCTGAGCTCCAATGGGACCTCCAGGCCGCAGGGGCACCAATTGGTACGCGTTGCGACCCGTTGGGGGAAACACTAAGTCTGATCATCGGGGCGGGGAAGGAGGGGGAGAAGTCTACTCCTTGGGTGGGGGGATAGACTTGGAGGCTAGAGGTATGCGTCTACTTGAGTAGGAAGATGAGAGAGGTCTACCTGGGTGGGGGATGGGAGATATTAGGATGGAGGGTTGGGAGACATCTACTTAGATGGAGGGATGGGTTTGGAAGGAGCAATGATCGTCATCCCTATGTTTCCCCCAGGAGCTGCCCAGTGGGTTGAGCTCAGACAGGAAATCCATAGGAGCAAGGCGGGTACCCATTGCAACCCTGTTGGGGTGAAACGCAGTCGGATCATCGGGAGTGCGTAGGAGAGGAGAGGTTTAGGTGGAGCGATGGGAGACGTCTACTTGGACGGAGGGATAGGTTTGGAAGGAGCAATGATCGTCATCCCTATGTCTCCCCCTCAACGTTCCCGCAGGAGCTGCCCAGTGGGTTAAGCTCGACCGGGAAATCGATAGGTGCAAGGCGGGTAGCCATTGCAACCCTGTTGGGGGTCGGATCATCAGGAGTGGGTAGAAGGGGAGAGGTGGGAATGAGGAGGAGAAGACTGTGTAAGGCTAGCTAACTGAAGCCGCAGTGGTGGTGCGTGAGGGTGGCCCGGGCCGAGTTCGTGTGAGAACAGGCGAAGGGGCTGAAGCGGTAGCGATGATTGCGCGAGGGCGGCCCAGATCGAGTTCCGTGTGAGAATATCGAACGTGCTGAAGAAGTAGTGGCGCGCGTGGGCGGCCCAGGTGTGAAATTAGGCGCACTGGCTGATGAAATAGTAGTGGTGCGTGAGGGCGGCCCAGGTCGAGCTCTGTGTAAGAACATCGACGAATTCCTGAAATAGTATGGACCACAAGACATGTTAAGTCTTCGTTTCCAAGGTCGGAATGCCTGACTTCCCCAATACACTCACTTCATATGGTGATTAGCCAGGATAGAGTACCATCAGGACCGCCGCGGTGATGAAGATGCCAAAGATTCAGGCGTTAAGGAGCAGACGCAGTTTATGATGGAGTCGGTGGCATGGTGTGAGGGTTATGGCAAAGCGGGACGAGAGAGGAGAAGGCTTGCCAGTAATGGTTATGGAGTAGGGAGAGGAGTAGGATCCTGGAGCGGGTTGGCTTGAAGATGGAGGAGGGAGAGCGGGCGGGGAAACGGTCCCTTTTTATACTTTCTTCCTGGGACCGGACCGCTCTTCGTTCATGACAAGGGCATTTGTTGAGTGTGAATGAGACCATGTCCCACCTCGGGATGAAGATGGAAAGGACAAAACAATGTCTCGACTTCCTCCCTCTCCGTCTCCCCAACCCTTCCGTTTCCCAACGCTTCCATCTCCCAATCCTGCACGGCAGCCGCTCTGTCCGTCCGCGCGAGGAAATCTTGTATTAGTGCATAAATGCTCCGCAACGCTTCCGTCTCTCAACGCTTCCGTCTCCTAATCATGTACGGTGGTCGCTCTGTCCGTCATAGCTGGTCCGTCTGCGCGAGGAAGTGATGTACCAGCAAATAAATACGCCTCCGTTAGGTCGCTTCCTGCGCCGCAACGTGGCCGAAAAAAGGTTCCCAGGTGGCGGACTCGGCACAGTCAAGCAAAAAGAGGGGCTCCCGGAGGGCCCGGTGTCGCTGGCGATGAGAAGAGCCTCGAGCAAGTTACGGAGCATGCGCTCTGCCGTGGAAAGAAGACAAACAGCAAGCGTTGAGTATACGAGGCGCCGGTACAGTCCTGCTATCCAGAGGGAATGACGTATACCATTGACGTTGACGACAACCTGCGCGTTTTCCCGAATGCCTTCTCCCTCCTTTGCCGGCGGCTGCAGGTAGGCTTAGAAAAAAAAGAAATTGGCGTTCCTTCCCTTTGCGTACATCTCGGCCGCAATCCTCTCGGGGTCGTTGTTTAGGAAGTCGAGAGGGACATGGTGGACATGGTCTGGCAGCTTGCCAGACGGCGGCCACCTGGGTGAGCGTAAGCGTCGGACTAGCGCTGGGGAATACGAGTCTGAGGGCTCCAATGAAGATTGAGAGACAGGTTGAACAAATCGGGCCAGGGTATGGTGAGCAAAGCAAGAGGCACTCACGGTCCGCGCCAGAGATGCCATTGGCGCCGGTGACGATGGCGCTGAGCCCCCCGAATTCCCCGGGAAGACGGGTAGGGCATGGTAAATGCCCTCAGACTGGACGAGATGCGCCTTGAAGAAGCTCAACTTTGTGCTGGTGGGAGCAATGGTGAGCGCGGGCCGTTTCTAAGAGTCAGGTCGACTCTTAGCCCGCCTCGACGGCACTCTATTGCCACGGACGCAGCATGCCCTACTGCCGAGCGCGCACAGTCCAGCAGGTTGTGGACGAACGGTGGTCAGCAGCTTGCTCGGAGGTTGAGGTGTTCAAACACGCCTGGGAAAGGAGGAGAGATATGGGCGGTGCTTCCTTTTCCTTATTGAACGAATGCATGCTCGGAAGGAATTGCACATACGCCCGTACAGTTGGTATATGTCTCCGCGACCCTCATTCCCGTCGTCGCTCGTGGTGGTGGTCGATATGGGTCACGTGCGCGAACGACCTGGCCGGCTCGACTTGCCCTTCGATCAAAGGCCGCCGGAACGGAGGCAGACGGCTGTTAACGGTGTTCTTCGGTTCCTGCGCGGCAGGCAAGAGCGGATCACGTGCGCTCGAGACGAAGATGATCAGATCAGCAGATCCAAGTAAGAAGAGCCGACGAGAGGATGAGCCGATCGCCGCGACGACGGACCTCCCCCGCACAACTCGTCCTCCTCCTCCTTTCGCTCCCCCATCTCCCACATTCCCTTCGACCATGTCCTTCTCCTCCCCTCCTTCTCCGCCCTCCACCAACTCTGGCGTTCACACGCCCTTGTCTGCCCCTCTTGCAGCCGCGCTCAGCAACATCGAGAGTCAGTTCCACCTCTCCACCCCAAAGCTCAGACAGATCGTCGACCACTTTCATGTCCTTTTCCGCGATGGCCTCCAGAGGTATGGAGCCGACATGGCCATGGTCCCCACCTTTGGTGAGCTTGACCACCGTCCTATTCCCTCGTTCTTCCTGTCCCCTTCCTTGTCTCGCTCTCCTCTGTCCGCTCACCACGTCCACCGTCCCGGAACAGTCACCGGCGTCCCAAACGGTTCAGAACGCGGCACCTTTCTTGCCCTTGATTTGGGCGGTACCAACCTGTGAGCTTCTTAATGTGCATCTCCCTTCCAACGGCTACGTCCTAATGCCTCCAGAGGCGCTCCTTCTTGACGCCTTTCCTACCTCCGTGCGGCTTTTCCGCAGACGAGTGTGCGAGGTGCGACTCCTGGGGAACCGCGAGTTCACCATGAAGCAGGAGAAATACAAAGTGTGAGTGGCTATGCGAGCGAGTGAGCGAGAGGATTGGCGACCTCTCCAAGCGTTTCGATCGTGCGCTCAAGTCTCCCGTCCATCTCCTCGCTTCCCTCCTCCCTTCGCTCGTCACCCCACTTACAGCTCCGAGGCACTCAAGGGAGGGCCGGTGCAGAACCTTTTCAACTACATCGCAGACAGCGTAGACACCTTCCTCACCGACTTTGGCACTACCGTCGGCTCCGGGGAACCTTTGCTCATGGGCTTCACTTTTAGCTTTGTGAGTATGACAGCGGAAAGGACGGGTGGCTATACTCTATGAAGACCTCGAGGAAAGCGGCAGAGGAAAAGCAACACTTGTGGATTGGAAAGTCTTTATACTTGATGGTAGGCCGATCTCTCGGACTGCTTAACCTGTCCTTTTTCATCTCAACCAGCCTGTCGACCAAACCGCCATTGACCGAGGCAAGCTGGTGAGTGCGAGTGACACCAAGCGGCGCTGCGGCTAAGATTATGGCGCTAACCGCATACGTTTCTAGATCCATTGGACCAAAGGTTTCCACTGTCCCGACGCACCGGGTAAGGATGTCGTTCAACTCCTTCAAGCTGCTCTCGATCGTAAACACATCAAGGTGCGAGTGAACGCACTGGTGAACGACACAGTCGGAACGCTCCTCACTCGGGGCTACCAGACTGGTGGCGCCCTTGTCGGCGCCATTTTTGGCACCGGCACCAACGGCGCGTACGTCGAGAACCTGGAGAGGATCGAAAAGCTAGGCGACGCCATCAAGGACCTCGAGCGTCAGCAGGCGAGACTGGGCGCGAGCGACAATATGCCGGATCACATGATTGTCAATACCGAGTGGGGCGCGTACGACAACGAGGTGAGCGAGCGGCTCATCGGATTTCGCACACGTCTGGCAAGGATGCCAAGGACGGGGCCCGTTAGACTGACTGTGGATTCCATCTTCGCTCTGCTGGCATCGCTCTGGTTCCCGCCCGCAGCGAAAAGTGCTTCCTATCACGCTCTTTGACAACCACGTCGACCGAAAGTCCATTAACCCTCGCCAGCAGACGTTCGAGAAGATGATCAGCGGCATGTGTGAGTAATCGGTTGGGGAGAAGGAAAAGAGGATGCCTTGTTCGTTTGACTGGCCTCGCGTGGCATCCTCATTCGCCGTCCCTTGTTCGTTCGCGACTCGTCGCAGATCTGGGCGAAGTGACCCGAGTCTGTCTGCTTCACCTCGTCGACCTGTCTCTGCTCTTCTCCGGCTACTCGTCCACCCTCCTCAACACCCAATACGGCTTCGACACAGCCTACATGTCCTCCATCGAGGCGGACGACTCCCCGGACCTGTTGGCGACGCGAAGGGTGCTCGTGGGCACGCTCAAGCTGCCTCGAGAGCACGTGTCGGATCAGGACTGCCGTGTGGTCAAGCGCGTCTGCAGGGCCATCGGCATGAGAGCTGCTCGTCTCTCCGCATGTGCCATAGCCGCCGTCATCCTCCATACAGGCAAGGTGCAGGGGAAGGGGCAGAGGAGCGACTCGAAGGTGAAGGGAGAGGCGGACGAGGAGGACGCGATTTACATCGGTGTCGATGGCAGCGTCGCCGAGTTCTATCCGGGCTTCCAGGACCGCATGCGAAAGGGTTTAGCCGAGCTGTTGGGGGAGGAGGGCGAGAAGAGGATCAAGATGGGTTTGGCGAAGGATGGCAGCGGCGTCGGGGGTGAGTGAGCGATTCGTTTCGACGTGGTCGGGACTAGAAGGCGTACGCCTCTCCGAATGCGCTCTGTCTCCCACTTCTTTGCCCGCTGTCTCGTCTTTGTTTTCGTCTTCGTCGTGTTGGCGACGTCCCTCCCATCATATCATCTCATCTCTCACGACTGGTGTCTCTTCCTCCTTCCCGGCGATTTTTGTTTTTCCCCTTCCTTTCCTCTCCCAGCCGCGCTTACGGCACTGCAAGCGAAGAAGCAGGAGGCTTCGGGACACAAGGTGGTCGTCAACAGGACATGACGTACCTGGATATCGACGACGCACGTCAGCGAGACGAGACCAGATGAGGGGACGTCACTACGATTTGGCGAACCGAGGCCGAACCTCTGCTTTCCTGCACTCACCCCCTTTTCTGCTCGTTCCCGATGCGACAATCACCGTCCGTTCCCCGTCTCCCCTTTCTTGTCGGACAGATCCGTATGTATGAAGAGGTAGCCCCCGGTCGTGTTGTAGACACCGAGCAGGCTCTACTAGAGCGAGGTGCGCGCACGCAACGCGTTCCCGACGGTCACCGCGCGCAAGGCTCAGTCCAGCCGAGCCGGGCCGGCCGGCCATTTTGAGTCCTTCTGCCCTGTCGTTCCTCTCGTTCGTCTGCCCGGTCGTCGTTCGAGGCTCTAGAATTCAGAAGTTTGTCGGCGCGCTGCGGCGTCGCGTTGGACGGCTGACCTTGCGCGCTCTCTTTCATGGCGCTTCCTTCTTCCTTTAACTGCCCGCCACCGCCGCTGGTGTATAACTAAACCATGGTGTAGATTCGCTCGTGACGCAGAGTACATGGATTCTTCTCCGCAACTGGGAGGATGTGGCGGTGGTGGTACAAAGGCGGTACAAGGCGGTACAAAGCGGTACAAGGGTGGTACATAATATGACGGGCGATAACGGATGGTCTAGATGAGCACGAACGGCGGAGCGAAGATCGGATCCAGTTAGCGAAGACGGTGAAGGCGGGAAGGAAAGCGTGATGACAGCCGCGGGGGGGCGGACATCGAGTTTCGTGTCGGACGTGTTATAGTGATTGGATATCAGTCGTTCCAAACATCGGGCTGTCGTGAAAGGCAAAAGACGAGGTGAAAGAGGTGAGCGAAAGTAGGTCGATGGAAAAGAAAGGAAAGACGAAGGAGAAGGAGAAGGCGGCTCACGTCGGCATATTCGTCTGCATAGTCCGCTTCCTCCTCCTGCCCCTCGCCCTCCGTGAACCCAGCGACGCTTTCCATCGCCTCGCTGTTCCTCCTCTTCCCCTTCTGCTGATGTGCCGCAGGCGCCTCGTCGTCCCCTTCGACGATCTCCATCTTCTGCCCGTCGCTCAAGTAGTACCCGTCAGACTCGTCCACAATGTCCCAATCGCTGTACCCACCCCGCTCCGCCGCCGAGGAAGCATCCCTGTGTTTACGCTTCTTGCCACTCGACGAGGAGGACGAGCTGCTGACGACAGGCTTCTTCTCCTCGGAGCCGAAACTGGCGTCGAACAAGCTGTTCAACGCGTTGTAGTTGATCTTCTTGGAGAACTTTTTCTTCTCAAACATCTGCGCTGCCGATTCGGCGGCGGAGGATGACATGGCCGTCGACGAATCTCGAGGCTTTCGTGGTTTCTTCCTCTGCAGGGTCACGCAGGACGCCACGAGAGAGAGACGAGGGATGAAAGAGGGACTGCCGTCAGCGGGGAGAATGCGAGGCAGTCGTCGAGAGGGGTACGGAGACTCACAGGCCTGTTGGTCTTCTGGATTCCGTTCTTCTGATCCATCTCCTCCTTCGCTTCTTTGGCTGTACGGGCAAAGCGCAGAAAGAAAAGATCGGCAACGGGTCAGAAACGGGTTGCTGGTCAAGTTCTTTTCATGGCCGCGAAAAAAGGCAGACGCTCACCGGCAAGCTCCTCAAGCCAATCCTTATTGAACTCCATCCAAACGCGCGACTTGATCCTGACTTCCTCCTCGCTGAGCAAGAACACGTCCAACTCCTTGTCCTCGTCCAAGTTGAAGCCAAGGTCTGAGGGTCCCTCGCGAGCAACGTTGGCCTCCACCTGTGCCCTACGCCTCTCATCCGCTTTGTCGAGCTCGGCTTGGAGCTGCTTGGCTTTTTCAGTGCCGAGGAAGGCGTTCACCTCGGTGGAGAGCACTTCATCTGCCAGCTGGTCCAAGGGAGGATAGGGCGCGGCGCCGGCTGCGTCTGGAGGAGACGGTCGTGGCCCGCTGGCGTCGGCGTCCTCCCCAGGAGCCGGTTGAGACGAGCGGGCGGGCACGGCCGTCGAATCCGAGTTGGGCAGCTTTGATGCGACGGATGCGGAACTCGAGCTAGACAGCTTGGCTACGGCTGAAGGGGACGTCTGCTCCGAGCGGTCCTCCTCCCTTTCTTCGCCTTCATCGTCTACGTCGTCATCGTCGTCATCATCGTCTGCTTCCCTCTGCTTCCCCTTACCCTTGGCGTCCATGCCGCCGCCGCCGCCACGCCTCTTATGTTTCTCCTTCTTCTCCGATAGCCTGGCCCTCTGAAACGCGGGTGGGTCGGCGCTCTCTTCGAGCCAGAGGTTGTTGAAATCCTGCACGGTGAGCTGGCCGCTGGGGGTGGCCTTGAACTCGTCGAGGCGCTTCTTAAGCGTCACGTCCGCGATCTTGACTACCTGCACGATCTCGGCGACGCTGCGGTGGAAGTTGTTCATCCTCGCTGCGAGCAGGAGACAAGCACCGCAGATTCCCGCTGGCCGGCGGCCAACCTCAAGCCAGTCCTGCTTGAAGCGCTGGACGAGCCGCGTGGCGTCGGCGGCGACCTTGGGAGTCTCGTCGCCAAAATGAAGGCGGGCCGCAAAGCGGGAAATGTAGATAGAGGGGTCGATGCTCGGCAGGAAGGCCTTGCCGCCAGAGTCACCGGTGTTGTGGGCCAGGTTGAGCACCTTGACAAGCTTGAGGTAGGTGCTGCCTACCACGAAGACGTTCACCTACGACAGGGAGGGAAAGGAAGTCTTAATCAGGAAGTCTTAATCACCTAACACGTCTGACACCGACAAACCACATACAAGGGTACTCACCCCCATGGCATCGGCAAAATCGATGAGCATGTGGCTCGTCTTTCCGATTCTGCATGCAACGTACAGGCAGGCGGCGACGACGTGATCCGAGGGGCGACCCTGGACGAAGTGGTTAGAGAGCGCGAGGCTGAAGAAGCGGTAGGCCATGTCCTCTTCCGCTTGGCCTACTTTGAGGCCGAAGGCAATTCGGCGAATGCGCCCGCGGGCTGGTTGAAGAAGGGGGAGGGCGGGGAGGAGGAGGCCCGTGCACACTTGCCTGTCAGCGCTGCGACTGCGCGAGCTTGCTGACCTGAAAAGGCACCAAAATCTCACCGTTGGCCAGGGTCTGCTCTCGAGATTCGCCACCTCCGCTTCGGTAGGGACCGTTGGTTTTTGCGCGGACTGGAACGGAGTGCGTTGAAGTGTGTCAGGTTTGTACATGCGACGCCGAGCGGCGAGCGCCCTCCTTCCGAGTGGCTCATGTCTCCTCTACGCCACGCCACACCATACTGCCGTGCACCCAGAGGTTTCGGAGCAGACATGCCATATAACTCACCATCATGTTCTCCGAGAAAACTTCCCTGGGCGACGGCTGCGCCGGTGCTGGATTCTCCAAAGGTGATCTCGCTGACGATGGTGCCCTGATCGAGGACGACGCCGCACTGGCCGCAGAAGCTGGCGTCGACCTCGTGAACGATGTCGGTGCTACCGCATGAGAAGCAGGTAGGCATGTCGAGGGAGGAGGAGAGGAAGCGGGTATTTGTTTTTTAACAATGTGCTGTGAGGTGTGATTTGAGTGGTGAGTGATGGAGGAGGTGGTGGTTGAACAGGGTCAACGAAGAGGGTTAAGAATGTCGATGGAAGAAAAGAAAGACAATAATGTGTCTGTGGCTGAGCTGGATGAAAGACGTTTGAATCGGTATCGTATGGATTCATCTTCCCTCAGGCTGAGGACGCCAGTTCGACTCTTGACTGAACTGCTTTATTCTCGTCTATCTATTCTTCCCCTCCGTTCTTCTCCGCTCATCTCCGTAATCCCGCAGTAGGCCCCTCTCCTGTGCAAGGATGAGCTCGTATGAAGCCGGTGTGCCGCGGCCTGCAGTGGTTAGGGTTTAAACGGACATCCGGGGAGGAGCGGGGGGTAGGGATAGTTACTGAGGTCTAAGAAGCAGCAGGCGAGTCGGCCAAACGCAACCAGCCAGAGCCAGCTACGCGGCGAGTCCAAGTCGTGACACTCTTTTTTGTTTTTAATTGCTCCTTTCATTAACGCTTTACAGTGCCCGGCATGCCCAACGATCTGAAGAGGCTCTACGAGACGGTCTGGGAAATCTCCCAGAAGGTCATCATCGACGTGGCTGTCGACCGCGGAGCGTTCATCTCTAAGAGCCAGTCGCTCAACATTGGCCTCGCCAGCACGACGTTTGGCCAGCTCACGTCGATGCACTTCTACAACTGGCGAAAGGATTAATAAGTTAAACACCGGCTACTCAAGACATGGCGATCTCGTGCGCGTTGGGTCGGGAGAGCTCGACTACTGCTTTCTCTCGAATCGAGCTTCTCTCTTCAATCAATAGCAATCGTGTGACTTTGTGAGGCCACGTCCGACGGAGTCAACGAAGGGTTTAAGAACGCCAATGCGAGGGTACAAAGCTGTTAGCAGGGTAGCTGGGAACTGTTCACTTCATTCCCCTCAAGTGAGTTGCGGCTTCGTCTTATGTCTTATATACATGAGAACAATCAATCGAGCACAAGAGTGACACGACTTGGTCGGCTGGTCCCTAGTCGCCTAGACAATGACAATCGTGTGAACAAAGGGAATACATCCGTTCACGAGATCTACGATAGGAGGAACATCGGCAGGTGAGGAGGAGCCGGCGATTACGGCACGAAGGTCTGGACGAACTCGAAAACCCAAACAGCGCTCCGACTTCGTCTACGATCGGGCATACTCGTCAAGAACTCATGAAGACGAGCCGGGCCTGAAAGAAGCTCTGAGGAGCGCCGAAGGCGAAGAATGGCGGACGGCGATTAAGAAGGAGCTGGAGGCGTTGCGAGAAAACGAGACCTGGGAGGAAACAGATCTGCCGGAGGGAAGAACCGCGATAAAGTGCCGGTGGGTGCTCCGCATCAAGAGGGACTCGGATGGGACGGTAGAACGGTTCAAGGCAAGACTGGTAGCCAAGGGGTATTCACAGCAATTTGGACTCGATTACAACGAGACCTTTGCTGGGGTGGCGAGACTGTCAAGCATCTCTTGCTAGCAGTAGCCGCGCAGAGGAACTGGTTGACCCACCAGATGGACGTCGACTCCGCATTCTTGAACGGTGAGCTCCAAGAGGAACTTTTCATGGAGGCACCTACGGAGAGCGGCATACCCAAGGGAAATGTCTTGCCCCTCAAGAAGCGCTGCATGGTCTGAAGCAACTGGCAAGGCATGGAACGACAAGATCAGTCGTTGTCTCACCAGCATGAAGTTCAGGAAAAGTGCTGCCGATCAGAACGTTTTCCTTCGTTGCAACGATCTGGGCACGGTCATTGTGGCTGTCTACGTGGATGACCTTGCCATCATAGCTGAGAACTCGACAGCTCTGATGCAATTCAAGCCAGAAAAGAAGCCCAAAGGGCGGCGACAATGGAAACGCGCCTTGTCGTCAGGCGTGATCGTGGGCGCGATCCAGGTCATCCAGATGAAGGCGACGTTCAAGATCAAGGATCTCGGCGAAGTCAAGTATCTGTTGGGTACCAAAGTTGCGAGACGCAGAGATGGGGAGACGTATCTCTCGCAGGAAGCCTGCACGGAACGTTTCATTCTCGCCAGGTTCGGGATGCAAGACTCCAGACCAGCTCCCACAACGATGGACGCCAATTGCAACTTGAAGGCTCGAGAGGAGAGAGAGCCACAGGCAGATCGAACACAATACCAGCGAGCATACGGTCATTGATGTACCTGGCGATGGGAACAAGACCGGACGTCACATTCGTCGTCAGCAAGCTAGCTCGTTTTATGGCTGATCCGAGCGAGAATCATTGGAGGTAAGCAAAAAGGTGATGCGCTACTTACGAGGTACGGCTCATTACGAACTGTGTCTCCGGGAAGTCACCAACGTTGCGGAGCAAGAATCAGCAACAATCTAAGGATTCTGCGATACCGACCACGCAGGGAGATCTTGACGGCCGGCGCTCTACAAATGGTTACCTGTTAAGGTAGGAGGAAGCACTGTGAGCTGGTCGAGCAAGAAGCAGACAGTTGTGACCACATCAACGACAGAGGCCGAGTACCTCGCCATTGCGCTCGCGGTGAAGGAGGCCATCTGGATCAAGAAACTGCTCATGGATCTTTAACCCTAGGCACCGACAATCCACTTGTGAGACAACCAAGCTAGCCTGTCCCTGGCTAAGGACGATCGCCATCATGCAAGAACAAAGCACATCGACATCAGCTTCCACTTTGTGCGGGAAAAGGTAACAAGTGGAGAGATCAAGCTGAGCTATGTGCCAACTGGTCAGCAACCGGCAGATGTCCTTACGAAGTCACTCGGTCCGTCAAAGCATCAAGATGCTGTTTTCTTGTATGGGATCGCTACAACACGACTGGCCTGCAAGAGGAGACAAGAACTCCCAAGACAGACAGCAAGACATCGGTCAAGATTGGTTGATGGACGGATGATGGATGGATTCCACGGATGGACGAGCTGACGAGTGGGAGTGATGGAAGAAACGAGTGATAGGGGCATCGTCCTATCGTTGATCTCGTGAACGGATGTATTCCCCTTGTTCATACAAAGCAATAAAGTGTTTGCGGCTGAGCCGGATGAATGACCACGAATAGGTATTGTACTGATTCGTCTTTCACAGGCGAAGACGCCAGTTCGACTCGTCGCCAGACAACCGACAGCAGTGCCAGAGCCAGAGCAAGCTAGACGACGCATCAAGTAACGCAAGTTTTTTTTTTTAAATTGCCCTGTCTCTATATTTAATTTCCCTGTCAGCAGTCCTGACTCTGGGGCCAGTTCCTCGACCTAAGCCTGGTCGCCCCGGGTATGTCCGCCTAACGCCGTTTACCGCAGGTTATTCCAAGGACCCCCCGACTGACTTTCTCCGGCGAGAACCCTCCTCAAACGCACGGCCATGTCCAAGGCGACGACAGAGGACAAAAGGAAGAAGGCGGCGTCGGCCGCCCTTAAGCGTGTAAAGAAGGTGAGATATGTCTGGATCGTCATTGATTTGCATGCGGACACCCCTTGTCAGGACAGCTTGGCTCACTCGCCTTCCTCGTCGCCTGGACAGAAACAGGCACACACGGTCACCTTGTCTGTTCATAAGGCGGTAAAGGCCAGCTCTTCTGCCATCTCCGAATCCGGCCATGCCTTGGGATCGTCTACGAAAAAGCGGAAATTGAACGGCGCTCAGCAAATCGCTGGACGCGAACAAGACAGCAATAAAAGTCGGACCATCTCATCGGCCAGTACGTCCGCGTCTGCACTATGGTTCGCCGACGATCTTTCGCCGGAGGATCTTGCACTCGTACGCGCGGAAATGTCTACGAAGGATAAGGGCAAGGCAAAGGCTAGAGACGACGAGATTGCGGCGCAAGCCGGAAGGTCTGCGGGCAGGAAAATGACGAAAGTGTTTGGGAGCTTCAAGGATGGCGAGAAAGCAGAGTGAGCGGAATTTTTTAACCATTCTCTGGCATCGCATTGCCTGGGCCCTTCCACCACGCTCACTTATAAATCCGCCGTTTCTTCTGTTCCTTACTCGTGCGCTTGCATCAGGCCGGGCCGATATATCGCCATCGACTGCGAGATGGTAGGCGTCGGTCCCCAAGGCGCGGAATCCATCCTCGCCCGCATCTCCATTGTCAATTACCACGGCGGCCTCGTGCTCGACCAGTTCGTGCGACCGATGGAAAAGGTCACCGATTACCGCACTTGGGTGTCCGGCGTTAGGAGCTCGGATCTGGTCGGAGGTTAGTCGAGACGAGAAGCGGTTTTCATCTGGAGAGCCAACCGGATGGATCGGCCATTTATTCATAGGCTCGCCGCTCATCCTCACCGTCCTTGCTCTCCTTTCTCCTTTACTCGACTACTTGACGCGGCCAAACTCATAAAGCACCGACGTTCGCGGAGGTTCAGAAAGAGGTGGCCGATCTGATCAAAGACCGAATCCTCGTCGGACACGCCGTGCACAATGACCTCAAGGTAAGGAGAAGAGGAGTTGGAAAGCTCTGGCCCGACGCCCTCTATCACTTCTGGCCTTCCGTCCACTCACAGCTTCGGTCGCTTCTGATATTGGTTCCGCGCACAGGCACTCCTCCTTACCCATCCTCGTCCCCTTCTCCGAGACACATCAACCTTTGCTCCCCTCCGCGAACTGGCCAAGACGAAGCACCCGTCGCTGAAGAACCTGGCCCGACTCGTCCTCGGCATCGAAATCCAAGGCTCCGAGCACTCTTCCGTCGAGGACGCCAGAGCGACGATGGGCATCTACCGGGCGCATAAGGACGCGTGGGAGGCTTCTATGAGGTCGACCATGAGGATGTGGTCGGGCAAGGTGGATGCAAAGGGGAAGGGCAAAGGCAAGGGCCAGGGCAAGGGCAAGGCTACCGGTGGGGGTGGTGCAGAGGCGGAGGAAGCGATCGAGGGAGAGCAAGACTCTCAAGCGACGCGGACAAACCGCTTGGCTGGTTCGAAACGAAAGAGAAAGAATGGGGAGACGGGGGGCGGGAAGGCGAAGCCGAAGGCGAAAGAGGGTTGGTGGAAGGAAGGGTTGTGATCTGTTCGGTCCGTCGTCGCGAGTCACTCACGCCGATTGTGCAATGCACGCGAGTTCCGCGGCATCAGTTTGTTTCTGCGTCCTTCTTTGTGAGCATTTCCGACGTGTGGATGAGTCCCTTGCACCGGGATGGTTTCCATTACAAACACTGGAGTTGGATCCCATCAGGATGAGCTCGGAAAACGTGAGAAGAGCATGCGGTTGGGCGGGAGAGTCGGGCGGGCCCGTGCGAGGCGAAAGATTGCGGCAAACGTTCGTCGCGATCGCTTCCTGCGGCAAGAAGACCGTGAGCGAGGTGAGGGTGAGGATGGCGTGGAGGGGGAGGGAGGGCGATTTGGTCGTCCATGCCCGACACGCCCTGTCCTTCTCGCTCGCCTCTGGCCGAAGCTCGCTTGCAAACGTTCAGCATGGTCCAGCCGGCATCCAAGTCAGGGCACGGACAAGACCCTCCAACCGGTCGAGGAGGAGGAGGCCAACGGGTTCGGGGACAAGGGAGAGGAGGGCCGCACCACCGCCGAGACCCGCGTTCGCAGCCTCCGGACGTGCAGCTCTCCAAGGCGCTCTCCTACCTCCTCCGCCACGGCGCGCACAAGGAAGGCCTCGGCGTGCGCTCGGATGGTTTTGTGAGGGTCGCCGAGGTGCTGTCGAGGCCCAAGGTTAGGAAGGTGGACGTGGGTGATGACGGCGCGGACGCGAAGGCGACGGCTGGCAAGGTGGATGATGAAAGGGTCGGAGGACGGGAGCAGGAGGGGGGCGTGGGGCTGAGAGAGGGGGCCAAGGCGATCAAGGGTCCGACGATGGAAGACGTGAGGAGGGTCGTGGACGACAACGAGAAGAAGCGGTTCGAGCTCAAATGGGAGCCCATGTCTTCATCGGACACCGGCGATGGCGGAAAGGGCAAAGGCATAGAAAAAGGTAAAAGATCATTATCATCGTCATCACCACTATCACTGTCTTTGCCAAAGTTGGCGGGGTGTAAGGAGATGAGAGACGGCATGGAAGGAGAATGGTGGATTCGAGCGACACAGGGACATTCCATTGAGGTGCGCGTATGATGGGCCCAAAGTCAAACCACGCTCGCCCAGTTCGTTGACATAGTTGCTTTTCTTTCCCTCCCTTTGCGACCCGCTTCGATCCTCTCCTCACCCAGATGCCCGACCTCGAGCTGCAGTCCATCTCTCTCGACGACCCCACCTCTCTGCCGGTCCCGGAGCGAGTTATACACGGCACGGACCTGGCGGCGTGGGAGAAGATACGTCAGAGTGGCGGTTTGTCTGTCATGAAGCGTACTCATATACACTGTGCCAGCGGAAAGTATGGGGAGGAGGGCGTCATTAGCGGTGAGTGGGCGTGCCGCCTCGTTAGCTCCGTGGGGACGGGCACCTCGAAAGCTCGGGTCACAGGGTGTCGAACGGCTTGACTGACGCTCGCTTTCCTCCGGCGGTCGTGGTGCGACAAGGAATGCGGAAGAATTGCTCCGTCTTCATCTGCATCGATATCAAACGAGCTCTCCAGGGTGGGCTTTTCGCATCACCGTCTCCATCGCCGCCTTGGATACCGGTCGACGTCTCGATAAACGAACTCTCTCGTCCGGTCGCTGACCCCCTGCTAACTTAAACTTTTTTTGTTGCTTTTTTCTTCCGCCGCCTCGTTTCAGACGGCATCCCATTCCATCTCTCCACCAACGGCGTCATCCTCACCCGCGGTGTTGGCGACACTGGCATCCTACCGATGAGGTACTTCCAGCGCGTCGAGAACAGGAAGGGAGAGACACTCTGGACTCCGGAGGACGCGTCAGCGGACGGCGAAGCTAAATGAGCAAAGGATGGACGAACGAGGGCAGAAGGCGTGGCACGTCATCCGTGTACGCAGGCTTTGAAAAGCTATCTGGGACGTCACGATGGCGTGGGCTCGTGGGGCCACTTTGTCACCCAAGTTATATCTTTCTTTCCTCGTGCTCGGGCAGTGTGGTCTGCGCGTCTGCGACGATAGAACGGACCTTACTAACAGCAAAAGCTCTAATTAAATAAAGATATAAAAGTCTGGGGCGACGCGCATTCCGTCCGACCGATGGGACTATCTGCCTTTGACCCTTTCATCGTACACCCTTCTGGTCCACTTTTTCAGCACCGGGTGCTTGTTCACCGCGTCCCGGAGAGGGCTGTCCTGCATCTTTTCGGAGGAAAGGAGGACGTGGAGGATAGAGAAAAGGTGTGCGTCCAGAGAGGTTGGGCGGCTGCGGTGGAGGGAGGGGAGGAAAGCGCACAAAGCGTCAGCGAAAGTCGCAGCACTTTCATTGGTCAAACGGCGTCTCGGGAATAGAGAGAGACGGAGACGAGGGGCGACAGAGACGCGCTTCGCTCACCTGCTGCCCAAGAACCATTTCCTCTCTGCTCCCTCCCCCTCCTCCTCCATCCTCCGCCCGATAGCATCGAGCCCCTCCCTACCTTTCCTCTCCACCTCCTCCACATCCACCGCTCCCCCCGTTGCCCTGTCCATCTCACCCTCGCTGCCAAAGAACCATCCGACGAGACCGAAGAGCGAGCCGGGGGAAGAGACAGGTTTGGGGGTCGAGAGACAAGAGATCTCAGAGAGGGTGCGCGCTTGGGAGAGAGAGAGAAGGTGAGAGTGGAGGAGGGAGGTAAAGTAGGGGAGCTCTTGGACAGGTCCGCTCGCCGCGGCGGCGTCTGGGTCGGGGAGGGAGTGGAGAAGCTGGCAGAGCATGGAAGGCGGGCAAGTCCATGAATGGACGTTGAGCACGCAGAAGCGTGAAAAAAGGGGCTCGCTACCGAACCAGAGTAGGACGTCCAAAACGACGAACACGGCCGGCGAGACCAAACGGAAAGAGAGGCTCACCAAAGCCGCACGAACCCTCGTACCGAGCAAGCTGTCCCAAGCCTTGGCCTCCAACCTAGCCTCCTCGCTCACGAACCCATCTCCCTCGTCTTCCTCCCGATGTCCCCGCTCATTCTCCTCCTGCTCACGCCCCAAGCGTTTCTGCGCCTCGCGGGATCGCATGTAGTCAGGTAGCTGGGAGGCGGAGACGAGGACTGGAGCTGTGGTCGCGGAGGGGGCGTGGAGGACGGGAAGACGACCTATCGTCGATAGATGTCGTATAATCCAAATGGACAGGAGAGGATAAAGGGAGGAAGGGAAGACAAAAGAAAAAAGAGGGATCGGCACCTCAGCATCGTTTCCGTGGCCGAAGAAGCGAGCGTGGGGTTGACTCACCGCCATCTCCTCCCAAGCCCGCCGTCCGACCCATGACCACCTCCTGCTCGTCCACCCAAACCGTCTCAAACTCCACGCCAGCGAAGAGAAGCTCCATCTGCCATCGGAGGCATAGCTGGTCGGATGACGGCCAAGGGCCACCGCGGGAAGATGTTGTGGACGCGCCCGTCGCCGACGAGGGGGAACGGCCCCTTTCCTTCTTAGAGTCTCCCCCTCCCACCTCCTTCTTCTCAAAATGCTTGCCGCCCTCCTCCTTGCCGACGACAAAAAGCCTCGGCACTTCCGGCGCCGGCGTCACGGGCGGGAAAGCCACGGCGGCGGCGGGGGAAGAAGGGAGGTGGTAGAGTGGAAAGGCTGCGAAGACGCGTTTTACAAAGGCTGGGATTGGAAGAGTTGGGCGGAGGCGGATGTTGTCCGGTTTGGAGGACATGGTGGACGGCGGGCGAAGAGAGGGAGAGGGAGAGGGAAAGGGATGGGAGCGGGAGGGAGGACGATGGAGTGGTGGTGGATGGAAGAGCTCAGGATTTGACTTTTTTTTGATCACGCTCGCGGACTGACGGACGGACAGACGACGTACGGGTCGTGGTCTTTCGCTGCGGCGAATCGCCCCGTCTGCGCCCGGGCCACTTCTCGACGCTGACCGGAGTCTTAAGTGAAGCTCCTTATGGAAATTCACTCCAGGCTTGATCTCGAGAAGAAGTCAAGCGGCATCGACGTCGAACGTTACGCGGGACGAGGCAAGCAAGTGAACGAGAGCGAGACGAGGCAAGCACGTGAACGAGAACCAGGGAGAATGCAATTGCACTCTTTTTGGGGGGCCCGTGCCCGTGCCGGTCATTTCGCAAAGACGCAGCAGCAGGTGGACGAGAGAGGACCAAGCTCACGAAAGGGAAGGCCCCGATGTACGATGGACAGGCGACATGCATAATACAGACCAAAAAGGGCGTCGAGGGAGAAATCAGAGATAAGCAATGGGGAAGGAAAGGAAAGACGAGGGCGGCAAATGACGGAGGATCGAGTCACGCTGGGAAAGCAATCCCAATGGCGAGATGGGCAGAGTCCAGAAGCAGAAGCACCAGGATCCAAGATGGAAGTCGTTGGGAGTTGTAGCTTGCATAAATAGTACCGGTGCCTCCGCGAGGAACGAACGAGTACGACGCGACGCAGGGAAAAGGACCAGCGAGACGAACGAACGACCGCGCACTCTCAAGGCTTGCCAGCGCCCTCGCGCAGACGCGGGTGAACGAGCTGCTCGTGCAAGGCCTTGCCGGCGGCCACCATGGGGTAAACGTGCTCGTTCTGCACAAAGGCGTGCATGAGCACCGGCCCATCGTGGCTCAAGAACTCGTCCATCGCCGCGGGGAGCTCGTCGAGATTAGAGACGCGAATGCCCTTGATGTCCATCGACTCTGCCAGCTTGACAAAGTCCGGGTTCTTCATCTCCGAGTGGGAGTAGCGGTCGTCGTAGAAGAGAGCTTGCCACTGCTTGACCATGCCGGAGAACTTGTTGTCCAGCACGAGCACCTGATGGCCCGGATAAGTCGCGGTTGAGAAACAGGAGCGAGCGGGTGAACAAAATGCGTCTGACTCGATCTCCTGACACCGTCTCTTTCCCAGTCAAGCTCGCACGCTCACCTTCACGCCAATGTTGAAAGCGGAAGCCGTAGCAAGCTCCATAGCGGTCATGCTCAAGCTGGCGTCGCCGTCAATGTCGACGACGATCTTCTCAGAAGCGGCCACCTTGGCGCCGATGGCTGACGGGAGGCCGTAGCCCATCGTTCCAAGACCACCGGAGGTGACTGTGGGGTGGAGGAAAAGCCCAAGCCGGGGTGGGGTGATCACGTCAGTTCGCTTGAACACGGTCTAATGTTCGGAAGGAAACCCGATACACACCCATCGAGCGAGGATGCCTCCAGCGGTAGTGCTGAGCGGCCCACATCTGATGCTGACCGACACCGGTGGTGATGATGACGTTCTCCTTGCCGATCGCTTCGGCCTGCCTGTCCAGCTCCTCGATTACCTCCTGAGGCTTGAGGAGTTCGCCCTTCTTGGGGTCGCTGGGCTCGTACGTGAATGGGTATTGCGCCTTCCAACCTTTGATCTTCTCGAACCACTCCTTGCGTGGCGGAGCGGGTTGAGAGACGACATGGGGAAGGATGGCGGCAAGGTTCTGGACGACGTCGCCCTCGATGGCGCACGTGGCCTGGACCACTTTGTTGATGTTCTTGGGCATGATCTCAAAGTGGATGATGCCTCCTCGTCCCTCGAGGGCGGCGGCACGAGCGTGAGGAGCGAACGTCTCCACCTTGCCCGTGACGCGGTCGTCGAAACGCGCGCCGAGAGCGATGATCACGTCGGCGTCCTGCATCGCCAGGTTGGCGTACGCGGAGCCGTGCATGCCGAGCATGTGCAGCGACCGCTCGTCCAGCTCATCAAACGCGCCGAGACCTTGGATGGTCGTGGTTACGGGGATGTTGGCTTCCGCGCAAAGGCGAGCCAGGAGCTTGGGGCCGTCGGGTCGGCTGAGGATACCTTGACCGGCGTAGACGATCGGTCGCTTGGCGTTTCGGATCAGTTCAGCGGCCTGCATCATCGTCGAGGAGAGCTCGCCGGCACCCGAGTCGGTGTGCTCCGATGGAGACATGGCAGGCTGCCGGATGCGAGCGGCGGAGGGGCGAGAAGGAAGGGTGGAGAGCTCGGGAGTGGTGCTCTTGAAGGGAAGGGGCTGTCGGAGGATGCCGGCGGTGACGTCCTTGGGCAGGTCGACGAGAACGGGGCCAGGACGGCCGCTGGTGGCGATCTTGAACGCCTCGTTGATCCTCCGAGGAAGCTCGGTGATGTCCTTGACCATGACGTTCCACTTGGTGCAGCTGCGGCTGATACCCACGACGTCGGCCTCCTGGAAGGCGTCAGAGCCGATGGCCGACGTGGCGACCTGACCGGTGAAGACGACCATAGGCGTGCCGTCGGAAAGGGCGTCCTGCATGGGCGTGATGACGTTCGTGGCGCCAGGACCGGAGGTGACGAGAACGACGCCAGGCTTGCCCGTGACGCGAGCGTAGCCTTCGGCCATGTGGCCGGCGCCTTGCTCGTGGCGGGGGAGAATGAAATCGAAATGGCTCGAGTTGTAGATGGCATCGAAGACGGGCAGAATGGCGCCGCCGGGGTAGCCGAAGATGTGCTTGACATTGTGTCGGAGCATCATCTCGTGGAAGATCTGGCCGCCGGACATGCCGACGAAGGTGTGGTCGAGAGCAGCGGGTTGTCGTTTGGCGAGAGGCGCCGGCTCGGCCGAAGGCGGCTGCTCATGCTGGAAAGCGGGCGCCGGAGCTGGTCGACTGGGCATGACGACGGAACAGGAGCAAGAAGCGCAGACCATAGCAAACCAAGGCAAGTGAGAGTGAGCGAGCGCTCGGAGAAATGGCACTGGAAGACGAAGGACGAGGACGAGGACAAGCATGAGGACGAGCACTCGCACTCACACTTCAGCGGCGGCCCTGCTGGCATTCCCACTGCTCAGGTACCGGCTCCGTTCCCGGAAGCCGGGCTTGAGCTCGAGAACCTGAGTGGTGGTGGTGGTGGTGGTCCTGCGGCTCGTCGGCGCGGTGGTGGAGAAAGCGGCGAGGGCGGTCGGTCGGGAGGCAGAGCATGACGTGCTGGCGGAAGGGGCGGTGGAGAGAAGGACGCCAGACCGCCGGGAGGCGGCGGCGAGGTGCCTGGTGAAGGGCGACGACATTTGTGGGGAGGTGTTGGCGAGCGAGCGCGAGCGCCAGAGGATGGACGAAGCTTGTCTAGCGACGAGTTCCTTCTCGGCTGTCCTTTTCTTTTTGCTTTTCCTTCCACTTGCGTCGTGGCGAGGCGTAGGCGACGAGCGTCTGAGGTGTCCGGGAGGGGAACGGAGTACTGAAACTGGCAGAAGAGAGATGGAGGGGGAAGGAAAGATAGGCGGTGGGCAGTGCCGCGCTCAAGAGCCGCCGGTCGAGTCGAGTCGAGTCGAGTCAGTCAGTGAGAGATCTTCGCGGAGAAATGCCGGCATTTGTCTCCACGCGCGAATTCCCGGGGGCCTGCCGGGCAAGTGGAGATGGGCTAGGGTTAGGGTTGTATGCACGTGCGCATATTCGCACGCTCCCGGCGAGACGTCGACGGCCCAGCGCGGGTGCTTCTCGAGCTCGAGACGAGGACCAAGCCAAGGACAGCCACATGCGCTGGAATGCTCCACGAGCTCCACGAGCTCCACCAAGTCATTACGGGCGAGAGGAGAGAGAGGGTCGACGTGGATAGATAGATCGACGATAGGCAGATAGAGAGATAGAGAGACACACACAATCTCGCTCGGCTAACTGGCCCTCCATAACCAGCTAGCTGGCTCACTCCCCTCATTCCCATCCACGTCCTCCCTCTCAGCCATGTCCTTCGCCCGCCGCCGTCTCTTCCTCTTCGCAACCGGCCTCGTCGCCCTTCCGCTCGCCTACTTCCGTCACCGCCTCGTCGCCCTCGAGCAAGCCTACCCGCCTCTATCCCCCGACGAGACCACTACCGTCCACGTCCGCAAACCTGGCTACGGCACCCGCCCCACTCGGAAGCTCCACACGCCTCATATCGACGTCTACGCCGCCAATGTGCCTCTGGCCGGCTTGATCGACGACGACGCCGCGTCGCCGCCGGGCGACTCGAGCGCGTCTTCGGTCGAGGCGCGGTGGGCGAGAACGTTCCTGTCCAGTGGACCTATGCAATTCGAGGGGCGGATGTTCGGTAAAGACGGCTCGTCAGGCGACGCGGGCGAGCAAGGCTTCTTCCCCGGCCAAGTCCTCCTCTCCGGCGTCTTCACCGTCGTCCGCCCTCCGGGCGCCGACGTGCCTCTCCTCGTCTCGTGGTCCATGGCGCCCCACGTCGTCGCCTTTTTTGAACGCATCGCCCGGTGGGGCTACCCTTGGCGATTGATGGACGGTGGTCGCCACGAGATGAGCGTCGGCAGCGACGACGACGACGGCCGCGGCCGACAGGAGCAGGAGCACGAGCTCGTCCAAGTCCGCTTCGTCTCCGCCCACGATTACGCCCTCGTGGATGGCGAGGGACGCGGGGAGGAAGGAAAGGTCATCCCGCGCTGGGTCATCCGACTCCATCGCGCCTACGGCCGCTTCCTCCTCGATGCGGCTGTCAAGGAGACGTGGGCCAGAGCGAGGGCGAGGGCCGAGTCGATAGAAGCGAGTGAGGTGAAGAAGGCTTGAATAGAAGACGGGACACGGGCAGGGCGTGGATATATATACATACACTCTCCACGGACCCTAGTTACATGTGAGGACACGCTCGCAGCCATAGAGACGCGGAAGCCTCAGCGACAACCTATCTCGAAACCTTTTATCCACAACATGAGATACATGTGAAACGCAAAGCCGTACGAACCACAAACCTCAAAGCTTGAGCAAACCAACCGCTTTGCCGGGGCGATGATTGAATGAAGGAAAGAATGGAGTCGAAAGGGGGAAACGTGCCGGATCATTCGAAACCTTTGTACGGCTATGGATCGTCCCACGCCACACCGCTTCCCACCGCGCTGAACTGATGCACACCGACAGCGTTTACCTACAAGCGCCACCGGCCCACTTGACACACCCGTTCATCCCGTCCACCTCGCACGTCTCGAAGTTGAGCAAGTCGGGCGGCAGCGGCGGCAACGTCCTTCTACAGGTGCCACCAGCGTCGCGTAGGACGCCCCATGTGTCCTCCGACTCGATCTCCACGACCGTCGGCCCCGTCGAGGTCTCCCCAGGCGCAGACCACGAGTCGTCGTCATAGCCCACCGCCGCCGTCTCTCGTCCCTCTACAGACCCGCTGGGACGCTCTTCAGCGGCGGGGCGAACAGTGTCCAGCCGCACGCCCGGACCCGGACCGCCTCCAGCGGAGCCGGGGTCGTCGACGTCGATGACGACGTCGTCGTCGTCATCGACGACGACCGGCGTGCGCGGCGCGCGCGGCGTCAGAGGTGGGGCCGATCTTGACCTTATCGCTGCCGTGCGCATGCGTGCTCGTCTGGCCACGCTCTCCTCCATTCTCGAGCTTGACGGCGAAGGCGGGGGGACGACGGGCGGGAGACGGGGGAAGGAGGGTTTCGGGAGGACGGAAACGACTGATTTGGGAAACATGGAGGGAAGAGGGAAGAGCCCGGAGTGGCACGACGGTTAGCCGTCGTTGACTTGTTTGTGTCTGTCTGTCGCGGCTTCGCTGCGCTCCGTGCGCTTCCTGTCTGTCAAGGACACTGGCGCGGGCGGGTGATGCGATGCCAGGGTGTGCCGGAAGCCATCTATCTGTCCAGACACGACTCTCATGTCGTCTTCCTTCCCACGCACATGGTGACGGTGATCATGAGCGAGGGACGTCCTCAGGCTGACTGAGACTCCCGTCGCGCGCACGGTCCAATCGATGATGGACGGATGGATTAAGTCTGCTTAGAGTCTACATAAATACAAGTGTGCCCCCTGCGTGCAGGTGCCCCGCATTTGCTCCGTGCGAAAGTTCGCCCGCTTTAACAGCTCCTATAGATCCTATAATCTTTATAACCTTTTCTTTCGGCAGTTGCTTTAGCGGCGGACCACCGGTAGGGTCTGCTGGAAATCCCCTCCCCAGCACGAGCAGCGCGGCCTGGCGCCTCTTCGATATTGAATATTGACCGTCCAAGAGTCTGAAGCTGTCGAAGATTCAGACGTCGAGGTCGGAGCAGGCACAAGGTGTTGGATGGCATGGGGTGAGGGTTACGCCAAAGCAGAAGAGAGGAGAAGAGTTGCCAGTGATAGTTAGGGAAAAGCAGGGGGGGAAAGGCTTGTGAAGTGAAGTGGAGTGGATAGGATAGGATAGGATTGGATTGGATTGATGATGGAGGGAGACCAGGTGGGGAACAGAGCCCTTCTTATACTTTTTCCCTGGGACTGGACCGCTCTTCGTCCATGACAAGAACGTTTGTTGAGTGTGAGTGAGACCATTTACCACACTCGGGAAGGTGGAATAGAAGACAACGTTTCGACATTTACGAGAGTGAGCGAATCCGGAGAGCCCGCGATCCAAGGTGAAGGTGGTAAGTGAACGTGACCGAATTCGGAGTTCTCGATCCAAGGTGGACGGACATTGCAAAAAGACCAGACGATGTCTCGACTTCCTCCCTCTCCGTCCGCCGACGCTTCCGTTTCCCAACGCTTCTGTCCCGCAATCCCGCACGCCGGTTGCTCTGTCCGTCTTCGTCCGTCCATCCACCCACGCTCGAGGAAATCATGAATAGGCGAATGAAGACGCCGTTGTTTAGTCGCTTTCCGAGCCGCGACTTGACCGAAAGGAAGAGGCATAGCTTTAGCGCAGTCAAACGAAAGTAAATGTTATCAAAGGGTGGGGAGGCGCTCTGCGAGAGGCGGCGGCGCTCGAAGACCCTTGCGATCGCAGGAACAACCTTATAGCCCCACATCCTAAGTGAAAACGGAAGTGGCAGTGCCCATTGAAAAGTACTTTGGAGTCTACGCTGCAAGGAAGCACGTGGTGGAGACGATTTTACGGAGGACGGGAAGAGGGAATTGGTCTGTTTCTACTTGGAGAAGGGAATAATCTGCTTCTACTTGGAGAGGAGAATTGTCTGCTTCACTAACGAAAAGTCCCGTTCGTGCTTAACCCTTTCTGGGCTATGTGCTCCGCCTTCGGGAATGGGGAGGGGGAAACATGAGGGATGACGATCGTTACTCCTTTTATACCCCTACCATTAGTGAAGTAGACTTCTCCCCTCATCTACCGTAGAGACGTAGAGATGGAAAAGATATGGGGGAAAGGGGGGGGATTCTGTTCCACTACTACTTGGCGAGCAAGGATCGTCATCCCTCCTGTTTCCCCCCCTCCCCACTCCCGAATGAATTGCCCAGAAAGGGTTGAGCACAGACGGGAAATCCAAGGCGCGGAGGCACCAAACGATAGCCGCTGCAACCCTGTGAAAATGAAACACTAAGTAGGATCAGGGGATGGGTTTGGAGGGATGGATTTGGGGGGATGGGTTTGAAAGGAGCGATGACCGTCATCCCTGTGTCCTCTTCCAGACGTAACCCAAAGGCGCCCATTCCCTACCAGAGGGCTGAGCTCCAATGGCTCCAGGGTTAGACCGTTGCGACCTGTTGGTGGAAAACACCAGGTCGGATCATTTGGGGTGGGGAGGAGGGGGACAGGTCTGCTACTTGAGTGGGGGATTAGGCTTCGAGGAGAGAGGTCTACTTGGATGGAGGCACTGGAGAGGTCTCTGCGTGGAAGAGTGGGAGAGGTCCCTTTGGGTGGAGGGATGGGAGATGTCTACTTGGATGGAGGGATGAGATATTGGGGGAAAGGATGGGTCTGGAAGGAGCGATGAGTCATCCCGATGTTTCCCCCTCCCCATTCCCGCAGGAGCTGCCCAGTGGGTTGAGCTCGAACGGGAAATCCATAGGCGCAAGTAATAGCCGTTGCAACCCTGTTGGGGTGAAACGCAAGTCGGATCATCGGGCGTGTGTAGGAGGGGAAAGATTTGGGTGGAAGGATGGGAGAGGTCTCCGGATGGAGGGATGGGATGTCTATTTGGGTGGAGGGGTGGGCTTGGAAGGAGCGATGATCGTCATCCCTAGTGTCCTCATTCCAGACGGAACCCAAGGGCGCCCATTCACTACAAGAGGGCTGAGCTCCCATGGGACCTCCAGGGCGCAGGGACACCAAAGGGTGCCGTTGCGACCTGTTGGGGGAAACACTACGTCGGATCATCGCAGGGGTGAGGGAAGGCTTGTGTCTATCTATAGGGGTGGTCGTTATCCCTGTGTCCTCATTCCAGACGGAACCCAAGGGCACCCATTCCCCACAAGGGGGCTGAGCTCCAATGCGACCTCCAGAGCACAGGGGCACCAATTGGTACCCGTTGCGATTCGTTGGGGAAACAAGAGGTCAGACCATGGTCGCTTCGCAGTCGCTTGTGTGCACCCAGGTCGCCCGCTGGTGCCGTCGTTACCTCTGAATGGTTTGTATTGTCCCGACTTTGGGGTGGCGTTTGCGACCGAGGTGGTGCGGCGGAGATAGAAGGTATGAGAGTACAAGCCGCAGGGTGGGAAAGAACTCTTGAATAAGTCGCTGATGAAGGTGTTCAGGGCCATGACGGTAAGATGAAGAAGGCCTCGGCCATATTGGCGAGGGTGTTGGGCACGTGTGCAGGAGCGATATCGGGGCGACGGCGGGAAGCAGGCTAAAGCGGTAGTAGTGTGCGTGAGCGTGAGAACGAGCGACCGGATTGAAGCGGTAGTGGTGAGCGACGGCGGCCCAGGTCGCGTTCGTGTGAGAACAAGCGACCGGGTTGAAGCGGTATGGTGTGCGGGGTGCGGCATAGGCGTCAGGCGACCTAGCTGAAGCGATAGTGATGGTGCGCGAGGGCGGCCTGTGAAAACATCGACGACGTTTGGTAAGTTTTCCGTTCAATTCTCGAGAGCACAAGGCCTGACTCTCCGACTCACTTGGTAGCGTAGCCAGGATAGAGTATCATCCGCTCTTGACCGTCCGGGACTCAGGCGTGGGAGTCGGAGCAGGCGCAGAATGTGACATTGTAGTCTGATGGAGCGGGGCGGCTGGGAGCGAGGGTTATTGGGACGGGGGAGAACGCTTGTGGAGTGGGGATGGAGAGCGGGCGGGAAACGGGGCTCTTCTTATACTTTCCCTCTGGGACTCGACCGCTCTTCGTCCACGGCGAGGACATTTGTTGAGTGTGAATGAGACAACGCCTCTCGCCAAATGCGAATGAGACGATATCCGACTCAGGGTAAACATTGGAAAGACAAGGTCTCGACGTTAGTGAGCGTGAGCGAATGCGCAGTCCTCAATCCAAATGGAACATTGCAAGGTTGCTGAACCGAAAAAAGCGAGAGCAGATGCAACGAAATGAGGTTTCGCTGTACCGGAAGGAGCGACGAGAGGAGGAGTTGCGTGTGCAGACGAAAACAAGGTTGTTGTACCGGAAGGAGCGACAAGACGTGCGCATGCGATTCCGTCACGCACTCGATCAGTCACATGCCAGCCGGTTCCGGAGGGCTCCCGGTTATGATTGTGCAAGTGAGTACGAGGACCGTTCTTGCCGCTTCCTTGCGTACCACACATCCAGAGCTAGGAAGACGAGGCGCCAGAGCCACGTTGTTGGAGGCATTTTGCGTTGGGGGTCTGAGGCACGATGACAGGGGTAGAAGTAGGAGCGGGTGTGGGGTCACATCGCGTGCGACGTGGTGGTCGTGGTTTAGACGGTGCGCCGGGCAAGGACCCGGGTCGAGGTGCCAGGGTGGCCCATAGGGGCATCCGAGTACAGAAAATGGGTTAGGAGAGCAAAGGAAGACGTTGAGCTTGTGGTGAGGGTCAAGCTGATGGTGGTCGGCGGGTCGGCCCCCCTCAGTCGACTTCGCCCGATTGCGCCGCAGCAAGTTGCTTCCTTCCCTCTATTTCGACGCAACGGCACGGCATATCTGGCGACACACCGACCAGGCAACCATTGCAGCCTCGTTGGCGACTGACCGGAGACGTAGAACAATGGCGAGCAGCAGAGATGAGGAGAAGTCTGCGTGCACGCGCGGCATGGCGCCCATCAAAAAAGAGTGAGTGGCGGTGGTGGCCGCAGTGTCGTTGGGAGCGCGAAGCGATGCGACCCTCATCCTCTCGAACCATCCATCCCTTCTTCCCCCTTCTTCTCGCCCACAAAGATTTCTCATCGACAAGCCATGGAACGGCGCGTCCGTTCCGGACGACGACGCGGCCGAGTCTGCCCACCGTCGTCCCGTTGCGCGTGACGAGAAGCCTTCGTCCGACACCGCACCAGCGTCTGGCGTCACGACGGCCGGCGACGGGACGCGGGAGGGCGGCAGCGTCGGTTTGAAGGCTGGCCTGCAGCACTCTCGGCCCTCTTCTCCCGATGCCTCCGGTGACGAAGGCGAACCTGCCTCCAAGAAAGTCAAGCTCTCGGGCGCGCAGAGGAAGAAGTTGGCGAAGGAAGCGGCGTGGCAGAAGAACAAGGAGAGCAAGAAGCAGAAGCGAGGGCAGAACAAGGGGAGGAAGTTTGCGCGCGTAAGCGACGATGTGCCGTTCTGCTTCAGTCTTGCAAGGACGGGCGAATGTCAGAAGTTGAAGGAGGAACAGCGGTGAGCGTTGCGGAAGCTTCAGTCGAACGTCGCCGACGGACAGTACGGCTGAATTTCTGGCCCGCCTCATTCGATGAACCCGGCAGGTGCGATCGGTCCCACGATATCATAGCCTATATGGCCGCCAAACCCGCCGACGTGCACTTTGCGCCTGCCTCTACGACGTCTTATTCCCTTGAGCCTCCGTTCGTACCCTGGACTCACAAATCAGACTCGGCCGAGGAGGAAACGGAACCGTCGGCTACCGGTGACGCTCGAGATGTCGTTTTGTCCAAGCTCGACTTTTCCACCCGCTGTCCCAATTTCGACCGGTTTGGAGAGTGTCCCCAAGGTCTTCGCTGTCGTTTCTTAGGCGCTCACGTCCGGGTCGTCGAACTGTCTGCGAAGACGGAGGAGAAGGCCACCGCCGCCGATGGGCCCATGGAAGGAAAGGAAAAAGTTGTCGAAATTGTGGTGGACGAAGAGCGCGTGAGGGCGAGGAAGGCGGAGGGTAAATGGGGGCTGGACGAGGACAATGTCCTGGACAAGGGTTTTATCATTCGCGTGAGGAAGAAGCAGGTGGGTTCAAGTCTCCATGGGCAGGTCAGATCATGTCAGGTAGCTGAATCTCTCGCTCTAAAGCTGATCCCGCTTCCTTGTGTGTTCGCATACGTACTCACAGTACAAGTTCCCAAGGGCCGACGCTGTCCTTGCCGAGCTCGCGGCGCAGGAGGGGGCGAGCACTAAAAGTGGAGGCGCCACCTGCGAAGCCGTCTCGGCAGAGGATGGACAGCCGTCAATGCCGGGAGAAGCTGTCGAGCCCGTGAAGGTCGAAGAGGAGCACGCAGATGGCGGTGGAGACAAGGAGAAAGCCCGAAAGGAAGAGGCCTTGACGGATGTCTTCCCCGCTGAGGCTGGCGCACCGGACGCAAAGATTCGACCTGCTGAGAAAAAGAGGTTGAATTGGAGGGGGAAGCTGTATCTGGCGCCGTTGACGACGACGGGCAATCTGGTGGGTTTTCCGTACGGGTGTGGATTGGCAATACTCGTTTTTTCATAGACGAGTGCCGACTTCTTCGTCCGTCCTCCTTTCGACATCCAGCCGTTCCGTAGGGTATGCTCTACCTTTGGCTCGGACATCCACTGTGGTGAGATGGGCCTCGCGCGGTCTTTCGCCACGGGAAACGCTAGCGAATGGAGTCTTGTGCGGAGATGGGAGGGCGAGGTGAGCACGTTTGCACAAGGCTTGTCAAAACGGGTCGGGACGGTCGCTTTGCAGCTGCTTATGAGCTTTTCTGTCGTGGCTTCACTTCAGAAAATCTTTGGTGTCCAAGTCTGTGGGAGCACCCTTAGGGACCTCCTGCCGGCGGCCGAGGTTATCTCGAACGAATGCAACGTCGGTGAGCATTTTTTTACTTGTAGATGTTTTTTTTTTTTGACTGACGTGGCTGACCAGTGCCGCCGCTTCTGGTTTCGTTGGTCTTTCTGGGAGATAGACTTTGTGGACGTCAATTGTGGTTGTCCGATCGACCTCGTGTTCAAGCAAGGAGCCGGATCTGCCCTCATGGCGCACCAAAACAAGTTGGGGAAAATTCTTACGAACATGAACAAGGTGCTCGGAGAGGTGCCGCTGGCGAGTATCATCTTTCCTTGATCGTCGTCGTTCGTGCGCACGCGCTGACCGCGCCATCTCTCCCCCTTCCGTCGTTTTGCCCTACAGACCATTAAGATGCGTACCGGCGTCAACACCGGTAAGAACGTGGCGCACAAGCTGTTCCCACGCCTGCAGGAGTGGGGCGCCAGTGCCGCAACTGTGAGTTTGCTCGCATTTTGACCTGGAGCGTCGGAACTTTGCGGCTGATCGATTTCGCATTCTCGTCGTCTCATGCGCCCTCTTTCCCGCGCAGATTCACGGTCGCTCACGCCAGCAGAGGTACAAGCTCAATGCCGATTGGAATTACATCTCTGAATGCGTTCGCGCGCTGCGGGAATCAGTGCAAAGTCAAGGGGAGGACAACCCGGACGAGGCGCAGCTTCCGACGATCCCCATCTTCGGCAACGGCGACATCTATGGCTGGCAGGACTACGAGCACCAGATGGCCACGACTGGCGTCGATGGGACGATGATTGCTCGCGGGGCACTCATCAAGCCGTGGATTTTCACAGAGATCAAGGAGAGGAGAGATTGGGATATCAGCAGTCGAGAGAGGTTAGATATCGTCAGACAGGTGAGTATCGCATCGCATAGCGCCGTTCTGTTTTTTTCCTTTGCACATTTCGCTCCTCGTCCCCGCGCCTTTTTCGTACGATCAGCTCAATACCCTGTTCCGCATCGCAGTACGCCGAATACGGGCTCAATCACTGGGGCTCAGACACATACGGCATCAACACGACACGCAGGTACCTGTGCGAGGCGCTCTCGTTCTGGTATCGCTATGTGCCTGTCGGCCTTTTGGAAGTGCGTTCCTAGCGTCCCGTTTTTCTTTCATCCGATCGATGCGCCGCCGGTCATCCTCACGATCCGTGGTCAACCCCGTCTTTTTTTCATTTTACTCCTCCAGCACCTCCCGGCGCGCATGAACGACCGTCCACCGCCTTATCGAGGCCGGGACGAGCTGGAGACGCTGTTGAGCTCATCGAACAGTGCGGACTGGGTCAAGATCAGCGAGATGTTCCTGGGCAAATGCCCCGAGTCGTGGACTTTTCAGCCAAAGCATAAGAGCAACGCTTATCCTGACGCTGTCGAAGAGGCGGAAGAGGCAGAGGGGTGAACGGCAGTGTAGATGGTGGGCGGTGGGCGGCGGGCGGCGACGGAATCTTACACACTTGTGGTTCCGCCGCCAGGTCCATGAAATCGATTCAACTGCCAGGTACAGAGGAAGCGTCAGCTGGGAGAAAAAGGGGAGAGACCGGGAATCACTGGAGTGCATCTACTTCAACCCATTGGCGAGGTAAATCACAGTGTCAATCTTCTTCTTCTCCTCCTCCGCCTGGCTCTGCTCTTTGAGCAACTTGTCCACCACCTCTTCTGCGTGCTTGTCCTCCGCCATTGCCTTTTCGCGGCAGATGAGAAAGTTTTCGATGGGTACCTGTGTGAATCGGCATGGAGGCGTGCGTACGAAAGCAGGTCAGGTGGGTGTGATGGAGATGTGAGCATGTGGAGGGAGGGAACGCTCCCCGTCTCCGTGACGAGAATCTCGCCGCGGACCCTTCTCCTTGGCGTCACCCAAGCCCAAGCCCGCACATCGACGACGCTCGCTCGCCCACCTTACAAGCCTTCTCAATCTCGAACAGACAAGGTGTCCTGTTCCTCGCCATTTCGAAACACCTGGCCTGTGTGATGATCGTCGCTTTGCAACGTGCCTTGAGCAATTCGAGCGAGCGACTCTCCCATTCTGTCGGGCATTTGGAAAGCTCCGCTCGGAGGAAGGCGCAGGCTGCTGGGTGGAGCTCTTCGTTGGTTTGCACACACCGTCTGTAGTCGTCTGGTTCGTCCGTGCAAGAGAGGACTGTTAGGTATCTCGGTGGAGGTGCGACATGGATGGGCCGATGGCGATCCAAGGGCGGAACGGAGCTCACCGAGTCTGACAGCGCATTCCCCCTTCAGGAGGTATTTCATCCACTTGAACGGGGAGATCTCGGTCATGTCGCAACAAGCACGAGGGTTTGTGTCGAAGAAGGCAGGCCAAAGTCAGGGCCAGGGGTGTCAGTCAGTCAACTCTTCTCCCGTCGCGGTCACGGTCCAGCGTTGACGAGACGGCCGTTGCTGCTAAGTCAGCCTGCCGTCGTCAGTCAGCACTACGAGCGAGGGCACGCCCGGTTTGGGGGTGATGTGTGTGTGTGTCTCTGTCTGCCAGCCGTTAGGGAGCGATGGCGCTCGCCTCGCGTGATGGAAGGCGGTCGTGCGAGTCGTTCGTCGGCGTCTTCCTCCGTCTTGTCTCTCAACTCTTGTCTTCTTCCTGCGCTGCGGTCTCGCCGGCGGCTATCGGCCTGCTCTAGTCAACCGAGCTGGAGCGCGTGACCTTATCTGCTCGATGGTGGTGCTCACGACTCGACTCACCCCCGTCCCATCCTCGATCCCCAGGCACCCCGGAACGCTTGGCTCCCTCCCTTGAAACCTTTGAGATGAGATGAGATGAGATAGATGGATGGATGGATGGATGGATGGATAGAGAGATGGTTAGATACACGTCCTGCTCGTCCCCGATGCCGGTCACAGACACCACGTCCAGCGACGGACGCTCGCTGCACGCCGCCGATACGACGGTACGACCGACGATCGCGCTAATGTTCGGTGCAACCTGCAGCAAGTAGGTAGGTACGAGACGAGACATCCGTCTCCAGCCAGCCCAGCCCCAGGAATGTCCGGTGGCGCCTTGGCGTATGTAAAGGGGCCACGGTTGGGCAAGACGTCTGCCTTCCCGTGAAACAGCTCTCGTCCGAGCCGGATAGCAAGCAGATTCAGGTTCGTTGTCTCCCTCACCAGCGACCCCGCGCCAAGATACATCAGGGCGGCAGCGCGGCTGACCCGCCTCCCTTTCTCTTTCTCAGCCAACGATGCGCTCCTCACTCTCTCCCCTTCTCGCCGCCCTTCTCGCGAGCTCCGCCTTGGACGCCGCCGCCGCCGTCAAGCTCCCTCCATCGACGCAAGAGTCCGTCTTCGGCTTCGAGCGCTCCCTGGGCGCGGAGACCGCCGTTCAGGAGCCCAGCTCGAACCCCGCGAAGCTCTATCTCGACGGCAAACCCCTGCCGGACGGCTTCGTCTATGGCTGTGCTACCTCGGCCTACCAGGTCGAGGGCGCGTGGAACGTCTCTGGAAAGGGGCTGTCCATTTGGGACGTGTTTGCTCACGACAAAGGGCACGGTCATATCGCCAACGATGATACTGGAGACGTTGCGGATGATTTCTAGTGAGCCACTCTGTCGTCTTCCTCTCTCCGGGCCAGTGGATTGCGACTTGCGGATCAACTCTTGGCATACGGGCCTTCACCCGCGTGCACGGCCTTCCTCGTATGCCAACATGAGTACAGTCATCGTTACAAGACCGATCTTCCTCTGTTCAAGAAAGCCTTGAATGTTGTGGGTGCTCATCTCCTCTCCACTAGGCCGGCCAGGCTGGCCGTGCAAAGCCTCCTGGCCTCATCCCATGTCTCTCCACTTCATCCTCCTTCATCCAGAACGTCTACGATTTCACCATCGCCTGGACCCGCATTTTGCCCAACGGCACTGGCACGGAACCGAACAAGGCCGGCGTGGACTTTTACCGGAACGTCATCGAGACAAGCAAGGCGAATGGGTGCGCTGCTTCTACGTCTTTTGTTCCTAGCGCGGCGCCCCGCATCTCGATGTTCGACCAAGGCTGACCCTGCATGAACATTGGCAGCATGGACACCTATTGCACTCTCTATCACTGGGACCTGCCACAAGGTGACCGACGGTAGTGAAAGCAAGGAGCACCACCATCTCACACCGTCCTTTCTCTCGCTCCCTTTGCTTCGCCCGCCTCCAGCATTGCAGACGGCTTACAAAGGATGGTTGTCCCCCAACGTCATCGCCGATTTTCGCAACTACGCCAAGGTCGTCTTCGACGCGTTGGATGACGTCTGCCACAACTGGGTCACCCTGAATGAGCCCAGGACGTTCTGTGAGTCTCTTGAATGGGCATAGACCGAGCCATTTTTCTAGCGCCGAGATTTAAACTTGCGGGTTGTTGCGTCGCTGTCCTATCCGCGTCGTCCTCGCCTCTCGCTTCCAACCAGGCACGGAGGTGAGGCTCTTTCCGTTCATCGCCCGCATTTGCCTCACTCGACCGCTAACCCTCCATCATCCCCCACCGCAGGGCTTCGGACCGACACCTGTTTCCGCGCCGGGATTCGTGGGCCCCATCGACGATGTTTTGTGAGCGGACCGTAGGGGCTATCCCGTCCATCGAATATCGAGCTCATCGTCTCTCCTCGGTCTGCGTTCTTCAGCACCTGCATGCATCATGCTCTTTTGGCTCACGCCAATGCCGTCGACGTGTTCCGCAAGGGAGGGTACAAGGGCAAGATCGGGATCAAAGTGGACGGTTCGGTGGGTCGCCGAGCCCGCCTTGACATCATGAGCGGGTTGACTGTTACTAAAAAGGTTATGCACATGTGTCTTTTTTGGCTTTTTGTCAGCCGGCCATCCCCTTGAATGCCACGAGCAAGAGCGACCAAGCGGCTGTGGCAAGGGCGAACGATTTCGAGGTGAGCAAGACGGCACACCGCCCGCGCCTGTGTCTGGTTCTGAGCTTGACGTCGATATGTATTGCCCTTTTTTCCGTTTTAGATGGGCTGGGATGTCGCTCCCGTCTATACGGGCGACTATCCTCCAGTGATGCGGGAGACGATGGGAGACCGACTGAAGAACTTTACAAATGCGGAGAGCGAACTTTTGAAAGGCTCGGCTGACTTTCTGGGATTCGATGGTTACACGTCTCAGTGGGTCGAGAGCATCCCTGGGTGTGCCGAAGACCCTAGCAACGCCGCCTGGCCCGAATGGTGAGCGGACACGACCGGGGTCGTTTCAGTGTTTTCGCTCGCTCACTCGCGATGGGATCATTGCCGACAATCGATGTGCAGCATCAACTCATACAACGTGAACCCGTACACCAATGCCCTCATCGGCCACCCCACCCAATCGACCTGGAATTTCTTGGTCAACTCGACGACGTATGACGGCCTCAAATACTTTCACGACAGGCGAGCACCCTTCCGTACTGTTCTCCATCATTCCCGAGACGAAAAAAAAAAAAAGTGCCTTCTGACAGCTGCCACATTTCTCCTTCTCTTGGCGGCGTGTTGGTTGGCTTGGCAGGTGGGGCGCAAAGCCACTGATCCTCAGCGAAAATGGCATGGGCGTGTTGAACGAAACGCAGTTGCCGCTTGCGCAGATTGTGGACGACGTCGACCGCATTGAGTGAGCGTTTTGTTCGTGAAACGATTTCTGGGGGTTGGCTGTCTATCTAGGCGGGCGTGCTCAAAGTTGACGATGTCGCCTTTTTTTCCGACGATGGTCCCACGCGCGCAGTTGGTATCGGAGCACCTTGAACAACATAAAGCTTGCGCTCGATGACGGCCTCCCAGTCGTCGGCTTTGTTCCGTGGTCTTGCATCTCCAACCTTGGTGGGTCCCTCTTGTATACTGATCGAAGTAGGCCGTTCCGGTCGATGGCTTCGATGGCTCATCCGGTCTGCCCTCCCCCCTCCTTGGAACCGTCCAGAGTGGAGCGAGGGCTTTGCCATCGACTTTGGCCTCGTGCACAACAACTTTGCCACGCAGGTTCGGACGCCCAAGCTCAGCGCGGCTTACCTCAAGGGCGTCCTAACCAAGGGCAACCCCATCAACCCTTTCAATTTTGTTTGATGTGGGGGGGCGTGTGATGAGCCTTTTTTTCGTTGTCGCAGCGGAGGATCAGATTTGCCCATCCGGCTTGGCTTGGCTTGGCTTGAGTGTACGTTGGTGAAGAACGTTAGCGTTAGCGAGCGAGACGACCTTTGTAACGAAAGCCATCATTCATAATGGAGGGCATGCTCCCAAATGGGCAAAGACGGAACCCGTCGTCACTGGCCACTGGAAAGGAAGACATGGTGGTCGACAAGTCGTATCTATCACGTTACATCATCCCACTTCACTTGATTGCTATTTGCGTGCTTCAGCTCATTTACTCCTGGGGTTCGCTCAGCTGAGGCTGCGGCGAGCCACGTGCGCGCCGACATTGCTCGCCGCTTGAGACGTCCCGAAGCTCTTCTCGACCGTCTCGCACTTCCCATCCCTCTCATCCATTCCGCCGGCGTCGACAGACAGACAGACCGTCTTCATCTTCGGCACGGCACCCCGATCCTCGAACGCCGTCTGAAGTACGACAGCGCCAATATGGATCCGGAGTCTGCTCCGGACGACGCCCACGACACTGTCGCCAAGGATCCCCCGCCCCAGGCCGACGACGATACCAATGAGACGGCACCGCCAGAAGCTCAGCAGCCACTGAAGGACGCGGACGGTCAGGAGGGAAACCCGGAAGATGCGACGGAGGAAGGAAAGTTGACTGGTCCGGAAGACACAGTCGCAGCCGATGCTGATGATAAGCCGCGCCTCCCCGCGGCGATCCCCGTGCCGGACATCGTGGTGGAGAGGACGAGTGAGGAGCGGGTGTTGGGTCCACGTGCGGAGGAAGAAGAGGTGGTGGGGGCTGTTGACGGCGTCGATGACGGAGTGGGAAGACGGGACGAGGTAGAGCCTAGGCGTATCGAGGAAGCCCCGGAAGACGTCCCACCTGGCAAACAGGACGATGACACGGACGCCGACCCGCCTGCCACCCCGGCCAAGGACGAACGCCCTCTACCGCCCCAAGCACCTCCGTCGCACGCCGTCACTTCACCACCCCGACCGCCGAGATCGGAAAACGGGCGACGAGAGGCCGTTCGGACCAGCGCCTCCACGTCTTTATCCCATGTCGGTACGCCAAGGCTCTCGACATCGTCCTCGCTGCACACCTCCTCCTCTCCGTCCGTCTCCGTCGTTTTCGTGCGCTCCGCTCTTCAGACCATCCTCTCCAGTCGAGAAGCCAGGAAAGGCAAGGCCGCGCCAGACCTCAAGGCGGCTACCGAGAAGGCGCTCGAAATGGTCAGAGACGGAACCGCGGGAGGAAGCGCAGGAGAGGTCGACCCGAGGGTCATTTTCGAGCCTCTCCGTCTGGCCTGCGAGACGCGCAGTACACCCCTCATGATCACCGCTCTTGATTGCATCGGCAAGCTCGTCAGCTACAGCTTCTTTGCGGACGAACCCCGATTTGCAGCCCAGGCCGCCGCGACGGCGACGAGCCAGGCGGGCCCGCCCGGCGCCGATACCGATACCCCCACCACAGCTACTGGACCTTTACCTCCCGTTCCGGCCCCGGCTACTCGACCGCTAGCCGACTTGGTCACGGACGTGATATGCGACTGCTTTACCGAGACCATCGACGCCTCCGTACAGCTCCAAATCATCAAGGCGCTCCTCTCCACCGTCCTATCTCCCAACGTACACGTCCATCAGGGCTCTCTTCTCAAGGCCGTACGGACGGTGTATAACGTCTTCCTTATGAGCAAGGGCAACGTAGAGAGGAGCGTCGCTCAGGGTGCGCTCGGCCAGATGGTGGAAGCCGTGTTCGGCAGGGTCAAAGGCCGGGGCCAGCAGCAGGAGGAGAGTGTGTCCAATCCGTCCGTCGGTTTCTCAGCCCGAGAAAACGAGGGAAGGTCGAGCGAGGACACGGTGAGGACCGTGACGAGCACGACGTCCGCCGCGCCCAGCTCTGCTCCGACTGCTTCCATTTCGGAGACGACCACCGCCAACGACGGAGGCGAGGCTGAGACCAGCACTATGGCCACGACGGTTCCGGAGACCGATGGAGATGCTGAGAGTCGTAAGGAAGAAGATGAAGGTGCCACGGCTGAGGGAGAAAGGGAGAAGGTCACCTTGTGAGTAGCTTGGAACTGGGCAGATCGCGACCGGAAGGGCTCAGGGCGCAGCGGGCAAAACATTTTCGGCCTCGGTGCCTGAGCTTTGAAGAGCGGATGCAGTCTGTTTCTGACCATGGTGCACTTTTCATCGCTTTGGCCTGGTCCAGGCGGTCCATGGAGGCCCGCAAGTCTTTCGATGCCCTTCCCGCCGGCGCAGATGACCCGAACGCTTCCACTGCGGCTCTCGGAATCCTGGGCGCTTCCACGGCGGACGGCCAATCCGGTCCACTCATCAGCGAGCAGGAATTGTTCGTCAAGGACGCCTTCCTCGTCTTTAGAGCGCTCTGCAAGCTCAGTATGAAGCCGATCGGCAGCGAGAGGTGAGCGCTCTGGGTGTGGGTCTGTGTGCTTTTGCATTTTGCGCTGGCGTCCTGACCCAATTTGTCGTCTGCGCTTTTTACGAATGCAGCGAACGAGATTTGAAGTCGCACGCCATGCGATCCAAGCTCCTCTCCTTGCAACTCATCCTGACCATCCTCAACTCGCATCTTCCCCTCTTCATCGATCCCAACGTGCTCATTCACTCGGCCAGCACTCGCGAGCAGACGCCATTCGTGCAGGCCGTGAAGCAGTATCTTTGTTTGGCGTTGAGTCGTAATGCGATCAGCAGCGTCATGCAGGTCTTTGAGCTCAGTTGCGAGATCTTTTGGAAGGTGCTGTCGGGCATGCGTACGAAGATGAAGGTAGGTCTTCCGTCCATCTTCATGTCTTGTGAGTCCGGGAAGCTAGGGCTAGCGCGCTGATTGTGGTGCCCATTTGTTCCGCCTTTTTTGATTCTTTCAAACTTTACAGAAAGAGATTGAGGTCCTCCTCAACGAGATCTTCCTGCCGATCCTCGAAATGCGTACGGCCACTTTTGCTCAAAAATCACGGCTCCTCAGCGTTTTTGCTCGTCTTTCCAACGATCCGCAAGCGCTCGTCGAGATATACCTCAATTATGACTGCGATCGGACGGCTCTGGATAACATCTATGAACGGCTGATGAACATCATCAGTAAGCTCACTGCGACGCACTCCGTACCTGGTGTGGCTAGCGGCCCGAACGAGGACGCTGCGGCCGCGGCGAAACCGTCGTCGCCACTTCCGAACGGCACCCCCGTGTCGAACGGCGCACCGTCGGCCGTCGAGTCGCCTGCACATGCTGGGCAGCCTCTGGAGGTCCGCGTGAAGCGCCAAAGCTTAGAATGCCTCGTCGCGGTCCTACGCTCTCTCGTCGTATGGTCGCGTCGCTCGGAAGTGACCGTAGAGACCGCGGCGATGGGTGGAGAGGAAGGCGATGTCGAGGCCACCAGCTTGTCCAGACGGAGCGAGGATGGCTCGGGACTTCCAACGAGCGCTTCGCTCGATTCAATTTCCACCCGTGCAAGTATGGCGTATACGCGGTCACCCAGCGCGGACGGCGCGATGACGTCTCTGTCCACTAGCGGCTCTGTGACGCCGACAGGCATCGCGACACCTGATGCTATGGACGATCCGAGTCGGTTCGAGAGTGCCAAGCAGCGGAAGACAACTCTCTTGGAAGGTTTTAAGCGCTTCAACTTCAAGCCGAAACGGGTTGGTCGCTGATCGTCTGGCATAGTACGGTGTTGACCGACGATAGCTGATTCACATCGCCGTTGAAATCTGCAGGGCATCCAATATCTTCTGGAGAACGGCTTCATTCGCTCTTCTGACCCTCGAGAGATCGCCCGATTCCTACTCTTCGCCGATGGCCTCAGCAAGGGGCAGATTGGAGAATATCTCGGGGAAGGGTGAGCGTCTCGAGCATTCATGAGGGGATTGCCGGACGACCGGTTGAGCTCAATACGCGGTGGTGCTTCGCTTACCCCACAGCGACCCGGAAAACATCGCAATCATGCACGCCTTTGTCGACTTTATGGACTTTGAGAACGTATCCTTCCTTGAAGCTCTGCGCACCTTCTTGCAGAGTTTCCGGCTACCGGGCGAGGCGCAGAAGATCGATCGCTTCATGCTCAAGTTCGCCGAGCGGTATGTGGCGGGCAACCCACGGGCGTTTGCCAACGCAGGTGAGCCCATTTCCCCCGTAAATGTTTCGAAATTTCGGTCCAAGGGCTCATTCCTTCTCATTTGTTTTTCTCTTGTACCTCCCAGATACGGCATACGTATTGGCCTACTCGGTCATCATGCTCAACACGGACGCGCACAACCCGCAAGTCAAGAGTCGAATGACCGCTCAGGATTTCGTCAAGAATAACCGCGGTATTGACGATGGAAAGAATCTACCCGAAGATTTCCTGATAAGGATCTACAACGACATTCAGACGAACGAGATCAAGATGAAGGACGAGGTCGCGGTCGCTCGAACGCCGACCTCGGGAGGTGCCGGTTTCGCCAATGCGATCGCCGCTGTCGGGCGTGATCTGCAGCGGGAGGCGTACGTGCTGCAGTCTGAGACGATGGCCAACAAGTCGGAAGCGCTCTTCCGCACCATGGTGCGCAACCAGCGTCGAGGCGGCAAGTCGAATGACCAGTTCTTCTCGGCGTCCCACTTCGAGCACGTCAAGCCAATGTTCGAAGTCGCCTGGATGGCCTTCCTCGCTGGCGTGTCCGGTCCGCTCCAAGACTCGGACGACATGGAGATCGTGCAGCTGTGCTTGGAAGGCTTCCGTCACGCGATCCACATCGTCTGTCTGTTCGGCATGGAACTCGAACGCAACGCGTTCGTGACTACACTGGCCAAGTTCACCTTCCTGAACAATCTCGGAGAAATGAAGCCGAAGAACGTTGAGGCTATCAAGGCGCTCTTTGGCGTCGCCGCGACAGAGGGCAACTACCTCAAAGGAAGTTGGAGGGAGGTGTTGACGTGCGTCAGTCAGCTCGAACGGTTCCAGCTCATCAGCAACGGTGTGGATCAGGACAGCCTGCCTCAGCTCGGAAGGCAACCGTGAGTGTGGCTTGTCCTTTATCCCTGCAGCAAAAGCGCTCGACTGATCATTTCTGTATCCTGGCTTACGACGGACAGAAGGCGGAGCTCGGCACAGTCGCAGCGATCTAAACCAAGCATGCCGACCGAAGAGGTGGCCATCGCGGGCGGTTCATCCGAGGTCACTATTGCGGCAGATATGATCTTTTCATCGTCAAAGAACCTCTCTGGGGTAAGCGCTCGCTGAGTTGTTGCTTAGGCTGTTCTTGTGCGTGGAAGCTCATCACCTTCTCCACCATATGTCCAGACCGCCATCGTCGACTTCGTTCAGTCCCTCAGCGATGTGTCTTGGGAAGAGATCCAGTCCTCCGGTCTGTCGGACAGCCCACGGCTGTTCAGCCTGCAGAAGCTGGTGGAGATATCTTATTACAATATGGGTCGCATTCGTATCGAATGGTCGGGCATCTGGAACATCCTTGGCCAACATTTCAACCAGGTGAGTGAGGGACCCGTATGTCTGCTATGCTATCGACGGCATCGTCTCATCGAGCGGGCTTCCGCTTTCGCTCTCTACAGGTCTGCTGCCATGCCAATCCGAACGTCAGCTTTTTCGCACTGGATGCCCTCCGACAGCTATCTATGCGCTTTTTGGAGAAAGAAGAGTTGTCACACTTCAAGTTCCAGAAGGACTTCCTGAAGCCGTTCGAATATGCGATGGTTCATAATACTAATCCGGACGTACGGGAAATGGTGAGCGTTGTCTCGCCACACTCGAGCTCCTTGACGCGTATGCTTTGCTGACGAGCGTCATCGCCGTCTTGTTGCCGTGACAGGTCTTGCAATGCTTGCAACAAATGATCCAGAGCCGGGTGCAGAACATGCGCTCCGGCTGGCGAACAATGTTCGGCGTCTTTGGTGCAGCGTCGAAAGCAGAGACTGGTGAGCTGACTTCATAACCTCTAAATGAATCTATCCGTGCCTGCTGACCCGTGTGACGTTTCCGTGCGGCCCTAGAACGAATTGCGAGCTACGGCTTCGATATCGTTCAGCAGCTGAATGCGGAGCATTTCGATAAGATCGTCGAATACGGCTCCTTTGCTGACCTGACCGTCTGCATCACCGACTTCTGCAAGCTCAGCAAGTACCAGAAGGTCTCACTACATTCCATTGAGATGCTGCGAGGTGTCGTTCCGAAGATGCTCGCAAGTCCGCTCTGCCCCGTCTCCGCCGATACTGTGCCAGATCTGGCACCGACGACGCCGCCGATAGACGACCCCATGGTTCGTTTCTGGTTCCCCGCCCTCTTCAGCTTTTACGACATTATTATGAACGGCGAGGACCTCGAGGTGCGGCGTGTCGCCCTTGACTCCCTCTTCGAGACCTTGAAGAAGCACGGGGCAACCTTCCGGCCTGATTTCTGGGACACAGTCTGCCAAGAAGTGCTCTTCCCCATCTTTGCGGTTCTGCGGAGCAAGCAAGATGTCAGCAGGTTCAGCACGCAGGAGGACATGAGCGTCTGGCTGAGCACAACGATGATTCAGGCGTTGAGGAACGTGATCGACCTTTGGACTTTTTTCTTCGAGACATTGGCTCGAATGTTGGATGGATTGCTTGAGCTTCTCTGTGCTTGCATCTGTCAGGGTAAGCACCTACGCATTTGCGCACTGACTGCGGCCGCATGCTGTAGCAGGCGTTCTCACAACCCTTTCTACGCTTCTCAGAAAACGACACGCTCGCCCGGATAGGCACGTCTTGTCTGCAGCAGCTGCTCGAAAAGAACGTGCGCAAGCTTGATGCTGAGCAGTGGGAGACGGTCGTCACGACATTCGTGCAGCTGTTCCGCACCACCACAGCGCACCAGCTGTTCGACCCCAGCTTGCGTGTCGATTCCAGCGTTCCAGCAAGCCCGATATCACCTGCGGCGGGGGCGGACCAGGGTATGTGTCTTCATCAAGAAGCAGACGTTGCTAAAAGTGAGAAGCTAACGTTCGCCATATCGCCCCACAGGTCTACATGTAAACGGTCTCACTCCACTATCTCCCACCACGCCGGCCATGCCGTACACGGCGTTGCCGACAGCATCGGCTCCAACTGCACCGTCGGACCGCAGACGTATCTTCAAGCAAGTCATCGTCAAATGCGTCTTGCAGTTGCTGCTCATCGAGACGACGCACGAGCTGCTACAAAACTCGGAGGTATACGAAACCATACCCGCAGATCAGCTGCTGCGACTGTTGGGCGTCCTGGACGACTCGTACAGGTTCGCGAAGCGCTTCAATGCAGACAAGGAGCTGCGCATGGCCCTCTGGAAGGTCGGCTTCATGAAGCAGCTGCCGAACCTGCTCAAGCAGGAGAGCTCGAGCGCGGCGACGCTCGTGCACGTCCTCATCCGTATGCACGAGGACGAGCGTCCGGGACACCGGGAAGCCAAGGGCAAGGTCGAAGAGCAGTTCATGCCGTGAGTTTTTGTCGTTGCTGTCGTCGCCCTCGAGATTGTCGCACAGTGCGTGTGCTCATCGGTTACTTCCTTGAACATCGTATCGTGTCTCATCCATACTGCAGTCTCGGCAGCGATGTTCTCCGAGGCTTCATCACACTGGACGCAGAGACGCAGACGCGCAATATCGCAGCTTGGACGCCGGTCGTGGTAGAAATCTTGCATGGTTTCTGCTGTTTCGACGATGAGAGCGTGAGTGCCACGCTTCCTTTCTCATAGGTGCTGGCCCGTTTTCCGTTGTGCACGGCCTGAACCTCTCTCTTTTACCGTTTCGCAGTTGTCGCAACATCTGTCCGAGTTCTATCCCCTGTCGGTCGCCCTCCTCGAGCGTGAACTGGCTCCTACGACCCGAGCGGCGCTGCGTGCGTTTCTTCTCCGCATGGGAGAGACGCTGGGCCTGTTGGTGAAAGGTACAACAGGTTTAGGAGAATTCCCTCCTGAGCCAGACAGTGCTCAGGCTCCTCAGGCTCAGGACATGTGAAGGCGTTCGCCCATGTCTGCAGCGTTAGAAGCCAAGGCCGGTCCGACTTGGGAGCGTGGAGAAGCATGTGGGCTTTGAGGAGGCGCGAACACCAGGACTGAGGAGGGCCCAGGTGGGTGAAGGGCAAAGACGTCGACCAGCGCTCCTTCCTTTCTTGCCCTGCATCCGCTGGTCAGTTGGATATCCCTTCGACACGCTCTCCCCATCTCCCATTGTAATCTATATGCGAATTTTTCTTCCGTAGCATCCAATACCAGTCTACTTCCATCGATCCGGAGTGATGCTGTCTGTACGTTTTCCTTTCTTGTCTATGCAATGCTCACCTTGGATTGAGAAGTCAGGACTGGCCTGCCTCACCCCGCCGTCTCCCGTGTATGTATGGTATTTATAAAGAGGCCGTGTCCCTCTCTTTGGGAGAGCACCTCTTCCCCGAATAAACACACCAGTAGTTTCCGCCACACAGTGAGCCTTGATGAATACTTTTGGGATGCAAATTGCAAGGAAGCATGAGCTGCACAAGATGAGAAAGAGATAGACACATTCAGCACCACTTAAGCTGAGCGGAACCCATAGGCGCTCATTCCCCTCGTAGGGCTGAGCTCTCCTCTCTGTATGCCCCGTCGGCTCCCAGCTCCCACAACTGAGCACCCTGCTCCAAGCTTGGCGCAAATACCGAACTCGTCTGGAATGAGCGGTACGCAAAGAAGCGGCAAGAACAGTCCCAGTACACACACATACGTGCGCAATCGCAACCGGGAGCCATCCGGACTTGGTTGGCATGTTGTGACTGATCGAATCGAATCGAGCGTGGAGTGAACCGCACACGGAAATGTTCTCGTCCTTCCTTCCGTCCTTCCTTCCCAATACAGCGACCTTGGCTTGACTCCTTCAATCACTCTTTCCGTACAGCGACACCTTTTTTCGTAAATCCTGCCTTCGCTCCTTCCGGTACTCACCTTGGATCGAGAACTCAGAACGGGCATACGCTCACTAACGTCGAAACGTTGTCTTTTCTTTTCCATCCTCACGCCAAAGGGACATCGTCTCATTCGCACTCAGCGAGCGACATTGTCTCATTCACACTCAAGAAAGGTCCTTGTCATGAACGAAGAGCGGTCCAGTCCCAAGAAGAAAGTACAAGAAGAGCCCCGTTTCCCCGCCCACTCTCCCTCCATCTTCAAGCCAACTCACTCCAGGATTCCATTCCTCTCCCTACTCCATAACCATTACGGCAAGCCTTCTCTTCTCTCGTCCCGCTTTGCCATAACCTTCACACCATGCCACCGACTCCATCAGAACCTGCGCCTGCTCCCATCCCACCGCCTGAGTCTTCGGCATCTTCACCATCGCGGTGCGCCTGATGGTACTCTATCCTGGCTACACGCCCGTGGCATATCAAGTAAGTGTCCTGAAAGAGTCAGTCCTTTCGCTCTTGGCGGGAAGGCTGAACTTGTATTCTGGATACGTATTCTGGATACTATTCCAGAACATCGTCGATGTTTTCACACAGAACTTGACTACCATTTGAGCCAGTGCGCCTGGTCTCACACCTGGGCAGCCCTCGACCACTACTACTATCGCTTCAACCACATCGCCTGTTCCCACACAGAGCATCTGGGCCGGTCTCACACCTGGGCAGCCCTCGACCACTACTACTATCGCTTCAACCACATCGCCTGTTCCCACACAGAGCATCTGGGCCGCTCACGCACACCACTATCGCTTCAGCCTGCTTCTCGCCGTAGCCCTGATATCGCCCCTGCACACGTGCCCAATACCCTCGCCGATATGGCCGAGGCCTTCTTCACCTAACCGTCATGGCCCTGAACACTTTTCATAAGCGACATGTTTAAGAGGTCATTCCCACCAACCGGCATGGACTCTCATACCTTCTAATACATTTTACTATCCGCCGCACGACCTCGGCTGCAAACCCCATCCCAAAGTCGGGACAATACAAACCTTTCAGCGGTAACGGCGGCACCAGCGGGCGGCCTAGGTGCAGACAAGCGACGACGAGGCGACAATAGTGTACATAGTTGTCCGGGACGGAATCGGAGAGTTTGTCCACGTCCCGGACTTTGAGAGAAGGAACTGTGTGAAGCTGTGTGAACGACAATGTCCTCGACTGTGAAAGGTGCGCACCGCGGCGCTCAGAAAATGAGCAATTCGCCTGTCGTCGTCTGCACATCTCCTTCCATACCCACCCCTTCTCTCCCTCCTTCCTTTCTTTCCCCCAAGAAGAAGAGAAGCAGACCTCTGCCCGAGGAGACCAAAAACGGCAAGGAAACCTCTTCCCAATGTGACCAAGAACGGCAAGGAGCCAGAGCCCTGTAACTCCCCAAGTGACACAGACCATCCACCGCCCACCTACCCCCCTCCTCGGACGCAGGGCATTCCTCTCACCTCTCTTTGAAGCAGACCATCCCCCCCCTTCCCTCTTGGACCCAGACCATCCCCCTCTTATGTACACCATCCCCCTCGTATGTAGACCATCATCCTCTTATGTAGACCATTCTTCCCCTCGTAAGTAGAACATCCCCTTCCTAAATAGATCATTCCCCTCTCCAAGTAGAAGCAGACTATTCCACCCTCCCCTCGTCAGTGCTTTGCCGACGGGTTGCAGAGTGGTCCCACTTGGCGTCGCCGCACCCCGAGGTCCCACTAGAGCTCAGCCCTACGTTATGCACCACATGCTTCCCTGTAGTGGATGTCCCATTGAAATGACTCGTCAATGAGCACTGCTGCTTTGGTTTTCATTTAGGAGGTTGATCAGGTTGACGGCTTCGAAAGGTATCTCCATACTTTGGCGACCTGGCGATCCGACGCCGGCGAGTGCTGCGGCAAGTGGCCCGCGTCTCGACGCGGATGGAGATCGAGCGCACCCCTGACCACTTGGAAAGAGCCGGGGAAACGGCGACGGGCAATTCAACGCCACCTCTTGCTTTTATTTGCCAGTGTGCTTGGCTTGTCTTCTCGGATACCTTCTCGTCTCTTCGTTGATTTCCCACCGGCGTCGAGGCGAGCATCCGTCACCATGTCTTCCTTTTTTGGACTGTGAGTGCACTACGACAACACGGTGTCATGGCCAGGGCGACCAGCGCTGCCCGTGCCGTCCCTGAGCCAAGCATTGTTTTGGTTGGAACCCCACTGAGAATTTGGGGTGTGGGCGGTCGGAACGACCTCCTGACTGACACCTCCCACCTGCTCGTGCCGACCAATTCTTTCCTTCTCGTCGCGCCCTCTCACCTGATAACCCGTCTACCTTCCACGCCCGCAGCTCGAAGACGCGCACCTTCAAGCCGAAGCGCAACATGCCCGAAGGCACGAAGCAGTACCAGCTCAAGAGGTACGCAGAGGCGACACTTGGCTCGGGAAACTTGAGGTTGGCGGTCGTACTTCCGGAGGGGGAGGACCTGAATGAATGGTTGGCCGTGAACAGTGAGTCCGTTCGGCGTTCTTCTCGGGTTGTTTGTGGGCTTCGTGCGAGGCGTAAACGGAGTTTGCCGACGGTGCCGCTGGAAGGTCACCGCTGGACAAGACTCTTGCTGGCGATGGTGGTGTTACCAGGTCGAGGGTGAACGAGGCGGTGTTGAAGCCGTACATTCTTTGCCCTTTTGCCGGCTGGCTCGCACAGCTGTCGACTTCTTTAACCATCTCAACATGCTCTACGGTTGCATCACGGAAGCGTGCACACCACAAGAGGTGAGCGATCGGTCTCCATCTCGCCGTTGAGTGATCACCTGTGCCTCATGGATCACCGGGCCTCCGTTCCGACAGTGTCCCATCATGTGCGCTGGTCCAAGGTAAGCATCCGAATGCTTTCTCCAAGGGGACTCTCATGTTATAATCGAAGCTGGTCTGACCGCTTCACTGCATCTGTCTTGGCTTGTCGCCTGCCAATCCATCAGATACGAATACCACTGGCAGGATGGGGTGAACTACAAGAAGCCGACGAAGATGTCGGCTCCCGAGTATGTCGATGCCCTCATGACTTGGGTGCAGGGCCTTCTCGACGACGAGGCCACGTTTCCGAGCAAGATTGGTGAGTGAATTCGTTCAGTGCTGATTACCGGGGAAGGGGGAGGGGGATGGTAGAAGAGGGAGAGAGAGGAGGCAAGCCGGAGACTCACCTGTACCGGTCTCATCCATCTGTCACTGCACAGGCGTTTCCTTCCCGAAGAACTTTCAAGATACGGTCAAGTCGATTGTCCGCCGACTCTTCCGGGTGTATGCACACATCTATAACCACCACTTCGCTCAGATCTGTGCTCTGAGCATCGAGGGTGAGCATGTGCCTCAGGTAGATTGCGGTGCCTTCTAGGTTGTTCTTAAAGAGAAGATCTTCGCTAACCTCTTCATTCCACCCGCTCTCGACCAGCTCACCTCAACACGAGCTATCGACACTTTCTCCTCTTTGTCAACGAGGTAAGAACTCCTGTCTTCACCCGGCAAGCCCGCCCGCTTGGAAGACTGCTCACCGCTCATGGTTCGCTCGCTTCTGTGCCGGTCAATTTTCTCGACAGTTCGACCTCATAGACAAGCGTGAACTCGCCCCTCTGGCCGAGCTGAATGAGGTTATTTTGGATGAGGCGTGAAGTAGCGAGCTTGGTCGTGGTTATCGTGGTTCCTTCCAGCCCAATTCCGGTCGTTTTGTGTAATTCCATGGCGACCGCTCTCCTCGTCTCGGTGTATCTTTTCCCCCCAGTTTTCACGACCGCGGATGATCTTTTATGACATAGTAATTCACAACAGCCGGTAGTTCCACGTGTGTGCGCTCCACGTCGATCGTCAATCAGTCACATGAAGATTGTGAATTATTAGAAAGCGGGGCGTCGCTCCTCTCCACCTTGCCTCCTCTCCATCCGGACGTCCACCTCCATCTCCTTCCCTGAGACGACAACGACCTAAATCTCGTCTACGCCTTCGGCACCCCACGCTCGCTCCTCCAACTAGAAGTGCGCGACTGCACTTCAAGATGCACGTCCTCGTCCTTCGGACGCCTTCCCTAGTTCTCGCCCTTGTCCTTGGCGTCCTTTGCACGCTCTTGGGCGCTCAAAGTGTTACGATCGATAATAGGGTGCGTCAGCCTGTCACTTGTTATTGTTGAGAGCGGACGATGACGAGGACCCGCCTTGCGTTGAAGGGTCGACCTTCCCAAAGCACTAACTTCTGTCCTATCGTTCAACCTCTTCTTTTCATCGCGGCCCTCCACTCTTCGGATGCCTTCAGACTCCTGTTGACCAACAGGCTGCCACACCCACAACAGCCTCGAACGGCGGCTCGGTCCTCTCCTCCATCTTCGCTTCCTACACCACCTTCGTCCCGCCGGGGCCTCCCGGTCTGACCAGCACCGGTTTCAGTACTGTTCCAGCCAGCCCAGGAGGAAGCAGAATTTCGGAGGGAGAACCGACGAGGAGCCCTCCCACGCCTACAACCGCGACTTCTGGCGCGGGCGGTGGCGGGTCTTCGGCAACCTCTACAGCAGCCTCTCCCACGGTTTCGCCCTCCGCTTCGAGGACGACACAAGCCTCTGTCCTCCCCTCCTCCACATCTTCTTCCGCCTCCAGTAACGGCGGCGTGGCGCTCGGGGCAGGGCTTGGCGGTGGATTCACTGGTGGCGCTGGTACTGGTGCTGGTGCTCTAATAGTGGCTTGGTTGGCGGTGGGAGTAGTGGGGTTGCTTTTCCACTTCGGTGTTTGGGCTTGATTTATGCATGAAGGTAAGTTGAGAGGAGCCGCCCCTTTAGCTAGGTTCGACGAGGCCGGCTGTTGCACCAAGGGTGGACGTCAGCATCATCGTCCGCCTCGCTCACCCTCCCTTCTCTCCCGTTCCCTTCCAGTGGCGTCTCTTTCCGTGCTCCGCTTTCTTTGTCCATACTGCGCTTTTTCTTTCTTTCTTTACCTCTTTTCAGTTCCTACGTAACGTCCCAGCGACGTGCGTTCGTACATTAGCCATGCACCGCTACAACGTCTGCCATCGAGCTCGTCCAGCGAGTCGTTTCTTTGTGGGTACATATGCGACACTTTCTTTCCCCTCCCGTCTGCCTTCTACGACTCTGTTCGCTGATCGGGCGGCGAGATCGGCCAAAGCGAGTGCTCACGAGACAGTTTAAGTCTCCTTGACGGGTCAGAAACGTGGCTACGCGGCTTTGAGAGCTTCTTGGCGTGAACGATGAGACTGTCTGGGTGGAAGGAAAGGTCTTGAAGCTATAGGGAAGAAAGCTTTAGAGGAGGTGGGGTTGAGTGGAACCTGTCAAGCCCGGGGCTTGTCGCTTGGCTCGAGAACGGGGTATGGCATGGACGTCACAGTGGTTCATGCAGACCCCAAGGTGGTTGCTTGCAACTGGAGCAAAGACGAAGATACCTGGGCGAGGAAGTGGACGGCAGAAGCGGCGACGGGGACGATCTCAGATGCCAATTGCTCTTCTCGTCCCACCTTTCGGCTACCTGGTGGCCAAAGCCACCATGATCCATTGTCGTGGTCGTGTCATTGTCGTCGTCGTCATCGCTGATCGGGGGGCGGGTCGACGGCGGGGCACGTGACGTAGAAGTTGAACGCGGGCAGGCGCGAAAGTGAGCCAACTTGCGCTGGCTTTAAGGAAAGGGTTGAGCTCGCGTTGCTTCCTTCGTTCTCTCCCCCTCACTCTCACGTCTCTCACGCATCCTCGCACCCATCCTTCCCCCTCTAAGACAAAACCCCGAGCTTGAGTGCTGCCCAACGACCTGCGCAACCATGTCTTCTCAGTCCACGATGTCCTCTCAGAACCCGTCCCCCAACTCTCTCAGCTCTAACGCCTCCTCGGCGAACACTATCGAACCCCTCCACCGCCTCGTCGCAGCAGCAAGGCAAATGAAGGGAGACGGGTGCGTTTCTCTGGGACGAGTAAGAGAGCCGAGGGTGACCGACCGTGTGCTAATAAGACGACGACCTTCGAACACTCTCAGGCAAACCTTTTACTCTCCGTCCGACAACGTTGTCTCGCCTTGCACGGCAAAGCTCAACTCTTCCAAGAAGAAGCACTTCAACAAGTAAGTTTTTGTCTGGCCGCCGGAGTCGGCTCGTCTTTTCTCTGCCTCTATCCTGGCAATACGGGGTCCAGCGGCAGGCCACTGACCTCTTCGTTTCGCTTACTGCAGGGGAAAGCCGACAGCTCTCTTCAACGCGGCAGGCAAGGAGAACGCAGCGGCCTGATACTCCTTCCCTCCTCGTGTTTCCTTCCATCTCTTGCCCTTGTCTCCTATCTCTTTCTCCCCCGACAGCCTCCGGGTCAGGGCTGGCTTCGCATTCTCTTCACCCCCCATGAGCTCTCTCAGTTCCTCCTTCCCTCATTCTTGTGATGACCCGTGATGACCCCCCCCCCCATCGAATTGGCCCGATGACGGCGTTAGGGTGATGAATGACTTGTATTCTATCTGTTCCTTCTCGTTTTTGTCTGCTTTCTCTTCCTCTTTTGTTGTTGGCGTTCGTACCCGAACCCTAGACATAAGCTTCGAAACGAAGAGAGTCGCTTCTGCGCCACCGCGTCTCATCCTTCCGGTGACCGAATGGAAGACGGCTCCTCGCTCCGCCATACCGTATCTCAATTCCAAAGACGGGCTTGGAGGACGTGCGAAGGGGCGCGCGCGATACGTAAGATTAGACCAGGGGACTTTTGAGCCCAGTGTGCTCTACTAGCGTGTGTACTGTGCAGCGGCGGCCAAAAGCTGCGCCGACCCAGCGAGTGCTTTCGTATGCACTTCAGGTGGCGACCAAACGGACGGATTTCCAAAGAAAAAGGAGAACAAAAAGTGGTATTGCTGATGAGACTGTGCGCCCCGTATCTGTCCACGACTGCCACCGTCTTCGGAGCCGGGCCAATAGAAGGGCGCTCTTCGATCTGGGTGTCTGTCGTCCGAAGACGACACTGACGAACCAGCCAGTCATGGACCTTTCTCCTCGGAGTGTCTCCGAAGAAAAGCGACTGGGGCTCGATAGAGACACCGTGGTGATGATTAGGAATAAGAGGAGGGACAAAGTTGGATGCGGGGACAGCGAAAGAGATGGACAATCGCGACGATCACGCAAGGCCTGTCTGGATGTTAGAGCAGGGGGGAGGTCGCGCCTCGGGCGGGAGCACGGGTCGACCCAGGAGTCTCATCCATGCTCCGGTCTCGCGACGCAAGCAGGTCGTGAAAGAAGAAGGGCATCCATCATCCATACCAGCGGAACGCGGCATGATCAGTCATCTTACTTCTCCATCGTGCAATGAAGGCCCTTTATTCGTCACTCCCTGCGGCACCGTCGTGCATGGGTGCGTCCATGCTCCCCGCGCCCTTCCCTCAGCAACTCGTACCCTCGGCAAGCCCATCACAAGGCCGCTGCCGCTCGCGTCTATGCTGGTGGAGGCGGAGGCAACGGCCTCTTCCAACCGGCAATGTCCTCCACCAACCGATCGAACTTCTTACTCTGTATCGGGCGCGAGTTGGGGGGCACGTCGTGATGCAAAGAGGCCGGCGGCGCTGGTGCTGCTGTTTTTGTCGTTGATCGGGCAGATGTGTCTGTTGCGGAGGGGCCAAAGGAGGAGACGGGGAGGTCGTGGAAGGGAGAGGATAGGTAGGAAATGTAAATTGTGTGAAGGGCCTTGAAGATCTGTGGTGAGATGTTGGCACGAAAAGTAGGAAGCAATCCACGATGAGCATAGCTTTCCAAGAAAATAGACACTCTTGCCTTGATGAAGCATAGCGTGGAACAAATGAAACGTCACGCCATGGCCACACGCACGCACCGTCATCATGTCCGAGTCCTTGATAAGGGCATCGGCCAGGGCGAGCACAACAATGATCTTGACTTTCGTCGCTGCGTGGTATCCATAGCTGTACGAGCAAACGCGCAAATCAGAAGGAAACAAATCAAAAAGGTCAAGGAGGCAGACAAGGGATGAGGACGCAATAGTAGCTTTCGCTCACATTGCCAGGTCTTCGAGGGTGAAGAGCAGGCCGAGGTACTGGTCGAATGATTGGCTGGCTGGGGACATGGAGCGAAACGAAAGAGACTTCTCATCAGAATCAACCGCTCGCCCCCTACCCGCCTCAACGAGTTTTCCCTTTTCTCGAGTCCGCTCCCCCACTTACCCCTCTCTTCAATCACGTCCAGCGCCGAGTGAGCAACGTAGGCGAACTTGAGGTCCGCCTGCGGTCCTTCAGCGGCGGTGAAGTTGCGCACGTAGAGAGGGTTATTACGAGGGCCTATGTAGGCAACCGATAGGATGCGAAGGGAAGACTGTGACATGGTACGAGCTCGACTGCTCTTTCCAGTCCTTAACTTGCATCGTCTTCGTGGTCTGTGCTCCCTTCCTTGTACGGCCAGCGGGAGCGCTTGTGCGAGGTCGCCGCAGTCGAGGGTTCGCACGCCGCCCCGCCTCTCCTTCGCCAACCGGCTCGTTGTGCAACTCAGAACTCTCCACGTCGTGCTCATCATCAACCACTAGTTGGGGAGATGAAAAGGTAAGGAAGAAGCGAGTTAGCGTGCAAAGGGAGAGAGACACAGAGAAGAAAGAGCGTAGAGCTGGTCGCTTACCGCTCTCCTCCCGCTACACGCCCTCAGATCGTTTCCCTACGGCGGCGGGCAGCAACCGTCCGCGCCGGCGGCTTCGTATAACCAACCACCGCTGTCCGGTGGACCGCCTCCCGCCCAACAGAACGATCCATACGCAAACTATGGCTACGGGGCGAACGGTGAGCTCCATTTGCACATGCGCATTGTCAGCGTGCGGGCTTGTGATCTCTTTCACGATAACCGGCGAACTGACGAACGCCTTCGGGCGATCCTTCCCTGCCCTGCCCTATTTCTCCCTACATTTAGCTCAACACGTCCAAGCTCAGCAAACTCAATATCAACAACAGTGGGCGGCATACTACGCCGCCCAAGCGGCCGCCTCCTCTCAACCCGCCTCCCAACCTCACCAGGCTTCTGTCACACAGCCTTACACCCCTCAGCAACCCGGCGTCCAACAACCGTCGCCGGCGGGCGCGGCGTATCCTGGTCAGTATCATCAGCCTCCAGTCCAGCAGACGCAGACGCAGCGACTTCAGTACGGCCCTCAGCAGCAGCAGGCAAGCGGTCCGGCTCATGATTACTCCGCATACGGCTATGGCGCTCAGAACCAGCCCCACCCGCCGCAACAGCAGCATTGGGGAGGCGGAGCACCTCAAGCCCATCAGCCGCCCTACGGAGGAGGCAGCACTCAGCACCAGGCTTCTCCTGGCTTCGCAGGGCCTCCAGCAAAGCGTCCTCGCTTTGACGCGGCTGGCGGCGGCAGTAACAGCGGCGGTTATGTACCCGGCGGCGCTCCTGCTCCTGGGCCGGGTGGACCAACTCAGCCAAGCTTCTTCGGCTCTCCTTCCCCAGTAACTCCCACTCCACCGGCTGCGGGAACACGATCCGTCCATAGTCCTTCTCCTGCCAGTGGAGCCCATCCTCAGAGCTTTGGATGGCCCGGTGCCCCCGGTGCGACAGGAACGGTGGGTGGGATGGTTTCCTCCGGCCCCGCGGCGATGGGAGGGCCTGGACCTGGACCTGGGCCAGGAAGGGGAGGTGTTCCGGGTGGTTTTGTCGGCGGCAGCGGTGTCGGAAGGGGCGGTATGCATGGTACTGGGGCGGTATTTGGGGGAGGTGCGGGCATGGAAAGTATGGGTTCGCCGAGCGCGCGTGGAGGGATGCCCGGTTTTCGTGGGGGAGGTTCAAGGGGCGGTTTCGCCGGAGGCGTTGGAGGTAGAGCTGGGTTTCCAACTGGACCTATGGCTCGAGCAGGTTTGCCGGCTTCTCGTGGTGGACGTGGTGGTGGCGTTGTTGGAGCGCCCCTCGGCCCGTCTGGTAGGACGGCAAGTGGGGGTGTCATGCTTGGAGTCGGGTCCAAGCCAGGTTTCGCCGGCGGCCCTGGTGCCGGTCCCGGTGGTCGCGGCGGGATGATCAACGGAGCGGGGCGCGGCGGCAGAGGTGGCGGGGTGAATTCGGGACCGAACGGATTAACTCTCAGCGAGCAGAACGCTGCGCCTCTCGGCCCGCGCTCCTCCATGCGCGGCGGGACTCGCAGTGGTGGTGCCACTCGAGGTGGTTTTGCCGACTCGCCAGGCCGCGGCAAGCCTACGGGCCGAGGGGCAACGAGCGGAGCTCTTCGTGAGGATCGCGAGAGCGCGGCGCCTCCGGGGAGTAAGCGAACTTTCACAGACTTCAGGATCAGGGCTTTGGAGATCGCCCAGGTGAACTGGGAGTGGACCCTTGATGGTCCGGCGACGAAGGAGAAGGCGTCAGAGTCTCAGACGCAGCAGCTGGAGGAGGGGTTCAATGAGGGCGAGACGGGCGAGGGCATGGATGTCCAGGTGGGGCGACATGCGGGCGGCGAGCAAGAGGACGGAGGCCAAGCCGCCGTCAACGGAGCAGACGCTTCTCAGAAAGCCAGTTCCGAAGCAGAGGGTGGAGTGGAGACGGAGTCGGTCGCCGAGAGCGCCACTGCCCCCGACTCGGCCTCCGTGAAGGCGTCCGAAGAAGTGGACGTGGGCGTTTCTGTTGCCCCGACGCCGATCCCTACCGGTCCCAAAGGCTCCCGAGCTCAGAAAATGGGCCATCCGAGCAGGGCGCTGGCGCATGGGAACACCAAGGAGGGCAAGGAGACTTGCCGTCTGCGCATTTACTTTGCTAGCTTGACGGCCGCGCAGAAGGTTCAAGCTGTGAAGGAGGCGGAGAGGAGGAAGAGAGCGCTCGCTGACGCAGAATCGCCCAAGACGGCGGAGAGGGCGGCCGCGGAGAAGAGGGAAGACGAGGAGGAAGACCGTACTGACGCCGAGGCGGCTGCGAAGGCCTTGGAGGTCTCGGATATTCCGCCTCGGGATGAGGACATGGAGGCAGAGGCCACGACGGTGACGGGAAACGAGATGGAGACTGGGGAAGGAGAGGGGGAGACTGGAGAAGGAACGACGGCGAAAGAGGAGACTGCCGAAGCGATGGCCGATGCTATGGAGATGGACAAGGGCACGCAGGAAGGAGAAGAGCAACAGGCGCCGGCGACAAAGTCTGAGGGGAACCCTTCTGCTTCATCTTCTGCCATCTCTATCTCAGAATCGAAAACCGAGACCACTCCTTCGACCGCCGAGTCGCCTGCAAAGCCGCGCACCAAAGGTCCACCTCAGCCGGCGTTCAACCGTCTCATCATCTCCTACGCGGGCTCGAAGCGTCGCGTTCACATCGACGCGGACATCGTCCAGAGCATCAAGGTCTTCCGCAAGGAAGGCCGCATCGAGATGCGCCTCAGCGTTGAGAGGCCCCCGCCGGAGGTTCGCGAACTCAAGGCTGTCAAGAAGGCCAAGAAGAGTAGCACACCGGCGGCGGCAGAGGAAGACCCGTGGAGCGGGTGGAGTTTCGTCCGCGGTTTGCTGGTGAGGGGGCCGATCTCTCGCTTCAGTCGTCACAGCTGGCCTCCGGTTGAATGCGGAACTCACACAATTTCTTCTTGTGTTTCCAATATCTTTTTTCATATAGTTCGAAACGCGGGACAAGGAGGACGGTCAGTTCGTGGCTGTCTCGCGCCAAAGGCTTGAAGAGCTGTATAACACACGCGCTCAGCCCTTGGCTGCTGCCGCCGACGTATCGGCTGAGGACGCTGCCACTGCTGCTGCTGCGTTCACGAATGGTGCTGGCCCTGACGGCAAGGTCACACCTTCCGTCTCTGTGGAGGAGGGGGACGCCTCTCTTCCTCCTCTGCATAACCTTCCCAACGACGAACGTTCGCTCCTCGTCGTCGCGCATCTCAATCGCGAGAACCCCTTGACGGAGCCAAAGTGGCTGAAGACGGGGGATATGGAGGAGTGGCTTCATCAGCTTCAAGGATGGGATCAGCGCAAGGACCTCGGAGAGGGAGAGTGGGGTTGGATGGGCAAGATTCACGTCGTCGATCCCGATCCTGTGCGTTTTTTTTGACGATGACCCGCTCTCAAGAATCTCTATCTGATTCTCTTTGACCATTTCCTTATTCTCTATATTAGGCGCCCACTCTCCACGACTTCCTTGACACGTGGTCAGGTGACTCGGACCGAGCATCGTACCTAAGCGACCCAGACTCTCGTCGGTCCTTCGTTGCGACCTATCTCGCCGATACGGATGGGCTGATGGAGATTGTTCTGCGCCTGGTGCGCGGTGAGCGCGCTTCGACTGTGTCGCAGAGCCAGCTCGGAAAGCCTCTCGCCGAGGCGGCGAGCAGCAGTGCGAGCCCTTTCGCCAGCCATCAGACGCATTTGTCTTTGGCTGTGCTTGCCATCTACAGGCTCGCTAAGGAGTATGCACATCGTGCAGGCGCGGAAGCCGAGGAGCTCCAGCGGAGAGTCGAAGAGATTCTCATCGGCCTGCCGCCCCATCTCCTGTGAGTGGAGCGACTTGACAGGCAAATGGACATGGCTGGTGGCTGTTTGTCATCGGTTTGCTGCACAGAGCGACGGGAATTGACGTACTTTGGGGGCCTTCATTCTCTTCTCTTCGATTTTTTCGCGAACGTAGCACGAAAGCAGTAGATGGACTTCTGAAGGAAGTCGAGAGCAAGCGGCGAGAGGAGAAGAAGAGGGGCGCGTCCTCTTCCTGAGGTAGGATCGCTTGCGATAGTACGCTGGGAGGTGCGGCAAGGTTTCTTAACGGTTCGTGGGCTCCTTTCCCTGCTGTCGTACGAGATGGTTTCGATTGCTGCGTGGTGAAAGGTAGGCGTTTGGCGGGGCATCGCGGGGGAGATGAATGTCCGTCCTTGGTTGCACCTTGCGGGCGATGGAAGAGGGCGAGCCAGGCGCTTCGATACCGTACGTGTCTGGTTGTGCCTTCTTCGTTGATCTTGTGCACGTGGCTCTCGAACGTGAGGGCAGGTGATGAATGCGATACGGTCTCGTGTCGACGTAGAGGACGAGGCCCCCGACCTTGTTCTGCACAATAGACGGTTTATTTTACTTGCACGATTCTGTTCGGATTCCGTGTCCGTGGGGATATCGTTTGCCGAGTTAACGAGGAGAGCGGCGGAGGAAGCGCTTGGGGCACTTCCTTTGCCGTCTTGGGTTCAGCAACATGAGTACCAGCGAGGAGCTCTTGACGGACGCGGAGACCTCTCGCTTTGTTGATCCTTTGTCAACTCCGCGAGTGACCTAGGCTGCCGGTCGTGCGCTCTGATGAGGCGTTTCGGTTGAAGTGCTAGGACGTTCCTCTTTCCACTGCTCCGGGCTTGTTTGCATTCGGTGAAGGCATACATTCTGGTGTGCACTCTTAGCAGTCGTCACCCTTTGTGTCGCCGTCGTCCATCATTGCAGTCTTGCTTTTGCAGTCCTTCACGGGCGCCTTTCTGTTCCTTGCTGGACTCCCATCCTTTACAGTCCCACATTGCGGCCTTTCCTCTGGCGTATCTCGTCCAGCTGTTTGGGGAAGTTGGAGGGAGGGGGTTGGGGGCCTTTTCATATATTAAGGGCGTTTGTCACAGCATGGTATAATGTCTGTCATCCGGGACAGCGACGCAGAGCTGGCTACCTTGACACCTAGACTTGATGCCATGCTGTGAGGATAGGGGGAAGAAGGAAAGAAGCAAAGGAGGGGGGGGCAGCTGGGCATAATGAGTCGCACTGCGGACTATCGCAGCATTGAGCGAGGCGAGACGCCGTCCCTGTACAGTGTCATAGAGACTTTAACGATCTCTCCTTCTGCTGATAGTGACATATCTATGGGTCCCCACCGAGGTCAATGCAGCCTGCGAAGCAGCCCAGTGTTGTCCAGCGTGCAGCAAGTCGGGGGGATGTCATCGTGAGCGTCCTCACCGCTCAGAACGTGAAAAGATCCTCCCCGGCAAGCTCTTGCTTGCTCAACGCGCGCGGCCCCGCCACGCCTTCCCAGATGGGATTGCGCTCGTGTTCAACCGCGTCCGGAAACTCGCTCGTGGTCCCCCAGCGGAACCTCCTCGTGTACACGGACGCGCGGCTCTCAAGCACATCCGCCGTCGTGACCCGCCGAGGACGGGAAGGATTTTGAACCCGTGTCCTGAGCCGCCAGTGCAGATGATGATGTCCGGGCGGTCGGGATGAGGAAAGATAAACCAGTCGTGGTAGAAGGTATCAGTGTACCAGCACAGCCGGGTCTTGACGATTTGAGAACCGGCTTGGACGAGGTCTGGCAGCGCCGTCGCCACCGTGACTGGGACAGAGAGGCCCTGTCGATCAGACTGAGGTTCGTCCACTTGGGAACCTCTGAAGCCGATATTCAACAGGCCGTCCAAGTCGACCGAGAAGAAGTAAATCACTCCTCCCGGCTCGCGCTCGATGGCGTGGCCCGCTTTCCACATCACGACGGGCATGTTCTCGCTGGAATACTTTTGGATGAGGTCCGGGCGGCCCTTGGGGATTTGCAGGATGGCCATGTTTCCGGACATCGCTTCGACCATGGCACGCAGTTCGCGTATGATGGAATGAGTCCAGGGCTGGCTGCGACGACGACTCGAGAGCGCCGATGTGCTCTCTTCCGTTTCGGGTCAGAAACCCCACACGGCTGGGTGCGTCGTCCAGCCAGCGCAGGAATGTTTCGGATCTGATTCAGGACATAGACGCACGCCCGGCTCGCGCGGACAAATCCGGCAGTGGTATCCAGAACACCGATGGTGGGTAAACCCCTCTCGAGCCTGCTTATGCAGTCGAGCTTGTGCGTCCAGCCGGTCGCGAAAGCTATTTTGCGGTCCATTTCATCGTGGATGTCGGACTGGGTCGAGCTCAATCCTTGAGCTTCCAGCAAGGCGAGATCGCTGCTCTCCGGCTCACGATGCGTGTGGTGGTCGTCCAAGCGCAGGTACCCGCACCCGACGAACAGTTTCTCTTCTCGCCACCCCCACTCGTCCCGACCCCGCATCGCCTTGAAGGCGAATCCTGCAGGTCGCGATCAGCGCCGTAGGTGTCACGGACGATCTCGTTGAGATCGCAGGAGGCCGCGTCGGTCTGCGTTTCGAGCGAGTCGTACGCGCTAGTAAGATATGGTTGGCGGTCGAAGAGAGTGATGTCCGAGAATCCTCCCTGGACGAGATGAAGGGCGGTGGAGAGGCCAAAGACGCCGGCACCCAAGATGAGGACGTGATCGGACCGGTTGAGGGAGGCGCTCATGCTGCTTTCCGGAGACATAAACGTAAAAGATGGGAATGTATAGCAAATTCCAAAGGAACCTGTGGAAGACAGGCGGCCTTCTGCAATCTGGTCGCCCTCGCCAGTCAGCCCGTCCAGCTCGGCCCCTCTGGCTATGACTGTGATATGGGTTATGCCTCGAGCAGCCTTTGATCGGCCAATATGAATGGACCTGCGCGTTTGCCAGACTCACATAAGGTGGACGAGTGAGCCACAATCTTCAACAAGATGATAGACGTGGAGAGCAGAGGCAAGTTGTGTGGTGAGAGCACTGACCTTCGTTCGAAGGCGGTGGCCCGAGCGCAGGCTTGCATGACCGCAGCAGCGAAGTGAACGAGTCCAGTCTCTCGTCCAGCTTGAGCACCTCTCAGCCCGTCAGATCCATTGGGATCTGGCTAGCGACATTCTGAGGGCGTTTTCCGGTTGTCACGCGGTTTCGACCTCGGGATTACGCTTATCACAGTGCTTGTACGCCTTGCCAGAGCTCGTCCCTTGGCTTGGACGAGCGGGGTCAGAAGGGCAACGTCACTTTCCTCACCTGGGAGCTGCCTAGCTCCTAGTTGCCGCTATCGGCTATTTGGTACGGTTCGGCCAGCCGGCTACCTGAATCCCTCGTCTCACCATCTCCTCGCCAACATAACCTCCCATCGTTCATCTCCCTCGGTCCGAACCGGAGATGCTCGTCCCACCTTCCAACTTCGGCATGGTTGAGGAGGGCCTCTACAGGTCTGGCCAGCCCGATCAATTGAACTATCCTTTCCTCGAGAAGTTGCGGTTAAAGGTGAGTGGGCCAGGCGAGGTCATGCATGTGGCGGACCAAGAGTGCAAACGCACGCGGTGAGGGTGGACGAAGGAAGGCGTTGACGATGCAATGTTCTCCATGTGCTCTTCTCCTTCTCACTTTCGCTTTCGATCCCCACCATGCGGTGCTGTTCAGAGCATTATCTGGCTGGCGCCTGAGGAACCGAACCAAAACTTGTGAGTTCTGGAATGGCGGATGGACATGTCTTTGCTTCCTTGTTTAGGATGGAGATGCGTGTGTGCCAAGGAAGGGGCGCTGATGATGCCGTCCTTTTTGCAATTCCTCTTCTCGGCCATCTTTTTTCGTCTGCCAGTCTCAACTTTATCGACGACCAAGGCATCACCCTCCACCACCTCGGCGTAGTAAACTCAACGAACGCGTGGGATCCGATCACCGAAGAGGTCGTCCTCCAAGCCCTCGGACTCATCGTCGACCCGTCCAACTACCCGTTACACATCATGTGCAACCTCGGGCGGCATCGGACGGGCACCGTCGTGGGATGCTTGAGGAAGCTGCAGAGATGGAACTTGACGAGCATCTTCGAAGAGTACAGGAGGTATGCAGGGCCTAAGGTTCGGGTGCTCAATGAGCAGGTACGTGTCGACAACCTGCTCGCCGTCCACGCTGGACAGTGAACCCTCATCTGTCTGTCCTCTTCCTCTATTTTACCCTTGCTCTCCCTCGATGAACCCACCCGAAGTTCATCGAGTTGTTCGATGAGGAGCTCGTTTTCATCCCTTCATAGGAAGCCCCGAAAGGAGCACGCCGACTCCTTCCATACTTCTCCCTTTCCCGACAGTGCTTCACATGTAGTCTATCATCGTTCTGAATATTTGCGGCATGCTTTCGTTCAAGACAAGGTGGAGGAGAGGGAGAAGGGGGAAGGATGGCGTCGAATTAGGACTTGTGCGAATGACGCCGCAGCGGAAGGTGATCGAGCGCGTGATCGCTATCTACATACGTATGTACGTCCAGGCGCCCATCTTGCTCATGTTCGTTCAAGCCAGACCATACGACGATAGCAAATCTACATTGGCCAGGACGCCGGTGATGTACGACGACTACGAACGGACGGCGGCGACGGCGAGGAGGTCTCCACGCTCATCCGTCGGGGACCCGTGGTCCGGCGGAGGAGGCGACGACGAGGCGCTCACTGGCTACGATGAGGAGGATACGGATAGCGGTAGCCCGGACTACGATCGGCATGGGACGAAAGAACGGACGGCGTCAAGGCCAAGGTCTCGGAGGGAGAAGGGCGCTAATGGCGCTGGAAATGGGAACGTTAACGAGGACGGAGGGAGCGGTCGGCGCTCGCCGGAGGAGGACAAGGGCGAGGGGGACAAGGACGGCGGCGACGACGGCGGGCGGAGGAGGGACGCCCATTCAGAACACGTTGACAACCTCACTTCGAGGCTGCGCGACATTTCTGATCGCCTCTTTCGCTCCTCCGCGCCCGGCGGACGCAACGTGGACGGCTCCCCGCCGACAAAGGCCGCGTCGGTCCCGCTGGACGTCGAGAATGGGATGATGGCGACGGCGGCGGCTTCTCAACCCTCGCGCGCCGCTCTACAAGCTAGCGCTCGACTGGCGGACCCGGTGGCTGTGACGGGGATCGGCGAGCCGCTGGCCAGGCCGGCAGTCTCTTGGAGCGCGATCGAGAGAGAAGGCGCGGCGGTGAATGAGCCGTCGCCGCCGCCGTCTTCGTCTTCGTCTTCGAGTGACGAGTTGTTCCGGAGGCTCGATGCGGCGAGGAGGATCCAGAAGGAGATTGTGGCGGAGCATATTCGGCTCGAGGGACTTTCATTCGGGGACGACGACGGCGTGGCTGGAGCGGGCAAGCCTGGCGGGTCGTCTAACGAGCCTAATACGGCGGACAGGGAGGATGGAGACACGAACAAGTACGATGGCATGGCGGAGGAGTTTCGGGCAAGGAAGAACGGGATTGAGACTATTATGGGCAAGGTGAGCGATTGTTTGGGGAGGCATGGGGGCACCGACCGAGCCAGCCTTTCTGATGCGCAACCGTCTTTTTTCTTTTTCTTTTCCGTTCGCATAGCTAGAAGAGCTGTCCCATGTGGTGAAAGACTTCCACGCTCTCCCCGTCCCGGAAGTTCGCTTTCCTTCTGCCCGCGCCAACACGAGGACGACGACGGTGGATGGGGAGGCGAGCGCGTCGCAGGCACAAACGTTAGCGCAGGGTCGACGGGGGACGAGGGGCGGGGTCGGAGGCGAGGTGGAAAGGCACGAACGTGGGGAGCGACACGGACGGGGACGGCACAGGGGTTCTCCTCCGGGGACGCAGTGCGGTGCAGAGTCATCACAGAGAGGCGAACGGCGGCCGGCGCCGCCCAAGAAACAACTGAGCATCGACACGGGCGCGGGCGGCGCCGGACGAGCGCCCGCGCCCGCGCCTGCGCCATCCCCGCCCGCCACAAGCGGCGGCGGCGAAGACATTGTCGGAGACGAATCGTCAGCAAGCTCGGCTGGGCCCTCTTCTCCTCCTCCCCGTCCGCTCGGGGCGAGCTCATCTGTGCGGAAGAGCTCTCCGCGGTCGAGTCCGGTCGCGCTCATGCGAAGGGCCGTCTCATCGGGGGACAAGGCGCCAGGAGAAGGCGAGGACGAGGTGGGAGGTGCCGGAGAGGAGAGGGGCCCCGCCAAGGAGAAGGAGAAGGAGAAGGAGAAGGGGACTGGGGGCGCTGGGGGAGGGGGGAGGAAAGGAAGCGGATGGCTGGGAAAGAGCAAAGTGGAGAGTCCGTTGGGAATGGTCGCCGGTGGGTGGGGGTGGGGCGCCCGAGTGTAACACGCCCTTCATTCGATCGGTCTCTCTGCTGTGTGTGCTGTGTCTGTCGCCTACCGTCTTCTTCTCTATTCTCTTCTCTTCTCACGGGCGACGGCGTGTCTCGTCCGTTCCGTTCGTTCGCACGCTCGTGGGAGAGGAAGACGGGATGTATTGTGATTGTGTGTGGGCGAGCGAGCGGGCGAGGTCGTACAGCACGCACGTGGGGCGCGCACGTGGCGACGCAGAGCCGGCGATGGCGCCTCCACGGTGTCTCGGACCGCCGATTGTTTGTGGCTGCGGTGGCGGCTGCGGCGATGGCGTGACCGCCGGAAGACTCGGGAATGGGCGGCTGGAAGCGGGGCTAGGGGGCGTTTGTGCGTGTTGGGTTTTGCCAGACCCGGCCTCGCCTTCGGTTCGCCGCTCAACATCGCACGTTCGCTGTCGCTGGCCTAAACCTGACCTGGCTCGAGTCCGACCGGGCGAGAAAGACAGAAGAGTCGAGCGAGCGAGTCGACGTTCCTTCCCTTCTTCTCTGCCTCCCACCACCAACCCCCACCCTCCACACCACCACCACCCCCTCCCATCTTTCGCCCCCGTTCACCTGCGCCTCCGCCCCCCTCCCCAGTCGCTCCTTGCTTCCTCCCTTCCCCCGGAAAACAAGAAAGAAAGAAGAAAATGGTCGCCGCAGCCGCCGCCCAGCGCCAGCCCCTGCCCGAGGGCCACTTCCTCTTCACCTCCGAGTCCGTCGGAGAGGGTCACCCAGGTGTGCCCACGCTTGTCTTTCCGCCGATGCCCGACGACCCCCGCGCGCGCTGACCTTATTTCTTTCTCTTTCTTCGCCACCGCTCCCGCATGGAACTGACCGCCATTAGACAAGATCTGCGACGCCGTGTCCGACGCCATCCTCGTGGGTTTACCAGGCTGCTTCCTATCCACTCGTTCGCCCCGCTCGTTCTTCTCACTCTTTGCGCTCTCTCCTCTCCGTCGCCCGTTTCTGCTCGTCAGGATGCCTGCCTTGCCGCGGACCCCTTCTCCAAGGTCGCCTGTGAGACGGCTACCAAGACCGGTATGGTCATGGTCTTGTAAGTGTTCTATGCGTCTGGGCAGAGCTCTCGGTGACGCCCCACCAGGGTTCGAAGGTGGCCGCGTGGGCTGAGACCAAGTCGGACGGACTCTATGCCTCGCTTTGCCCCTGCAGCGGTGAGATCACCTCCAAGGCGGTGATCGACTACCAGCAGGTCGTCCGCGACACGATCAAGCGTATCGGCTACGACTCCAGCGAGAAGGGCTTCGACTACAAGACTTGCAACGTCCTCGTCGCCATCGAGCGCCAGTCTCCCGACATCGCTCAGGGTCTCGAACACGGTGACCTCGAGAGCCACGGCGCCGGTGACCAGGGTATCATGTTCGGCTATGCCACGGACGTGAGTCGGCCGTTGTACAGTGGATAGGGAGGAGGAAAATGTCTGACTGAAGTTTTGGCCCGCCTACCTTTGCAGGAGACGCCCGAGCTCATGCCCCTCACGGTCGTGCTTTCTCACAAGCTCAACAAGGCCCTCGCCGACCAACGGCGCTCCGGAGCTCTCAGCTGGGTCCGCCCGGACAGCAAGACGCAGGTGACTGTCGAGTACAAGAAGGAGGGCGGTGCGACGATCCCCGTGCGCGTCGACACCATCGTCATCTCGACCCAGCACGCTGAGGAGATCACCACGGAGGACCTCCGCACGCAGATCATTGAGAAGGTCGTCAAGTCCGTCATCCCTGCCCACCTCCTCGACGACCGCACCATCTACCACGTAAGTTGGCCTCTGTGTGCGCGAAAGCAGAAGCTTTACGGCGTCCGTTCCTTGGGCCTGACGACTCTTTTGTATGCGCATGTCTCGTCCATCCCACAGATCCAGCCCTCCGGCCGTTTCATCATCGGTGGCCCTCAGGGTGACGCCGGTCTGACTGGCAGGAAGAGTGAGTCTCCCTCAGCATTTCTTTAGGCTCTGTAGGCGCTCATTCATGCGCATATGCTTTGTCTTTTTTTCACAATACTTCTTGGAAATGAAAGTCATTGTCGACAGGTAAGTCCTTTCCCTTTCGGAGTTTGCGACTCTCGAACGCCTTTCCTTATGGACCTGCGTAGCTCATGAACACCTTCCTCGGTGATGTTCCGTACGTGCACAGCTACGGCGGCTGGGGCGCCCACGGTGGCGGAGCCTTCTCGGGCAAGGACTGGAGCAAGGTTGACCGCTCGGGAGCCTACGCCGCTCGATGGGTGGCCAAGTCTCTCATTGCTGCCGGTCTGGCGAGGAGGTGTCTCGTGCAATTCTCTTACGCCATCGGTGTCGCGGAGCCCTTGTCCGTCTTTGTGAGTGCCGTCCTTTCATTCACGTCGTAACTTTTTTCATTTAGTCTGTCGCCTTTTTGGGGACGCTCCTGCTGACGGCTCGATCAACGCTCCACTTGTTGTTGTCGCGCGTTTGCAATCTCGACAGGTTGACACGTACAACACGAGTTCCAGGACGGACTCCGAGCTCATCGAGATCATCCGCAAGAACTTCGACCTCCGTCCCGGTGTCATCGTCAAGGAGCTCGACCTGCAGAAGCCGGTGTACGAGGCCACCTCTTCGTACGGCCATTTCGGAAGGCCCGAGTTCACTTGGGAGAAGCCCAAGCAGCTGACTCTCTAATGTGTCAGCTGTCCGTCGTCTTTCTTTTTTTTTTTGGCCGTCTTCGTTTCCCTTTTCTTCTTACACTCTGCTCCTTTCTCTTAGTTTTCGGATGAGCGCGGCCGTACCTCCTCCTTGTCTTGCGACCGAGTGAGCGAGCGTTCGAGCCCCATGCTCGTGGCCGGTTCAACACTCGGCCTTTGGACTCGTCGGTTTCGTCGGTTTTAGTCTGCTTTTTTTGTCCGGTTTGCATTCGCGCATCATCTCCTCCGACATCTCCACGTCTTTGACAGCCGCTTTTCTTGCCGACATTCTTGCTGCACCTCGCATTGTCCTTTTCTCCCCCTCCTTTACACGACGTCACGCTACGCACGCGCCCCGTCCGCTCCCTTTCGCCTCTGCGGAATGTTTCGTTCGCTCTGTACCGGCGCCCTCGCCATCCTCATTTCGCGCCCTCCGCCCTACCTTCCTCGCTCCGCCACCCGTCCTTCCGCACCCCTTTGGCCTGGCCTTTCGGCTCGGGCCGCCGCCACGGGATGCTAGGTTTCCGAGCTGGACGGGCGAAGAAGACGTGCGATTGGCTGACGGGGATAGATCCAGTCCCATTCATCCACTCCCCTCTCCCCTTCCTCCGCTGTGATTCCCTCCTCATCTTACCTCCCTACCCTGTACTCTTTACCCGAAACCCGTGTGCGGTGTCCGAAAAGCACCAGAAAATAGAAAGCACGTCAACCGTGATCCTTCGAGGTTCGCCTCGATTCTGAGCAGCAGCGAGTCTCTCGACTCTTCTCCACAAGGTGACCACGGTCTTTCAACTAGTGCCTTGCATCGACTGCGGCAGCCGATCACCCCCAATAGGGCGGATGATCGAGAGCGAGTCTTCAGGTGCGATCATCAACGACGAGCCACAACCTCCAGCCAGCGCTCCCGTCGCCATCTCGCATCGACGGTGGCTCAGCGGCGAGATAAAAAAGGGACGATGGAAGCGTCTTCATCTTCGTCTCAGACGCCCCTCGCCGGGCCCAGCGCACCCGGTGCGGCCGGCGCTCTTCCAGCGCCTAACCCGCTGCCGACGGTCACGCTCGAACCTGGCGACCCGTTCGATTTGGACAACTATATCTCAAACTATACCGGTGAGCGGCCGGCCCACGCCCCGGTGTGCCTTCCTTTTGCGAATGGACACTATTTGTTCTTTCCAACTGACCTTGCCTTATTCACAGGCCGCACCAAGCTCTTCCGACTCCTCTTCATCGGCCACGTATGTCCCCAACTGCGCCGCGAGGCGGTGCTCAAGCTCCTCCCGCTCATCAAGAGCATGACCTCGGATACGGGCATGTATGCCCAAGTCGTTCGGCTCGGGAGTAGCCACCCCGACGATGGCGGCGATAGTGCGGGTGGGGAGGCGATCACGTTGGATGACGATTGGGTGCGCGCGACGGATGCGAAGAACAGGAGCGAGCTGGAGAAGTTGGACGTTGAGTTGAAGAACTATCAGAATAACCTCATCAAGGAGAGCATCAGGGTGGGTTTTTATTTTTATTTTTATTTTCTTTTGCCGCGACGCTTTGCTTTCCGTCGACCCGAACTTTTCTCGCCGAGTCGAGTCGAATCAGCCGACTTGACTCTACGAGCGCGTGTCGCTGACAGACCGATCCCGTGTCCACATGTGCCCCTCCGCCGCCGGTCCAGATGGCCCACCGCGACCTCGGCGACTTCTACAGATCTACGGGAGACTACAACAACGCACTCAAGAGCTACACGAGGACCAGGGATTTCTGCACCACCAGCGAGCACGTCCTGGAGATGTGCTTCAATGTCGTCGAGGTGCGTCCTTGACGATCTTGCGCCGCGGTCCATTTCTCGCTTCAAACTGACAAACTTCCCGCGTACCTTCTCCATTTCCTTTCCGCTTTACCTTTCCAGGTGTGCCTGGAGATGCAAAACTACATAACGATCTCAACGTACATCTCGAAAGCCGAAGCGGTCGTCGACTCTTTCGTCTCCTCCGGCGGCTCCACCTCCAAGGGCCTATCCGATTCCGGCAACGGCTCGTTAGCGGCCTCGAAAACGGCCGGAGGCGCGGGCGGCTCGGGCCCGGATGCCATCTCTGCTCTGTTCCGCGCTGGAGGAGGAGGTGACACCGGCGAAGGGCCGAGGCAGGAGAGGAGAGGTGGCAGGAGCGCGGCGGTGGCGGCGGCGGCGGCGCAAAAGGAGGGAAGGGAGATGCAGGCCAAACTGGAGGTCGTGGCGGGAATCACCAACCTGGCGCTGGGCAAGTATGCTCAGGCGGCAAGGTTGTTCCTCAAGACGAGCCCGGAGTATGCTGGAGCGTATTCGAGCGTGAGTATAGCTAGGCTTTGCGGAAGAAGGCGGATGACACACGGTCGTGCATCACGACGCACCCGTTCGGTCGCGATCCTAATTCGTCGCGCTCCTCGCTCTCGTCGACGCCCTGAAGATCATAGCCCCGTCGGATGTGGCCCTCTACGCCGTCCTCTGCGCTCTGGCCACGCTGGATCGGGATGAAGTGAAGCTCTTGGTGCTGGACAACGTCACCTTCCGAGGCTTCCTTGAGACAGAACCGCATGCGCGGGAGCTTCTTGACACGTTCTGGGAGTCCAAGTACGACCGCGCCTTGGATGTGCTGAGGAGGCATAAGGTAAGCGCCGCGGGGGGGGTTGTTTGGGAAAGGGGTATAAGACGGACCGATAATGTTCGACATGACAAGTCGAAAGAAGTGACTGATGGATGACCGGTGTCCCACGTCTCGTCCCATGACGCAGTCTCGCCACCTCCTCGACCGCTACCTGTCCCCGATGCACATCTCCTACCTAACCACCCTCATAACTCATCGCGCCCTCCAGCAGTTCGTGACGCCCTTCAGCGCAGTGAGCATCGATCGCGTCGCCAGCGCGTTCGGGTGGGATAGGCAGCGCGCGGCGATGGAGGTAGTGGGTGTGGTGGAGAGGGGGGAGGTCAAGGCCAAGGTGGATTTCGAGAACTGGGTGAGTGGACATGGAACGGAGGTCGCACACTCGCTTCCCGCCGTCGCTCCTCCTCAGCGCGCGTCACCTTTCTTTTTTTCCCTCCCACGCCGATCATTCACTTTGATTTGACGCTCGTTCCTCCTCCTCCTCCTCCTCCTCCTCCTCCGGTGTGCGCTCCGATGCAGACGCTCAACGCGACGCAGACGGACCATCGCATCGCCCTCTTCCGCCAAGCGCTAGAGGCTGGCAGGGAGAAGACGGAGAGCACGAAGAAGGTGCTCTGGCGCCTGAAGCTCCTCCAGGCTGGCCTGGTCGTCAAGGGCCATAACGGTCTTTAGTTGAGCGGAGAGTCCGGTATGCCCAGGTGGGCGAAAGCGTCTGGTCTGGTCTGGTCTGGTCTGGTCTGGTCTGGTCTGATGTGGTCTGGTGTATGTGTACACGGGAGCGGGCTCGGCTCGGCTCGGCTCGGCTCGGCTTGGCATGTGGACAATTCGCCCATCATTTTACGCAACGTCAAACCCGACCCCCATCCTTCCCAGGTTCTCCCAACCCCTCGCGGAACAGGAAGAGGAAGAGCGACACAAAGTCGCGTAAGTTTCTATTTATGAGATCTGATGGGTCGCGTCGGGTGATTGAAAGAATGAGACGCGGAGCCGAGAGGAACGGAACAGTTCGACAGGGAGAAGATCGGGCATGTTCATTGCGGTACATGACCATGTACGCACGGCATGTCCGAAGGCAGGGGCGATGGGGCGGTGAGGAATTATTTGTCTGCTGGCAGAGCGAGAACGAGAGTTGAGGTGGAAAGCGTGTCTCGTGACACGACGTGAATTTGAAACGGCGGCGCCAAAGGCCCTCCCCACCGCCGCTCTCAAGTCTCTTCGCACTCCTCCTCCCAGCTCTTGTCCTCCCTGTTCCGCATCGCCTGGACGGCCTCCTTGAAGACGTCGAACTTGCACAGCTCTGGACGACCGGGATAGTGTTTGCCTGCTGGAGCGCAGGCGGGGAGAGAGACTGGTCGGGAGTCGTAACGGATGCGGAGGTCTGGAACGGGGTCAAGAAGGCGAGGGGAAGGGAGGGGAAGGAAAGAGACGAGAAGGGGTGAGCGGGGAAAGATTTGGAAGCAGACTTTCCCGCCCTGTCGCCTTGCCTTCTCCCGCCGTTTCTCGCCCGCGTGCATGTCCTCTCGTCCCTTCGCGGCGTCGGCGGTAAATAAAGGCCACACTTACAATGATCTGGCGTCTCTTTGAATCCATCATGCGACGCGAGGCTCGCTCCGCTCCCGCCAGAGAAGAATGACTTGAGGTAATCTATCGGGGCCGCGAAGAGCTGCGACGCTCTCTGACCGATGGAGAGGGCCGGGGAAGAGGAGGAGGAGGAATTGGAGTCGCGGAAGAGTTCAAAGGAAAGGTTTGCGGTAAAGCGGGGCCACCGATCGTCGAACGAGTCCAAAGCCGCCAACACTCCGGCGACGGTAGTGTCGTGGGTGGAATAGACGGCCAGTTTGAGAGGCGAGCGTTCTCCCAACTCTGCCTTGTCCTGTAATCGCACCGTCAAATCGCGCAAAAGCCGATACATGGCCAATCGGCGAAACTGTGTTCGGACGTCAAGGTCTGCAGGTGGCGGTGCGGCATTCATGGCGGCAGGGGGGGTTGTCAACGAAACAGGAAAGCGTCACGACAGATTAGACAGTGGCAATCAAACGTAGGCCGCCCTCACCTGGTGCACGGTAGCCCGCAAACCACTCTTCGCAGATCGCCTTCTCGATCGTCCGCGACACCTCCGGGTCCTTAAACTCGGCCGGCACTGGCAAGCCGTGAGCGTCTGCGGCCTGACGAGGTGACGGATGGGGGCACGCACGGCAATGACGTCAATGAAAGTCTTCCTGATTCGACGCTTCGACGTGTTCCCCCGTCCTCTCACCCTGATCGTATCAAAGATGCCAGAGATCCTTGGGCTCCCGTCGATGCGGACCGGCTTTCCGTCGATGTGTTTGCTCAGCTTGTCGTCAAAGCGCGCCAGATGTGGGTTGACCTCTCTGGCGGTGAGGTCGGCGAATTGCGACCAGAGACGGCGGAGTCGGGCACAGGCAATCGTGTTCGGCAAGAGGTTCTCCGCCGTCGGGTTCCTGTCCACACCGTCGCCGTCACCGCTAGCCGTCAGTCTGGAAAGCGAGAAGGGCTGGGGACGTCTTGCGACGTGATAGGGAAAGCTGTCGAACCCACCGAACCAGCAGTGGAAGCACCATGCCGTCGGCGAGAGTGCCATCGGGGTACACTCCGCGGACAATCTGCTGCAAGGTCTCGATGGTCCGCGCCATGCTAGTCGAGCGAAAGTAGACAGATTCGGTATTGGAGAGCTGAGATGGCAGAAAGCCGAGTCTGGCAGGAGAGAGGGAGCGGGAATCGACTTGAATAAAACAGCTGGGCGTACGGTGTCGCGGAGCAAGGGAACTAGAGGATTACGCACTGATCGACGTAGAGCTTGCGGATCTCTCGCCCCATCTGCAGCGTCGTCCTTCGACCGAGGTCGGTGAGTTCGCCCAACAGACTGATCCATTCGGGGAACAGAGGAGAAAAAGAAAAAGATGAGCGATTCGACCGAGGTTTAGGTCGTACGATACGAAAAATGCGCTCCATACTCACCAATCGCCTATCCTCCCAGGTATGGGTCTTCCCGTCTTCTCCTCCGACCCTTCAGCGACGCGGACCACCTCCATTTTTCCATGCCTAACCTGCTCCTCCGGTCGCCGCTTCACGACGATCGACGACGACTCGGCCCGCGATTCGAGGCGCTGCAATCCGTCCTCTTCCCCATCCGTACCTGACGAGGGAGCGGAGACGCTGGCAGGAGAAGGAGAGGAGACGACGTCCAGTACGGCTGCCTGGAATCGTCGGCCGGTATGACACATGTTCCACACCTCCGGGATCGGCGGGTTGGCTCGTGCGAGGCGCGTTCGCACCGGCGTCCGCTCACCTGCGGCGGCGGGGGGGGAAGAAGGTTACAGAGGGAGGGAGAGAGGGAGGGAGATGAACGTGAGTGCGAGCACCGTGAACCTTGGTAAGACAGCACAGTCGCATGCCAGCCTTGCTTGCGTTTGCGTTCTGTAGGCGGGCCCGGCCGAGCGCCTTTCCTCCCTCCCTCCACCCGCTTTTTCTCTCGGCCTTCCTCCCTCCCTCCACGCCCACTCACCATGCCTCACGAGATAATGCGCCTGCAGGAGCACGAGTCCGTCTGGAGGTAAGACGTACCCGAGAGCAAAACGGGTGGCCGGCACGATCGGGCTGATCGGATGGGGTGAAGACGGATCATCATCGCCTCCCTCTCGCCCTCCTCCCGGTATCGCTTGCTCCTCTGCATCGTCGTCCGGGAAGGAGGGGCTTCGGCTCTGCGGCGGTGGGGACGACGACGGTGGTGGTGGGGGGTGTGATGCCGAAGTTCCGCTTCCGGCCGCTACCATGATCTCTCTCGAGTTTTGTCTATATCTACGGAGACCGACGGCGGAGAGCGAGAACGCGCGATCACAGATCGTAGATGGAGAGCAAGCTAAGAAAGGTACGCAACGCGACGCAACAATCACGATCACGATCCCATCGGCCTTTGTGCGCCTCTCCGGACCTTAATCAGATGGGCGGGTCGAGGGAGGATCGACGATCGCTCAGTCAGCATGGTATGAAAGGCAGCCATCTAAGGGTGCAGACCTTGTATGTTCCCAAACGAGCACAGCCAGGAGGCTAACTAGATACACAGCGTCAAATATCCTCCTGCACGGCACTGTCCAGGGTCACGTATGCATGATGAGACGTGCTCGTCGGACAAAGACAGAAAGTGAAGATGGTGAGGTCCGCGGCAAGGAGCCAGGTCGGGATGTCGACGCGCGAATGACGAAAGCGAAAGAGATAGTAAGACAAATCCCAGGGAGACGAACCATGAAGTGCAAAAACTGGATGGGGAGTAGGGAAAGGGTCCATTCGAATCAACAACAACACCCGTCGCTTTCTACGCCGACCGCTAACGCTGCTCCTTCCAGCCCCACCGCGGCGCCTGCCCCCGCGCCGAGGAGGGCCATCTCCCCTCCTCCGGAGACTGAATCCCACGAGGAAGCGAAGTGGCCAGCGAATCCACCGATGCAGACTGCGAGGAGGATGTACCCGTTGAAGTCTGTACGTAGGGAGAGGAAGAGAGACGATTGCCAGTGAGCGACCAAGTAAAAATAAAATAAATAAAAATGTGTCTAGATAGAAGACGCTGATGGATGAGGCATGAGAAAGAAACGACTCACACATGGCGAAGAGCATGATGAGGTATGCGCCGGTGACTGTTCAGGAAAAGAATCGGATCACCCGAGCCAAGCCGAGTCAGCGACTTGCTCATCCGCCACTTGCATCGTCTAACCCTGGAACCCGCACAAACGAACGAACGGACGGACGGACGACAGACGACATGACTACCTACACTGTATCACGTAGAACATGGACCTGATGAATTGTTGACCGAGCGTCGGACGGAACTTGAGACCTTGAGGCGCGGTTCCGGAAAGACGGGCGACGAGGTTCTTGGCCTTGCCGCCGAGGGCCTTGGTCGATCCGCCTTCAGCCGCCCCGTCGCGGGCATCGGCCGCCATCTTCGCCTCGATCTTCCCTTCTTCGAGCTTCCTTTCCACCCACTCCCGATAAGCGTCGCTTTCCCTGTACGCCCTCATGATCCTCCTATCGTACTCGCGCCCGAGGCGGCGTACAAACTCGATAATCACTGTGAGGAGGAAGACGAAGATGACCGTTCCTGCAAACTGCGCTTCCGTGTTGATGTGCCAAGAGGGGGTGAGGAAACAGGTGTGGATCGTGTCCCAGTTGCCGCTGTGTCGCGATGTGCGATCGGTCAGAAGGCGTCAACGAAGCGAGTCGCAATCTGGCCAGGCAGAGCTCGCACACTCGACGTCGAAAGTGAGCCAATCAACTCACATCATACGAATGAGGCAGTCGCCGGTGCCCATATCCATGCCACCCATTGAAGAATTGGACGAGGAGGAGCCACCCATACCGCTCATCCCGCCCATGCCCATCCCGCCCATATCCATTTTGGCGATCGGTCGGACGCTCGAGACTCCGGGGAGGGGAGCAAGAGATGTCGAAGGTGGCAGACAGCAATCCTGACGGACGGAGGTGGAGTGACGGAGGGAGCATGTTAGCGAACGAGCTTTCTGGAGAGTCCTCTTATTTGGCGAGTGGGTGGACGCTCGCATGAAACTCCGACGCCTTTTCGGCGGTCCTACGCACTCCTGCGGGTACTCAGCACGAATGCCCACCCCGTTCGCGAGCGAAGACAAAGCGTAGTCCTGGCCAATGGAGGAAAGTATACCAACCTCAAAATGGGTGACTGATCGGAGTGCCGAGGGTGGAGAAAGGCCTCGTCGACGACGGCGCGATTGACGGGACGGATCGTCTGAGAAGCGACCTCGGCGATCTTTCCCGCTAGGACTGCGAAGTGGCGTAGCGGAGAGCAGTGAGCAGAGGTGGTAGAGAAAGGAAAATGAGGGAGGGGATCAAAACGATCGATGGGACGGACGACGATGCGCCCTCCACCCATCGCCAGGCCGACTCGGACAAATTAGGCTCGTTTGTCGCGGCTAAATCAGGGACGACGCCGAATTTCCCACGGTAGCGACGAGAGTGGTCCTGGTGAGCGAGCAGAGGTTTTCGTGTGGTGGCGATGGGGCCTGATAGGAGACTGCAGGGCGACGAAGGTGACCAGTCGTACGGAGAGGGGTGGGGCGGAAGCTTGGCGACAAGAGAGGAAGGTCAGTAAACATGAATGGATGAGCGGCGCCGAGGGTGTTCTTGGTTACCAGAGGTCAAGGAAACCCGTAGACGCGAACGAGCTCGTCGCGACGACGACGACGACGTTCACTGGCACCCGAAGCAGATCAGCATGAAGACAGGCGAAGGACGGGACTGGATCGAAGAGGGCGGCTGGAAGAGGGCTGCGGTGCGCGCCGAGAGTGGATTTCCGAGGCATTTGCACGTCTTACAGTCGGCCAGAACGGTCAAGAGGGACACAGAAGGCGAGTTGTGCTTGGTGGGAGACTGGGAAGATGGAGGACGGGAGGGGAGGGACATGCATCCATCGGTATTTATTTATCTTCCTCGCCATGGCCTCGAAAGGTGAGATACATCAGCCATAGGGCCGCTCTCTTCGCCCGCCTCCATTGCCGGTCGGCGCCACGGGCGTGCTCCATTTTTGCCTCGCCGCCTACCCCCGACTGTCTCCGTATTGCACGTGCCCGGCGATCGTGGAGATCCGCTCCGGCTCGATCAACGAAAGCTGTAGCGGATTCAACTTGATGTAGCGTGAATGACCTTGAGGGACGACGCGGGCTGCTGCGTGGGCCTGTCGACCGAGGAAACGCGAGAAAAAGGGTCATACACCCAAGAAAACGTTTGGCCACCGTGGAGACCATACACAGCATGCGGCTTACCTTTTCAAAGAGAGAACGCCGGTCTTCGCGGGCGAGGGCGGCTTGGGAGTAGATGACCGCTGGTCGAGCTCCCGCTGCTGCTGACCGCCTCCGAATCGAAATCCGAGTCAGCCGCGTTGTTTAGGCATTGGAGAATGCGAGTCTCCAGGACTTCGGCCAGCCATTTTTTGCGTTCGGCGGCGCTGGCGTACAGGCCGGCGTCCGGACCGTCAGGCAGTTTGTGAGCGGATGGCGAGCTCGGTTGGGGAGATGATTGTGGCGCCATAGAAGAGATCCGACCCGGAGGCGTGTTGAAAGAGGGGATTGCAACAGGTGGTGGGATTAATGTTTGGTTAAGCATGTTGGACAGACGTTATATTATAAATAGTACTAGGCACGCGGCTGAGCTGACCGCAGAGGTGAACGAGACGTTGCTTGGGACCGCTTTCGAAAAGCAACTGGACGCTTATTGCGCGCTCTCATGTCCCCCTTGTTCCCTCTCTCTACATCTTCGACGCCACGCGACGTCGGCATAGCTGCAGGCTATGAGTGCGTCCCGATTTTGAGTCGTACCCGCCTGAGCAAACCATTCGACGCCTGGCTCGAAGGGCGAACGGCAGCAAAGGCGTCTGGGACCATTGGACCCTCCCCGTTGCCTCTAGAAACTCCCGAAGCGACCTTCGCTGCGTCACTGCGTACGCGAGCGAGTTCACTTGTAATAAGCTCAGGTGGAATCCCACCGCTCTCAAGACATATCCAGCGGCTTTCAAGGCGCGATGATCAGGGTATTCCCGTTCGGCCCTTGGAACCTCGAGCGCTGTGAGCCCGGACGCTCGTCTCCGCCTCGAGGATGCTTACAAAAGTCGAAAACAGCGAGCATTTCTCCGTACCGTCCTTTGTAGTCCGTCTGAGAGGCGTTATGCAGCACAGCCAACGAGGCATAGACACAGTCTTGCATCGATGAACCCGGGGCCTTTTCTCTTCCTCTGACTGCCCCGAGCGCATTGGTTTCCTTGCTGCGTCCACGATAAGTGCGCGATCTATGTATGATCTGTGCCCAAACATCCCCCATACCTGGCGATGAGCGATACCGAATTCAAAGTGTCAATGTCAGACTTGTGGGCGGCGAGTCATCTTGTGAATGGGCAAGCGGGGCAGAAGAACCTCCTCTGTCGGCCGACACCGTTCTGCCCGTGTCGTTCGTTCATCCTTTATCGCCCCTTGTGGAGCATGGAAGCGTTCACGCGACCGCTATGCTGGCCCGGGCCTTTTTTTCGGATTTTCGGCCGCTATTCCGATCGGATAAACGTAATTGTCGTCCTCCACGGAGCGCCAGGACAAGACGATGGATGGACGGATGAAGTGCCGGGGATCTTAAATAGGCCAGACGATAGGCTGCGCCGTTGTCTGCGCCCCCATCTCCTCCATTCTCTTACCGTGTAGTTGCCGATGTCAGCCTTCTCCCGCCCAACCTTCGACGCCGTGCGCTACCTCTCCTATCGGCCAAGCTACCCTCGGTGGCTGTACAACGAGGTCTTTGGCTTCCATGCCAAAAGCACGGCAGCCAAGTGGGAGCGAGCCATCGACCTCGGATGCGGACCTGGTGCGTTTGTGGTTCATCTCTGCTTGTCTAACCTTGTTTGTGTTTCCTCTCCGGACCTGGACCTTGATCTTGCTTGACCCGCGTGTTCATTCCGTCCGTAAGCACAGGTATAGTTACTGTCCCGCTCTCCACGCGCTTCTCCCACGTCATAGGCGTGGAACCGTCGCGTTCAATGATTAACAATGTGGTGAAGCCCGGTATGGTCAACGCCAAGGCGATCGAAGGGTTCCAGGAGGAGGAGTTCAAGGGTGGAGTCGATTATAGGCAGGGGACGGCGGAGGACCTCCCATGGCTTGAAACGGACAGTGTAGATCTTGTGACCGCCGGACAGGTGGGTGAGCATGTTAACAACCGAATGAGGCCAAGAGACGAGATGGACGTAGCAACGGCTGACGTATGGCTTGAACTATTTTCTTCTCTGTGCGGTCAGGCAGCGCATTGGTTCGATTACCCCAAGATCTGGAAGGAGCTGACGAGAGTCGTAAGGCCGGGAGGAACGGTAGCCTTCTTTGTGAGCAGCACGGACGGCTGGGCGTCATCTTGCTCACACACAGAGTCCTTATTTACCTTTCTCACCTCTTGTCATTCGCTCCACTTCAGGGCTATGGCGAGTTTTTCCTACCCCGCCACCCATCTCTTGACCCGCTTATCGTCAGCTATGCCACCTCGACGCCTTGCCTTCCCGTGGGTCACGGGCCTTCGACGCTAGGTGACTACTGGCAGCAACCGGGACGAAGCATCGTAGAAGGCCTCTTGGATGCCGTACCGTTCCCCACTGATGCGGACGCAGAGCTGGACTCTGGAAAGGCAAGCAAGTGGGACGGCGACAGCTCGCAACGCATCAAGTGGCTCGGCCGTGGGGAAAGAGAGAGGAGGCTGAGCAAAGTGATGACATGGGACCAGCTAGATGGGTACCTGCACACCTTTTCGGCCTTGCATGCATACCTGGACACGCATCCCGCACAGAAAGGTACCAAGGATATTGCCACCATGTTCATGGAGGAGCTGAGGTGCAGAGCCCAGGCGGAGGGTGCAGACGACAAGGTCGAGGTCGCGTGGCCTCTCGTGCTCGTGCTCATTCGGAAGCGGCCCTGAACGGCTCTGTTTGCCTGTGGTGTGGGTCTCCCGAGCAAGGCGCAACTTTGTTTTAGGAGGTTGGCGGACGTCGGAAATCCATATATGAATGAATAACCTCCGACTCGATCATTACGTTTGTTGTCCAACCATGGGAACTGACGAACCATGTCCACGAGAAAGGGACGAAATGATCCAAAACCAGTCTGGAGCAGGATAAGATAAGATCTACAAAGAACAGAAGACGATCGCAGATCCGACGGGGAAGCACGAAGCATAGCACGAAAAGCCACAAGTCCATCCATCATCAATCCATTTTCCCTTCCTTCCCTGCACCACTTCATCTACTCATCCCCGGCCCTCGCCTCCATTCTCTCACTTTCCCAATAGCTCGGCGGCAGTCCGTACGCGTCCTGCAGAGCCGCCTCTTCCTCCGGGTCGATCGCCGGGTTCTGTATCCTCAAGCTCTCCGATTCAGGCACCACGCCGGGGCCGGAATCCGGCCCAGAGAAAAGCCTCATGTCGCCAGTAAAGCCTTGCTGAAGGGAGGGTGAAGCCGTCGGCGCATAGAGGAATGCAGAAGCGGGCCGACCGTCAGCGGCAGGGGCAGCAGAAGAAGCGGGGGTGGGCGTTGAGGGTCCAGGATTTTCGGACGGAGACGGTGCCACGAAGCGTGACGGTCCGGCGACCGACGAGGAGGTTGTGTCGACCATTGAGCTGTGCGCTCTGTGAGGCGCACCACCAGAGGGGGACGATGAGTGAGAGTCTCCGTTGGCAGTCGCAGACGACCTGGGTGGCTTCTTAGGTGGCGCCGTGGGCCGGAGCCCTTGGCTTTGGGAAGCAGGCCGCGAAGATGCCACCGCGGGCAGGGGAGGTGGCGTTCGCGTTCGTGTTCGCGGAGGGGCAGTCATTGAAGCTGGGCGGGACCGACGCGGAGGCGGAAGATAGGCAAGAGTGATGGGCTCTTGGAGGTGGACGGGAGCAGTGGGATCGCGTTGGCAAGTGATGAAGTACTATGTGACGGAGAAAATAGGACAGCTCAGGCTCTACCACCCAAAGTATGGATTACCAGAAAGCCTGAAAGCTTGCGCTCACCTGGACCTGGACACATGGGCAATAGAAGCTCGGGCCGACATTGCTAGGCACCTGAAGCCGGCCAGTCCACTTCAAGCCCTGCCTCTCGCCGGAACTTTGTTCTAACGCAAGCCCAACCGTGGCGATACACCGCTCCATCTTGCTACTTATCTTGGAGTTCGGAACGTGCATGACGGTCGTTCGTTGCATAAGCATCACGTGAGGAAGTACCGAGGGGGCGCCTGAGGCGGCCATGCGCCCACTTCCTGTGAGAGACAGAGAGATGGGTACGGTGGCGCGCATCGGAAAGATGGGTGGATCGGGAATCCAGAGCTATCGCAGCACAGGATAGACCCATCAGCATGATGTCAACGACCCTTCGGCGGCAACGGACGCATAGCATGCTCACCACCCAATCTTCATCGTCTGGAGCCTTCGCCTGAGCACCGAAACCAAAGAAGCCTCTGGATTTGGCTTTACCTTTGCCTTTGCCTTTCTCGCTGGATGGGTCGCTCAGATCCATGTTGATGGGCTTCCACCGTAATCCAGATTGATCCATCTCTGTCTCCAAAGCTCGGGCGGATGAAGACACAGAGGCTCTGGGTGCGGAGCGGGAAGGCCCCGCGGTCGAAGGGTCGTCAAAGGTGGCCGCATCTCTGTCCGACCCATTTTTCTTGCTCTTTCCTGTCAGCTTTTGCGTCGGACGATGTTGTGAGGCTGAGGAAGGAGGCGGACGGACCGAAGCCGTAATTTTGCGCATGTGGTTGACGACGGCGGAAGGAGGAGGAGGTAGATAGAGAAAAGGCGCGAAGATGCTGTACGCCAACCCGAAACAGGAGTAAGAAAGGAATCAGACGCATGGATTCCCAGACGCCTGCTCACCGATCATTGATGCTCATCCAGCCCAGTCGCTGCACCGTGACCTTGAGATACCATTTGACACTAGCCCATTCCTCTGTACCTCTCCACCTTCCCTTGCTCCCAGCCTCTAGCAAGAAGCTGGGAGGAAGCCTCTTTCCGTTTTTGCTGTTCTCCGGCAGTGCAAAGCTGAAGCCCAGTCTGTGATCGCCTACGGGCCACATGGGCGAACTCGGTGTAAGATCTGAAGGCGGAGGTGGAATGCTCTTCTCGAGCTGAAGCAAGAGGACCTCGGAGGTCGAGGTGGGCGTTCGGATGGTTGTTGGAGAAAGATGAACCACGGTAGATAAGTCGGGCACGTCGTTAGGAACGGTTGACCGAGCTATCGCCTTCAACTGCAAAAAGCAGAAAAGTTAAGACGTTATACAAAATTAATAAAGAGCATAATGTGACAACGGCAACGGCCCCGCAAGCTCGACCCGGGGACTTGATACCTCAACTGACAGCTCACCTTCACTCTCACGACACCTATCCGATCTCCCTCCCCAACGTGAATCTTCACTACGCCGGATACCTTCTCTCTTCCGTTCTCATCGCCTCCTACAAATGAAGGCACAGGGGTGGCGATGGACGTATAGATGTCAAGCGCAACCCTGCCGTTCCCCGTAGCATACCGATGCGTGCGTGTGTGACCTGCATCTCGTCGCGCTTGACCTCTTGCATCGTGCTGACCGGGACGCCGAGAGTAGGTTGGTAGGCCGTCGGTTGCAACTCGCTGCTGCACCTGTTGCTGTTGTCTTTGGTCTTGCCGGTGCTCGGGACCGAGGAGGAAGCTGGTTAGAGGTCTACCAGGAGGGGCTGCGCCGGAGGCAGGGTCTTGGATCGCCGCCCTGACCTGGTCATATACAGTGTTGAGGTTCTGGAGGAGACGGTCTCTCTGAGACATGGTGGGCTAGGTTCGATGCCTCCAGACGGTCCAAGGGAACCTGGGTATGAGGAAACCAGGTCCAAGGGAGCCAGTTATATCGACAAGTCAATGGTCTCTGTCGTCTGTCTTTTAGAAGCTGGTGGCCCCGCCATGGTCGCACAGCCGCGGGTTGCAGGGGCATGATCGGCAATCATCACGTGCAAGGCACGTGACTCGCGTTCTTATTATTCTCCACCTCTTTCCTGGATCGCCTCCTAAGCCTTGCTTCATGCGCTGAAGTGGTCATGGGTGACGTAAAGCCTTCCAAAATGTGAGTTCATCAGGATTCACCTGGAAGTGGTAGCTCGTCGAGATTGGTGACTGATCTTACCTGGGACGCTCAGCTTGGTGGTCGGCTCGGCGGACGGTCGCCTGCGCGAGCTTTTCGCGAAGGTGCAGGCCATCGACGCCAAGCACGGCAAGTTCGATCTTCTTGTCTGCCTCGGTAATTTCTTTGCACCACCAAAGACCAAGCAAGCAGATGGAGGCGATAATACTAATGATGGAGGAGATGATGGTGGGGACCAGGTGGAGGAGGAAATGCTTGAGGGCGACGCGAAAGACCTGCTGGAAGGTTCGCTGAAAGGTGAGCCCGTATGACGGGCGGGGGTTCGCCTTATGTCGCACGAGTGGCTCACTTAACACTTCTTCTTCATTTTCTTTCAGTTCCAATGCCAACTTATATTATGCAGGGCTCCAGCCCGCTTCCTCTCGCCGTTCGACGTAGGATCGCAGAAAGGGGCGGAGATGTCGCGGACGACGTCCTCTTCTTGGGTGAGTCATTGGCTTTGTCGTCAAGCAGGACGCATGCATTGGCGTGGTGCAACGGCTCGTGAAAATGGTTATTTTACTCGAAACTCTTGGGTATTTTGCAGGGAGACAAGGCTTGCTCAACACCCCGCAAGGGTTGCGCATAGCGGTATTTGGCGGCAAGTTTGACCTTGAGAAGTACACGTCCAGCACTGGCGAAGCAGGCGAAGGGGAAGAGGAGGAGTCCGAAAAAACTGAGGTAAGACTGATCGTTGGTTCTTTCTATATGCGAAAGTTCGACTCATATTGTTCAACCCTTACAGCTGGTGGCCGACCCATCCTATACCCATGCGGACCTCCGGCGATTCATGTCTCGACAAGGCCTTGCACCGCCTTCAATTTCCGCCTCTGGCGGCGGTCCGTCGTTGCTAGCGGCCGCACGCGCGGCTACCGGCTCTAAAGGAATTTCTCCGTCTACCACGTCTGTCGATCTACTCCTTACCCACTCGTGGCCAACACACATCACCTTGCTCAGCAAGGTCACACTTCCCAGCTCATCTGCACAGAGTTGGGGTGCCCCGCCTGTGGCCGAGCTGGTCAAGCATGTTAGGCCGAGGTACCATTTTGCCGGAGGCGAGGACGCGGAGGGCGACGGTGCTTTCTGGGAGCGAGAGCCATATGAGCATGTACCCGGTGGGCCAATCACGAGATTCGTGAGCTTGGCCAAGTTCGGTAATCCTGGGAAGAAGAGGGTGAGTACATTTAGATGTCATTGTCACGTTCGAATCGCATTGTTGACGTCTCATCTCCATATTCACTGTCTACAGTGGTTCTACGCATTCAATATCTCCCATGGCTCTGCTTCTGGTGCAGCTCCGCGGCCGCCAAACACTACACCTACTCCGTTTTTCACTTCCTCCAGTCGTGGCGCCGGAGGCGGGAAGCGTGATCCTGGAGGCGAAGTGAGCGGAGACGGCGCGGGAGGCGAGAATTATCGGTGGGCTGGGCAGCCAACGAAAGGGAAGCGGCCAAGGACGGGTAAGCTTGCGTCCCACGTCGATTCAGTATTTCTTCAGGGAATCAAACTGACAACGTGCATATGTAACCCTTCAAAGACGATGGGCCATTGCAGGACGGCCCTCCTCCGCCAGGCTACGTGTGCCGCATCTGCCAATCAACGGAGCACTACATCCGTAATTGCCCCCAGAAAGGCCACCCGTCGGATGCTGGCAACGGCCGCTCAGGAGGCGGACCGGGCGACGTCGGCGCTCGCGCCGTTTCTAAGCGCCCTCCAGAAGGCTACGTGTGCAAGGCGTGCGGCAGTAGTGAGCACTTTGTTCGCGACTGCCCCATGTCCGCTTCCCATCGGCAGACAGGTGGTGGCGGAGACGGACGGAGACCGACTGAAGGCTACGTATGCAAGCTCTGCGGATCCTCGGAGCACTTCATTCGCGAGTGTCCAGAAGCCGCATCTAACCAGCCTGCAAACAGCGCTGGCAGCGAGTCGCGCAAGCCGCCAGAGGGGTACGTGTGCAAGCTTTGCAATGGCACGGATCATCTCATTCGCGATTGCGCGTTAGCGGGACAAAACGCATCTGGTGGCGCAGGTGGGGTGCGGAAGAGGCCGCCAGAGGGGTATGTTTGCAAGATTTGCAATTCGAGTGTGAGTGTATAGCACCGTTATCGGACGCGTCACAACCTGAGACAGTGTTCCCTTACTTATTCTTCACGTCACGTCGGCCTATCGTAGGAGCACTTCATCCGGGACTGCCCGGACAGGTCCCAGCCTGTAGAGCGTCCACAGGTTTCACCGGACGAATGCTGGTTCTGTCTCCAGTCGAAGGATCTTGCCAAACATCTGATTGTCTCCATCGGTGAGTGTTGCATTTTCTTTTGCTTTCGGTGTATGTATGAAGATGCGTAGCTGACAAATTGTTACGTTCCACGTTCTGTTCACAACAAGGCCGCGAGTGCTACGTCGCACTACCGAAGGGCCAGCTTCCCCAAGCCTCGAACCCTTCTTCCCCAGTCCCCGGCGGCGGACACGTGCTCATCATCCCCATCTCTCACTTTCCCTCTCTTTTCGCCGCTTCACCGGACGTTGCCGTGCCGGTCGTAGCGGAGATGGAGAGCTACAAGTCTGCTCTGCGCGAATGTTACCGGGCGTTCGGGGCAGTGCCCGTTTTCTTCGAGGTCGGTCGAGTGGGAGGGAGGGCCGGACACGCTCACGTGCAGGTTGTACCCATGCCGAAGGACAAAGCGGCGGGGTTGGAAGAAGCGTTCAGAGAGGAGGGTCACAAGCTGGGATACGAGTGGGAGGCTGATCCGGACAAGGCGTTGACGAGCGGAAGGAGCGGCGGGAATTATTTCCGTCTCGAATTACCGGAAGCCGGGAAGAAGCTTGTCTACCTCTTGACACCTGGCAGAAGGTTCAATCTGCAGTTCCCTAGGTGAGGAAGACGGGTCTCAAAAACCGAGACTTGAGAGCTCTGGCCAATCGGACAAGCGCGAAGTGAAATGCTGACCGCCCACGATTTACATTGTTCTTCTCTGCACATTTCAGGACGATCTTGGCGAACTGCCTGGGCATGCCAGAGCGTGCGGACTGGAAAGCCTGCGCTCGCTCCGATGCCATTGAGGGCGCGGAGGCTAAAGCCTTCAAGCAGACGTTCGCACCTTACGCGCCAAAGCTCTAACGGTCCTTCCGCGTACGCGTGGGAAATGTAACCCTCACCTGACAATATATAGGCGCTGATGCCGACTGTTTTTACGATGCGGTGTGGCCCTCGGCCGTCTGAGTACGTGAAATGCAAAGTTTTGGAATGCAAATATGCCATGGGCTCCATTGACCGAGGAGAGCTCATCCGGTTCGCTTGGCCAGCTCCTGAGGATCCATCTCCGGTCGAGGGGCGGTGGGGGTGGCGAGACCATTGTGCGGACGGCACCTGACGAACCTTTAAGGCTGTTGTGCAACAAGCACATGGATTCGGGGCCCACGATGAACGCGAACGACGGTTTACCCGAGCGGTATATATGAAATACAACGAGACGAGCCCCTAATAAATGGGCACAGTCTCCTCTCATCCAGTCTACCACCCACAGTAAAGGAGTGCAGGTACTCACCTGCAGGCGTGTCTCTCGTTGCTTGCGTCCAAATTAAGAGCTGCTTAAGAGTCAGCGTTCGTGGCACCCGTATGTCGTCGCGTCGTGTGCAATACCCTACAAGTACAAGCAGTACACCGGCAGAAACGCAGTCTAGTCCAGGGAGTCACTGTACATAGTTGCAACAGGCCGAGGCTTCGCCAGCCGACACGTTGAACGTTGCGCCTTTCGACCCGCCTGCTCAGCCTTCGACGCCCGGCGTGCCGCCTCCTCTCCGACACCCGTCACCGTCCACCCATACCCCGCGGATTCCAGCCTGCGTCATGGTGAATGTAATGCAGGGCGCTGCCCACATCGACGGTGAAATGGTCCCGTCCAAGCAGAGAAACAATGCCGGCGCGCTCGAACTGACTGCGCTCTCTGTAACGAACGTGGCAGAAAAAAACTGTGGACGAGGGACGAGGCGAGATCGAGAGCGATCATGTGAATGGAGCAATCTAGCACCAGCAAAGAAAGAAATAGACGATCTGGACCAGACAGTTGCCTACCATCGACGCCTTTCCTCACGTACGATCTCACAATCTCGTCGAAGATTTGAATGGCACTTAACGTGAAATGCAAGTGTTCGTCGAAGACGGTCAGACGGGCGTGGCTCGACGCAGCAAGCACGACGACTGGTCGTGGAAGCGAGGACGCACCTCGAATCGATACTGCCCACGTCGCCCATGTGGAAAACAATGAACTTGGCAGCCTCTCGTCTCCTAGCTTCGGACGGGTGTACATTGGCAGCTCCGTATAGCTCCAGACGACGGAGGCGCTCTTTGATGTAGCCAGCGTTACCTGCTCCGCAACCAGGGGGAGGGGCGACGGAAGAGCAGCGAGAAGGGGTGAGCGGACGGAGGGGCTGTCGCGCGGCTCATACCGTCTTGAGCTTGTTAACGAACTCACCAAAGTTGAGCTCCTCTTTGATCCTCACTATCAAGACGCCGCTGATCTCTTCCTTTGGCTCGCGAAGGCCGAGCTCCTCCTCGTACTCCTCGTCCGCATCGATAGGTCTCCACCGATCCGAGCCTTTCACCTTTCCCAGGATGACGACGCGCGCGCGTGTGGCTTGTTTGATCACGAGGAGGACGGAGATGGAAAGGGAGATGAGAACACCCATCTGTCGAAAGGTACGACGTTACGCGGCGAGGGAAGCGAGTCCGTTAAGCAGTTCCGAGCGAGCCGGGACGGGTGGGGTGGCGGCACACTCACCTGCAAACTCCAAGCAATGCAAATGGCAAAGGTGAAAGCGAACAGACAGAGATCCCTCCACGCCCTCAATCTCCACCAAAACTTGAGGTCGTGCGGCAATTCCTTCAGGATGCCCGCGACGACGAGCAAGATGACGGCGCTCAATCCGGGCTTGGGGACGAAATGGAAGAACGGCACGAGGAAGGCGATGGTGAGGAAGACGAAGACGGAGTTGACAATTTGGTACATCTGCGAGTACGCGCCCGCTTCTACGGCCAGTATGGAGCGCGTGATAGACCCGAAGGCAGGGATGGTGCCGGGGACGAAGGAAGCGAGGGCGTTGGCGGTGCCGAGGGCGACCATCTCGCGGTTCGGAGACATCGCGTAGCCGAAGTGCGAAGTGAGCGCCTTGCTGGCTACGATGGATTCAATGTAGCCTGTGAGGGGCAAAGGCGGAAGCCGTCGTCAAAGGCCTGCAAGGTAGTACAACCGACGAGACCAGCCAAAAATGGATGACTTGCAGAACGCTCACGCCCCCCGCGTCCAACTCACCGACGATGGCGATCGTCATAGCTGTGCCCGACACATCTCTAACCCACTTCCAACCAGTCTTTCCGAGGTTGTGGAGCGGAAACGTGATCTTTGCACTCTCTAGGCCATTCACATTGAGCGGACCGAGCACTTCGATACCACGCTTGTCAAGGCGGAGGCGCTCGGTGAGGACTGAAAAAGAATAGTGGTGTTATGAACGGGACGAGAGCGGAAGAACGTCGGGATCAGCATGCAGCTCTCGTTCCTTCTCTCCGCGGAGGCATAAACGAAAGCGAGGGAGAAACATACTCGTGCAAACGATAACCGTCACCAAGATCTCCGGGAAGAGCCGGACCCACTGCCAGCTCTTTCCTCTCCTCTCGCCCTGTCTGGCGATGAATTCCTTGGCGAAGCGCATTGCGATGAGGGAGAGGAGCAACCCAACGCCGAGAGCGGCACTGAGGGCGTGCGCCTCGTGGAGGTTTTGGAAGAGATACCTTAGCTTGGCGATCGATGTGTGAGGGCCGTGCGAGCTTGTCGGGAAGGGTAGACGAAGTAGGGGCGAGAGCTGTTCGATGAATACTACGAAGGCCTAGGCGACACGGGGAGCGACGACAAATGATGAGCAAAGATATGTCCATAGACAGAGAAGGCGGAACGGGTGACGGTCTACAGGATTGCAAACTTACTACCGCGGTGATGAAACCTCTCAAAAGCGCTCTATTCAAAACCGAGTCGAGGAAACCAAAGCGGAAGAGGCCGAGGATAAGGGTGAAGATACCGGTCTGTGCATAGAGGAGCGACAGGAGAGATAATGCGCAAAGATCAATCTACCACTCAGCGAGACCAAGCTCAACAGACAGCGATGCGCTTTTGTTGGCTCGGGAACGCACCTCAAAGGTGATCAGTGTTGAGATGATCACCCCGGCCACGTCAGGGTCCACAGGAACGTTGTGCGGGTCGGCGTACACGTTCGCCTTTATGGTCTGGCCGATGAGAAGAGAGATCGTCGCTTCAGGGCTGAGGTTCAAATGGCTGTGTGGGATCGGAATAAGCGAGATTGTTTAATATGGCGATCATGAGAACTCCTCCTGGAGGAGAGATGAGCCTGTTGCGCGCTCACCGACAGGACCCGAGGATGGCGTAAATTACGGGCGGAATGCATGCGGACCAAAGACCGTGCACGGGATTGAGGTGGGCCAGACCGGCGGCGTACGACATGGACAGTGGGATGAGGACGCAGGCGACCTATCGATGCGGGACACACACAAGGGGAGGAAAATGACAAGCGTTAAAGAGAAAATACAGCAACGTTGATTCAGCGAGAGAGAGAGAGAGAGATTGCTCACTGTCAGTCCAGCGACTAGATCGTTCGTGAAGCTGCAGTCAGGCCGGGCCAAGAAGATGGGTGGCGTTGTGAGTGCGACAGCCATAAGGATTTCCAGTCTGCACCTGAGACACGCACCGATTCCATTCGTACTCCTTCATCCACGCCAATATGGGCACATAGTAATGGCTCCTTTTTTTCCAATGCTTGAGCTTATCCACGACCTTGTTCTCCTGCGCAGGTATGGCAAACGAAGCAGGCGAGAGGGGGCCTCCCTGGTGTGGGGTGGTGGAGCCTACGGGCGTGTGGGCGCCTGAAGAGCACTCGCTATGAAAGTGCGACGGAGGTGTCCCCGGGCAGGACGAGTAGATCTGAGCTAGGTTTCCCGAGGCTGGGAGAAGGAAAGCAAGCGAGGACGTCAGGGAGTTTGGATGCGATGGCGAGCTGTATGCCGGCTCGCCTCTCCAATGCTGGCGCCGCGCCGAGCACCACTTACGTCCAGCGCCAAACCCGTCGGTCCCCTCGTCCTCTGGATTGCCACACACGCTCGCCCTCTCCTTGCCATCACGGCTCTTGCTGCTACTCCTGCTGCTCCCGCCGGTCGGACCGCTCAGCGTGCTGTCGAGCCTTTGCCTGATGCGCCCCAGTAGAGGCTCCGTCTCAGAGGGGCCGGGTTGGTTCTCGACGTCCTTGTCGACGGAGAGCCCAAATCGATCTCCGCCGAGGGAGGAAGAAGACGATGCTGGCGCTGCCATCGAGATCGGGGTCGACCAACACGTTCGACGACGGTCCGGTCTTCATCACCCGACGTTGCCTTGGCCGACGCAAGATCACTAATCTCGTCCCACTCGCATTCACGCCCGCGCTAATGCCCATTAGACCGGCCTTGTACTGTCCCCTATCCATATCTGTCACGTGACTCCCCGCGCCATAGCCAGCGTACCGACCGATACGCAAGGGCGGCTCGGACTCGGACGAGGGTCGAGCTGCTGTCCACCACCTCCATCACGACCGCCATATCAGGGAGCTAGCTGGACACTCGTCCTTCTTCTCTTCCTCCTATCCACTCGCCCTCTTGCGTTGCGTCATCCGCGCCGGCTCGGACGCGACGAAGCGCAAGCGCACCTCGCAACGCCGCATTCGCAGATCGAGTCGCGCTTGCGCTCGCGCAATTTCCCCGACCAGTTTGCTGTTCCTCCTCTCAACGGACCGCAGACGACAACCGTCTCCGCGCTGACGCCGCCGCCGCCATCCATCTTTCACCTCTTTTGCCTTCGCCAGCCCCGCGTTCGGCCCGCCTCTTATATCCCCGGCCCGGCTACCGTTGCTGACGTGCTTGTTCCATTCGGGCCTCTTGCTTGTGGCGGCTATCGTTCCCCTATCGAGCCCACGTCCTCCTCCTGTTGACCACGACCACCGCCGTCACCAATACCATTTTCACCACCACCATCCCCACCACGTAATTGTCCGTGAACCAAGTCGGACTACCTGGACACCGCCACCGTCGTCCCGCGCCAGGCCACCCCGCGAATCCCTTACCCCACACCTGCCACCGCTCACCGGGCGCAGGCGAGCGAGCGAATGACCTCATCTTTTTCTTTGAGCGAATGACCTCCCCCTTTCCCTTGGGCCGGCTTGCTCACCTTAGCTCCTCCCCGCCTCATCAACCCTCCGCGCCTGCCTCTCCCGTGCCCCTGCCCTATCCGCATGGCTCTCCTCGTACAGCGCATCCGCGCTCCCCTTCCGCCCCATCGCCGACGACCACCATTGACCCGTCGACGAATCCAGGCTCTGTCGGCTATGGCGTGTATGCCGGCGGGCACGGTCACGCCTACGGCACCAGCTCAGGATCTACCTCGACTCATCAGCGACCTCAACATGATCCCACGACGAGCCACCCGCGTGCTGGGGGAAGTGCACAAATGAGCTCGACGCCCTCTCCGTCCGGTTCTCAGAGGGAAGGTGGCCCTTCTGGCGTGGGCGGGGGCGGGAATGGGGCCGGTGTGACAGCAGCTGTGTCAGGGAGGAACCAGAAAGTCGATCAGATCATTCAGGTGGGTGGCCCGCATCAAGCTGGTCTACCCATCTCGCACTGGACGGAGAGGGAATGCGCACGCTCAAATTCATCATTGATTTTTCCTTTTTTGACCTTGACGCCCATCCTCATCCTCCAGCATTTCTTCTCCAAGACTTCCTCCGTGATCACTCATTGCCGGCTCACCCACTACGACTCTCCTTCGATGCTGCCCTTCCCAAGTGTGCGCCAGCGCACCGACTCGGGGAACAGCAGCCCCGGCTCGTTTCAGCAGCAATCGCACCAGATCGCTCCCGGCACGGGCAAATCCGGAGGCGGTACCGGACGAAAGATCAGTAAATGGGTGAGTTGAATGTTATCCCCGCAGCGTACAGTTCTTGTGGCATACGTCGTGTGGCTAAGGCCGCGTTCTCGTCTCCGGGGTTGCTCATTAACTCACCTCTTCGCCCACATTTTGCTCGTCGAAAAGTTCAACCTGGAGCTCGAGGACACGGACGTGTTTAGGGACGAGCTCCGATCCTGGCGTTCGGTCTCATCTCTTCTCCCCTCTTTCGTCACCGATCCGACAGCGGCGCCTCCAGTGGCTTCCTCTCCTTCGCCGGGTTCGGGCCTCACTGGAATGGAAGAGAGAGCATTCAACCTCGAGGGCGCGGTGGCTCCCATGATCATTGACGTGCTTTTGGACACGAGCAGTCTAGAGAAGGGACGAGTGCTGATGCTCACGCGCAACGACGGCAGGAGGGTCCGGGTCGGGAGTAGTGTCGCGATTGGGGATCAGGGACAGAGCAAGGGCAAGGGCAAGGAGTCGGTCGCGGAGGGCGGAACGGCCGACGGCGAGGAGGCTCTCGCCACCGAGCCGAAGAACGTTGTTTTAGAGAGCTGGAAGTTGGAGTTGCGGTGAGTCGCCATGCCCTGCGTATCGTCGGCTAGCCAAGACAACTTCACGCGCGCACGACTGCTTGTCGGATCTGACAGGGCTGTCCTCCTTTCGTGCTGCAGGCCATATGCGCCTCCCAACCCACCGGAACTGCCTACGCTGTACAAGCGCTCCATCATCCATTTTCGCACGTTGTATACGATGGCACACTTCCTTCCGTCTTGCCGCCTATACAGGCGTCTCAAGCGCATGCGCCAGCACACGACGACGAGTGCTACCAGCAAGGCGGTCGGAGGGCTGAGGATTGGGTGCCGAATGCGCATGGGCGGCGTGGGAGAGGAAGAGCCCTGGGCGGAGCAGGGGATCGGTCTCGACGACAGGATTGATCTGGAGGCTCAGCACGAAGGCACGGAGGGCACAGAGGGCGAGACCGAGTCTGAGATCGAGGTTCACGAGTTCTCGCCGATTTTGACGCCTTTCGGGTACGTCTGCCTGCCCTCCGGTCTTGCTTTCTATTTTCCGTCCCGTCCCATCCTGATTATTCCACGGTCTCGATCACCGGCTCCCTCTTCACAGTTCGCTGCACACCTCGGTAACTTATCGCACTCAAGTGGAGTTTAGTGTGGACGACTTTGAGAGTCTCATGTCTCTCAAATTCATCGAGATGGATGAAGACTACTTCACGCCTACGATGGCGAAGCACGCCAAGCGGACGAGCGGAAGTTTCGGCGACAAGGGAGCATTCGGGGTACGTGTATCCTTACAATTTTTTCGTCGAGCTGAGCTGGTTCGCTCACGCCCTGCCCTCATTCGTGTTTTTACCGTCCTGTAGACTTCTTTGCCGAGCCCGGGAGTGCGCACGTCTTCGGCGGGACGACAACGGCCTTTGCTCTCTACGTCGGCGGACCGCCGGTCCCCTATGGGTAGCTTCCCTACAAGGCACGCATCCGCGCCTGTCGATCCCATTCAGTCCGGTCTACCCAGCGAGGCCGTCCCTCCTTCGAGCCCGCTTTGGCGCACCAATAGCGAGGAAACCCGTGTTCGGCGCCCTTCGTCGTTTGCGTCGTCAAGTCAGCTCGCGACCATTGCTGCCGGCACGCCGTTGACCGATTCGCCACCCTCGCCCGGTCGAGCCAGCCCGGTCCCGGGAGGGGCGTTACCTATTTCCGCTCCTCGCTCCGCCCGTCGTCCTTCCATCGGCGGAGGCGCCGAGCCGGCCTTTTTGGCCCTCGGTCGGCCGGGCAGTTCGGGGTCGTTGAGGGCGCGGCGCACCAGCTTCATGGAAGGCGCTCCGGGAAGCGTTGGCGGGGAGAACGCACCTCCTTCGCCGTCTTCCGGTATTGGCAGTTCTCGGAGGCCGCCTCTGGGAACGAGCTATGGAAGCTCGTCCAGGACCGGCGCCATGCCGCTGTCCTCGTCTCCGAGCAGGCCGTCCTCGTTCAGCCCTTCGTCGTATCCGTCGCCTTCCCCGTTGGCCCGAGAGGTCGGTTTTGAGGAAGCGCAATCTCATTCTCCGCAGCATCCTGCGGCCCGCATGGCCGCATATAGTCACAGCCCCGGCCAGCGCAGTTTCACCTCCGGCGGCAGCAGCTTGAAGAGCGTCTTCCAGCCTTACAGCCCACATTCGCCGAGCGCACTCAGCAACACGAGCCTGCCACCTGCGAGCATCACGACGCAGCAGCGCGGCACAGCCAGCAGTTCGCCTAGCAGCGGCGGCGGCGCTCCGGGGACGAGCGTGGCACCCTCGCAACTCATCGAGCGGTACAGCAGCAACCAGACGCCCAGGTCCGGACGGGTGGCGCAAGCGGGCAGCGGCGGTGGCGGCGCGACCACGGCGGCCACAAGTACACCGGCGAGCGGAAGTCAGGACAGTGAAGGTGGCAGCAGCGGACCGGAGCCGTCCGCATCAGGTGGTTCCGCTTCTGGTCAAGGCTCCGTTCCCGCTCCCACTGGCGCGTTCGCTAGGCGCTCCTGGGGTTCTTCAGTTCGGCAGACGGAGGCGTCTACCTCCGGCGCCGGCGGAGCCTTTGCGCTCAGCCAAAGGCCACGTCCGTCCTCGGCCTCGTCTTTCGGAGGCAGCAGAGGAGATGGTCAAACCGCGTCCTCTGCTGAGAAGGAGATAGGCGAGTTTGTGAAGATGATCGACTCGAGACCCGATCTGGCTCATTCGCTGCTCTTGGGCGCTCAAATGGAGCCAGGGTTTGAAGATGCGCCTACTGCACGCGGAGCACTGACAATTCGTGCCCGTGGAGATTGGCGCATCGCCAGCGCGGGCACGGCAGAAGGCACGGACGGCGGAAGTGAGAGAGGCGCGTACCGCAGGTCGTTTGGTCGCCCCGCCTCTGGCAGCCTTGGAGGCGTCCAGATGACGGCCCTCAAGGGGGGTAGCATAATTCTCAGCCGAAGCCACGTCGACGAGATGCTCGCCCGTATGGCCAGCTCGCTCGCTTTGACTCGCGCGGAACCGGCTGGAAGCGGCTTGTCGAAGGACATGGCCGGCGCTCTAAGCCCCGTACAGCAGCAGTTTGAAGCGCAGGCAACCGCTCGCGGTTCCGAGATGGCTTACCGCGTAGGGCCGAGCGTGCTTCGCAGTCGTCAGGCAGGTCCGCCGTTCGCCAAATCTGTCCCCGTCGCTGCTCCGGTCACAAGGGTGCAGTATGAGTCGGCGGCGCACGGTCGTGACGTTCGGAGCGAGTCTGCCGGCGAAGGCGCCGAAGTCAGTGACGCGGAGCTGAGCCGCGAGCTGGAGAGTGGCGCTGCGACAGGAGAGCGCTCTCGCTCTGCCTCCCCCTGCACTTCCAGCGTGGAAGCGACGCAGCGATACGAACGGCGCGATCGCGAGCGCCACTACCGGCGCTTCGCCACTACCGGCAGCGCCAGCGCCAGCGGTTCGGGCAGCGGTTCGGCGGGCATGGTGACTGGCCCGGGCGGCGGCACGACGCCGCCGCAACAAGGTGGAGGCGACGCTCGTGGACGCCATCGTCGTTCACTCGACCTCTTCGATGACGAACCTGTTGGTCGATTGGAACTGGCGGAGACGGAGGAAGAAGGCGAACACCTCGCTGGCGGCTACGCCGGTGCCGGCGCCGGCGCCACGGCGAGCCCCCGGGCGTTGTCGCCGATTCCCTACTCCGCTCCGTTTTCCGTTGTCGGCACCAGCCCGACGGGAAGCTTGCGCGGCGCACCACCTCAGATCACTGCTCGAGAGAGGGACAGGGAACGCCGTCGAGACGAGGACGCGCAACTGGCGAGAGAGTTCGGCAGCGGCTTCGCGGGGAGAGGAGGCCGCGGCACGGTGGGCGGGGGAGGAGCAGGAGCGGGGGTGGGGAGCAGGGTGGGAAGTCCGAGTTTGAGCCCCTATCGGCGCATGCAGCCCGGCGTCGGGCAAGGAAGGGAGAGGGCGAGAAGTCGGAGCGGACAGGGAGGTCAGATCCTCGGGCATGGGCAGGGGCAGTGGCACAGTCAGGGACAAGGACAGGGGCAGGGTGAGAGGGAGCTTGGGCGGGAGCGGGATTCTTCGCCCTGAGTCGTTCGCCTCGAGTAGATTGGGCGCACGTTTGGTCTATCTATCTATCTATCTATCTATCTATCCTTCATCCATTCCTTCTCTCCGTCTTCCCTTCTCAGCCCTTCGCCCATGTCCCCCACTCACCACATCTGCCTCGTTCTGATCTCCCATATCCGAAGATCATTCATACCCCCCGGTCCAGCAACACACCCACACTCATTTGCATGTCGGGTACGACGGGGGAGCGCTCACGTGAATCGAATGTGTATCTGTTAGGCGGGACGGAGACGATTGGATTGGGCTTGTCAACTGTTCGTCGACGATCGTCATGTCACGACCGTAGGGTGGAAGTGGAAGTGAGTGTGGAGGAGAAGAACTGCGGAAACAAATGAAGACCGATCAGGACGGCTCTTCAACCGACGCTGTGCTTTGTTATTTCGTATGACGCCCCCCGTCACTCCCCTTTTTGGCCTCCCCTCCAACTTATCATCGTCATCGCCGCTCTGACAAGGGAAAACGCCAGCACCCCTCCCCCCCCGCCGCCGACGATGAACTCACTTTCGCCCGAATGCACTCCGCTCAAGGCGCGTTACGACGCCTGCTTCAATCACTGGTTCGAAGGGTATCTTAAGCCTGCGCCTCCGGACGACCCGGCGAGGAAGGCGAGGCAGGAGGAGTATGAGAGGGAGTGTGGACAACTTTACAGAGAGTATCGGGATTGCGTGAGGGTGAGCGTCGTCGTGGGTGGTCCGCTTGGTCAACGTGAAGGGAGAGCCGCTCTGCTGCTTCCCTCCGTGAGAGCTCGCGAGCAGTGCATAGATGGCACCGACGAGCTCGACCTTTGTTTGACTTTTGCTGACCTTTTTGTACCTTCTCATTTCGTCCTCTGCTCGCCACGATACTCACGCCGCCTCGCCCGCCTCCTCACAGCGAGCTGTAAAAGCCAAAGGCCTGCAAGAAATGGTGGACGAGGCTCGAGCAGAGCACCCGTTCCCTTTCCCGGCCACTCACCCCGCCTGGTCCTCCTCCTCATCTTCGTCTTCGTCTTCCTCGTCCTCCTCAACATCGACATCTTCATCATAGCCCTTTGAGGAAGAGCGACGATCGGACGAAGGGCGGCGCAGACCCCGTTCCCGACGCTGGTTCGGAGAAGGGCACCGCGCCGGGCCGCTTTGGCTTTCGAAACCTCGCAGCCCTTCCCCTGGTCCGAATCCAAGCACCGTCTATCTCCATCTCCACCTCCACCTCCGCCTCCGTCTCCGTCTCCACCTCCGCCTCCATCTCCATCTTCAACCCCCGCTCCGTGACCGAACCGCATCCTGTACGATAGACATGGGCAGACGCATCATGGCAATAATCACACGATAATCCTTGAGGGTGCAATTTTACTCGACTCGTTGAGCTCGTCGCTCTGTCCGAGATTCCCCGGTGGGGATTGGCTGTACGCTCACTTGGAAACGAAGGCCGTGCTTGTAGCATGGTCGCCTTTTCGCATCGTCAGAGGAAGCGGGATTGAGTCGCGGATCGGCGGAGCGCAATAGGATGCATGAACAAGATCGACATGGCGCCCTGACCCGACCTGACGTAGTCTAGGCCGAGGACCCAGCTTCACTCGTACACACAGGCACGGGGCCAAGGACAGGTAGTTGATAGTGCGCGTCATGACATGGAGAGAAAAAGAAAGCATACACGTCCTCGATGTGTGGAGGGAGTTAAGCAATCATACAACGAACGCGACGCCCGCCCCTGCGAGGCCTGTCCAGCTCGCACGCGGCTCCCACCACGTCCGATACGGGAACAACGGATAAGTGGTTGCTTAGCGCCTGCCGGCACCGGGGACGTAGCGACCACGGCGCTCGGTCTGCTGCTGGAGGGTGACAGGGGCAGTGACGGTGACGGGGAGGCCGTCGAAGCCCATCGTCCGCAGCAACTCCTTGGTGTCCGGGTCCACCTCGAGCGGGGCAACCGACGGGTCCAGGGCAGACACCTCCGGGACGTAGTTGTCCTTATTGATGGGATGGGATGCAAAGACAAGAGTCAGCAAAACGTCGAGTGGGGCGATAGTCGAAGCTTCCATATCGCCGAGACACGCTCCTCATTCCGCCGCGACCGTCTCTCGTCCATGTAAAGTGCAAAGTACAGCCTCACCTTCCTTTCCCTCTCTTCCTCCTGCAACTTGAAAGAAATGCCGCGGACAGGACCGCGCTGGATACGCTTCATCAGGTGAGTGGTGAAGCCAGCGATCTTGTTGCGGAGGCGCTTGGAGGGGATGATGGCGACCTCATCGATGACCTAAGGCAGAAAAACGGTACAATCGAAATGCCCTCCTTAATTGCAACTCTTTGTCTTCCACACACGCTTCGTGCCCTCGTCTAACGCAGACGGCTTAGCTCACCTTCTTGTTGGTGTGGAAGTCAGAAGCGTTGAGGCGGGGGTAGTACTTCTCGATAAGGACGCGAGAAGCGCGCTTGACGGTCTTGGTGCGAACGCGGCCCTATTAAAAGGGGGAAATAGACGCCAGGCGGCAACATGAAAGTAGGTGTGGATGTCCTGGTCAGCGATTCGCTTCGACGGATAGAACAGACGAAGTGACGAGAAACCCCCATCGCCAACTTTGCCTGCCATCTTCCTACCAGCTCCATGCGCTTCCTCCTCAGACCGACCGCCAATACCGTCCATCGACTCTTCTCGCAGCCGTTGGCACCGACCTCAACGTCTCTGCGTCGCACCAGTACGTCACCGCCGGCTGAGCTTCCTGAAGCTTCACGATCATCCTCCAACCCCAACTCCCTCAACCGATGATTCATCACCTCCAACCCTGCTTCGTCTTCTCCTTCGGATCGTGCATCGGAAGCCCGCACTTCGGCCTCAAGGCCCCAAACAATAAGCCAGTCCACCATCAACGGCACTAACCATGTTGACAAAGTCGTACGAGAGGTCTTGACGGAGCTTGGGGGGGGTGGAAAGGGTGTGAGTGCCGGACGAAGAACGGTGACTGCGACGAGGTGACGGACACGACCAACTTCCGAGGGGCCCAGGCGAGTCAGCGTGGGAATTGAAACCACGGCCGCAGCCAAACTTGCAAAGAGGTCGGGCTGTACAGCTCCACAACTCAGGTCCCTGAACTAGGGTTACACCGGTGCTGCGGTCGGCACCCAGCTTGGACACCTGGAAGAAGGCGAGCGGTTCTAAGGATCACATCACCCATCCCTTCCTAACACGGCGACGCTCGTTCCGCTTCTCCTCAAGGTGAGCAGAGTGTTGGTGACATGCGCATTGGCTCACTTTGGCTGGTGGGGAGGGCTTCTAGAAGAGGGTTTGCTGGGCTGATGGGTCGCTGGGAAGTTGAGGTCGGGGTTGGAGGGCAAGCTGGCCATGGGACGGACTCATTTGGAGGATGGGCGGTGAAGGGGAGGGCCGCCGGACCATCTCGCTCAGACCGCGACGGGGCGCTGAAAGCCCCCCGTCCGCCTGTTCGTCTTTGACTCGGGAAGTGCGACCGGAGCGTCCAGGCAGGACTGACCTGACCTCGCTCCGGCACCGTCTTCCCTGGCGTTTCTTTGCGTGCACCCCCCTTTTGCTTTTCTTTGCTTTCCTGTCTCCTTGCCGTCCTGCTCGTCATGGCGCGCCTTGGATTCACACAGATCTCCTGCCCAGCATGGTCCGCGTTTCCGTCTTGGTGAGTGACGGATCGAAGTGAAGGCAAGCGATCATTATTAGTCCCTCTTGCTCACTCCTAAGCTTGTGTTCTTTTTGGACCTTGTCTCGCGTTCAGAGCGATGCTCTGAACAACATTGTCAACGCCGAGCGAGGCGGTAAGCGCCAGGTGCTCGTGCGCCCCTCTTCCAAGGTCATCGTCAAGTTCCTCGGTGTCATGCAGAAGCACGGTGAGTGGATCGTTGGGTGGTTTCGCCTGTTCCTCTTCCCCGCACATGCATCGAGTGCGTCGCTCGGTACAGACAAGTCGGTGTGCTGACTGCCTCGAGTCTGTTCGCGTGACCACCAGGCTACATCAACGACTTTGAGTTGATCGACGACCACCGGGCTGGCAAGATCGTCATCCAGCTCAACGGCCGTCTCAACAAGTGCGGTGTCATCTCCCCCCGCTACAACGTCAAGATTGGTCAGATCGAGCACGTGCGTATTTGTAGAGCTCCTAGGTCGATGGTCAGGGCGGTGCGATGAGATGAAACTGACGGTCGGGCGAATATGGTTTTTGTCGGTTCACAGTGGATCGAGAGGCTCCTCCCGGCTCGTTCGTTCGGCTACATCGTCCTGACCACGTCTGCGGGCATCATGGACCACGAGGAGGCGAGGCGGAAGCACGTCGCGGGCAAGATGCTCGGCTTCTTCTACTAAGTCGCTGGAATGTCAGTTCGCCGGTCCGCCGTGGGGTTCACAACGACGCCGCGAGGTGTCCGTCCTGCTGTCCTCGTTCCTTGCCCCGAGGTCAGCGTGTAGTCTAGCTTCCTCCCCTTTCCTCCCCTCCGACGCATGCACGATCACCCCCCATGTTCCTCCGATCCATGCCACCCACCACCCCCGTATTTTGTCCTCGCTGCCACATGTATGGGACATCCACACACGCCCTTGCCCTGTCTCGTCCGGTGTCGACGAGATGGATGGCCAAAAGTCATTGTAGAGAGAGGCGATACCTCGATGGCCGCTCTCTCGTTCTCCGCTGCCTTACCGACTGAACTCGTCTGCGGCGACCTTGATCGCCTTCTTTGTACAGCCTGCCTTCGCGCCTGCCCACCCGCCTGCCCGCCTGCCTGCCTGCCGGCCTTTAATTGATCACTGATGGCTGTAAGGAGGAGAAGGTCCGTAAAGTGCGTACATACGTATTCACAGCGCAGCGTCACTACCAAAAGTCACGTGCTGCGTTCTCCCCGCGCCACTTTTTCTCCTTTCGGCACGCACGGCGGCGGATCAACGACGATCATCGGCCGACTCCGCTCTCGGCGCTCGCTCTGGCTCTTGGCTCTGGCTTTGGCTGGCGCGCGCTCGCCTCTCTTCTCTCACACCAACCATCGTCCCCCATTATATCATCTCATCTCATCCGACGTCCTCTACTCTATCATCCCTCCTTTAATCCTCCTAGCCCCACCTCGTCTCATCTCACACTCTTTTTGTCCCACACGCTCCTTCGCTCCCCCCGTGGCTCATCCTCGCCCCCTCTTTCCGCCGACGCTCCCTTTAGGATCGACTTGAACCCGCCATCGAAGCCCCACCCCCAACTCACCGCCATGCTCTTCCCGACGTGGACAGCCGTCGCCTCCGTTGGCGCAGCCCTCGTCGCGCTGACGGCCACCGCCATCAACGCTCAACAGCAGGCTGCCGGGACGCCTCTGTTGTGAGTGAACGCGATGCGATGGATGGGCGGGACGATGGAGCGGAGGATATGCTTGGAGGAAGAAACGACCAACCGTCCTGACCATTGGTTGCCGTTCATTCTCTTTTCTCCTTTCTCGCTTCACGCGACGCAACGCACCCCGCAGCCTCAACGAGCCGGCGTGCAACTCGTACCAGTGTGCGGTGCTGTGGCATGCCGGCGATCACGTCGCCATCGTGAGCATCGCGCTGGTGGACAATGGATGACCGGGCGCTCATGTCTTCTGTCTCCTCTTCCCAGAACTGGCTCAACGCTCCCAACGGCGACGTCCAGCTTTCCCTCGTCTACAACCCGCCCAACGCGACCGCCTACAACATCTCCACCGTCCCCGGCATCAGCCAGGCCGGCTACTGCGACGCGGGCGCCGGCCTCGGCGTCGCCGTCGACGGCGTGACGTGTGGCCGCTTCGAGTTTGTCGTGCCGAGCGATTGGGCGATCGGCAACTGTGAGTGTCGCCGCCGTCGTTACCGTGCCTGGCTCGCGTTGGCGTCCTCAAGCTCAACGGTCTGTCCTCTTCGCTCACCCCTTTTCCTCGCATCCGCTTCGCTCACCACCGCCCAGACTCCGTCTCCGCCCACTCGCTCAAGGACACCTCCCTCGCCAGCTACACGGACACCGTCCTCATCCTCCCCCCCTCCTCCAACTCGACCCAAGGTCTCTCCGCCCTCGCTGGCAGCTTCCCCTCCAGCTCCGTCTCCTTTTCCACCATCACCATCAACGGCGCGCCCACTTCCACCTCCAGTGCTTGGGGCGCCAAGCAAATCACCGACGTCCCGACGCCCACCGCGCCCACCAGCCCTGGCGCCTTTGATCCACGCCCTACGCCGAAGAATCAGAAGAACGGGACCGGCGCGAACACGGGCGCCGACGCGTCCGGCAGCCAGTCGGCTACAAAGTCAAATGGTGCCCCCTCCACCGCCTCTGTAATGCGAACAGCGGCCGGCGCGACGGCCGTCGCGCTCTTCCTCGTCGCGTTTCTCAGCATCTGACCGGGCGGTCTCTCGCTCCACTCGGCCCTGATTCGATCCCCCCGTCCCTTTCGCCTCTTGGACCCGACGCCCGACACGCGTCCCATTCCAGAACAGTCTCTCCCCTTTCCGGATTCACACTTGCTCCCCCTTCCCTCTTCTCTTGGTCTCGTTGATAATTTTTTCGCTACGGGTCTGCGTGCGCGCTATTTCCCCCGACCGTCCCGTTTCCTTTCCTTGCGTTCCTGCGTCCGACTTTTTTTGCATCGCGCACGTATCTCCAGCCTTGCCAGCCTCTCCAGCCGAGCCTCTTCGTCCAGATGCGGAAAGTGGAAACGTAGAGACTCGGAACACAGACCATGCCTGGCGTGACAGGACATGACGGTTGTGAATCTATACCATGACATGACGCGACAGACAAGGCACGCACGCACGTACGAACGGCGACAGGACGGAATCGGACGAGCGTGGCAAGAAAAGAATGGCATTTTGGCGTCATGTCTCGTCTGTCTATCCATCTGTCTGTCTGTCTGTCTGTCTGCCCGTCGGTCCGTCCGTCGGTCGTGCGTAGCGTGGCGGGACGCGACGGGGATGCGGAAAGGACGAACCGAGAGAAGGGAGGGGGGAGGAAGGACGGTTGTGCGACGCCGATGCCGATGCCGACGCCGGTGCCGGTGGCGTTGGCGTGGAAGCGGAGGGGCGTGGCGTGGTGTAAGCCTCGGAGTGGCCGAGACGGACGACGTCCCGATCCCGGTCCCGGTCGTCTCATCTCGTTTCGGAGGCGGAAAAGAGACGCCACGGGCGCGCTCGCCCCGGTCCGGACCGCCTTGCCAACGACTGGGATATCGTGTTGTGTGACGGACACCAGAAGGAGAGGAAAAGAAAGCGGATAATCGCGAAGAGACCCTAAGAGGCGGGAGTGTCCGCGGTCTATCGCGAGCCCCAACGATCTCGAATGTCCGCACCCTTCATCTGCCCCGCTCGCCGCTGCCATCTATCCTACCCATGCCTTCCCGACCGTCCTCCCCGCGATTCCCTTCCTCGGCCACGGCGGCGGCCGAGGCGGTGGCGGTGGAAAACCGCCAAGGCTGCCTGTCCATCGGACACTGTCCTGCCGAGCTCTCCTGGGAGATCCACTTTGTGAGACAGTGCATGTGGAAGACGTGCGTGCACTCGCCCCAAGCTTATTTTTGTCCAGGCGGCGGTGGCGGTGGAGCAATGGATGAAATAAACAGAATAGCGTTGCGCGGAGATGCGAATCAGCGGACGCATCGCATCGGCGACCGTAATGTAACCTGGACCGGCGGGCCACCGGTAGACCGTCTGCCGACAACTCACTTAGAGGGCAATCATCGCCGGGAAAAGTGCACTCGGGACAGCAGCCGTCAAAGGGATTGCGGCAAATTCCGCACACGTCGTCCTGGTCCTTCACGTCCCACTCTGTCGACGGCAAGACAAGGAGATGGGGAGAAAGACGGGATCGCCGCGGGGGCCAAGTCAGCTCGGAAGAGACGGCGCAGAGGAGGACGCGCTGGTGCCATTGTGACACGGGTAGAGGACGTTGATGCACTCACGCCAGTGTGCGACGGCGTGCCAATGCTTAATTTTCATCTTCATCTTGCTGGCCTTTTGCGTTGGAAGGGAGAGAAGGCGAAGGATAGATAGATTGGCGTCTGGACGCGGCGGTGGACGACCACGTGGGAGTTGCCGCAGGCTTTGATCGATGGAGCCTAGCCGTCCTAATCTCCGGTGGAGGCCATGACACCGCCCGGTTTCACTCCCTTCATCTCCCAAGATGGTGCTTGTCACATGCAGACCCCAATACACGGAAACCGGGGCCCCGGCAAGGACCGAATCTACACGTCTCTGGGCCTACGTCTAGAAAGTGCGTGATGAGCGAAATGATGGGACAACCGTACGTATCAAGCTCTATCGCCTCCCCTTCGCTACTCTGCGTGAGTGGACCGGCTGGCCTAGAAGGAAAACTGGGAGACCTTCGTCTCCACAAGCGCCCGCTCAGTCAAGTGGATGAGGGCGAGCAAGCCCGCGCTGAGGCTCTCGACGAGCCGCAACGACCACACGAGAAGGCGATCAGACAGAGACGGTTGTCCCGGCTGCTTGCGTCCCTTCTCGTCATACCACCAGCAGCCGCCGCCACTGCAAAACCGAACGAACGACTGGAGAAGGAGGACGGCCATGCGGAGAGTGGGTAAGAGAATGGAGAGTTGTAGGCGAGCGATAATGCGAAGGAGAGCGAGGAGAATGGTCAGCGTGGCGTGGTAGGCGCTAGCGTCGCTGTTGGGTCGAAGGAAGAAGAGGTGGATGGAAAAGAGAGAGAGGCGAAAAAAGATGAAGAGGAGGGCAAGGACGGTTCTGGAGACGAGGGAGGTGGACGCAAGCAGCCCGTAGCTGACCAAGATGATGGATGGTAACAGGCAAAGCGACCTAAGGGACGCTGCTCTTCGGATGCCGGCCATTACGGTGCTGGGCAGCGCCCAGACGGCCTGTAGGGTCCGTTTGCTGAGGAGAAAGGCAGCGAGGAAGGTGAGGCAGGCATAGGTCACAGATGCCACACAGCGGAGAAGGTGCTTGGTGAGAGTGAGGGTGTGAAGGGATGGAAGGAGGGATGAGACATGCGAGCGAATGGACAAGACGGGTTGGGCGAAGAAGGTGATGAAGGAGCTGATGGCAGCGGCGGTCGTAGGTACGCCGATAGAAGGCGAACAAAACAGGGGAAAGGAGGGCAAGGAGGAGCGGGCGATTTTGGCTGTAGCCAGCAAGGTGGAAAGCCCCAGCGAACGAGCGCCAGGAGCGAACGGTTTGCCGTCGCTGGCTTGCACCATCGACGATGGCTCCGGTTCCAAGACGGAGGCGGAACGTCGCGTCCTCGCCACCTCAAGCCCGGCTTCCGTACCCGATGTCTCCTTCCCCGCCTCGTCTGTTGACGATCGGATGAGAGGTCCATCCTGGTGGCGAGCACAGCTCTCACAACACCGGTGTCCGGGGTCGCTTCGTGCTGCCGAATATGGGGCACCCTTCAACAGATGCAGATCGAAGCCTAAAGGATTCAAGTGGATGGGAGGGGAAAGGGATATAGCAAGGTTGTCAAGGGTCGTGACGACCTGTTGTCGTCACACACACACACGCGCGCGCGCGCGGGGGTTGTGTTGGGGGGGGGGGGGGGGGGGGGGGGACGAGGAGAGCAGGTACGAGATATGGGTAAGGGAATCAAGACGCGCCTTTCGGTTCTCTCCGTCGATACGAACGGTGGTGAAAAGACAGCACTAGGGAGAGCTCACCAGGAAGCGCACGCGCGGGCGCAGGCCCCATGCTGAGAACGTCATTTTTTAGGGGGGGTAAAGGGCGTGGAGGGGAGCCGAAGCGATGTTTGCGATGCTGAACGGATGAGAAGAGCGAAAGAGAAGGGGAGCGAACGAGGAGGGCGAACGAGCGGTGGTGCACCATGCCATATTGCGCGACTGACTGTGTATGGGGGGAAAGATGAAGATGAAGACGAAGAGGGCGGACCGTCTGTCTGGGCCCTGGAAACGCGAGCGAGCGAGCTAGCGAAAGGAAAGGAAAAAGAGGATTGAGACACGTCGTTGTCGTCGACCCCCTCCCGGCGGTGGCCCCCGAAAATATGAAACCCGCTTTCGTGGCCGTCTCGTCTTGTCTTGTCTTGTCTCGTCTCGTCTGACCGCCGCCGCCTCGCTCAAGATCGATCGAGGCGCCGTGACGCAACGCAACGCAACGCAACGCGACGCGACGCGACGCGACGCCGTCCGTCCGTCCGACATGTGTATGCGTATACGTCTTCTTCTCCGCGCATAGTCTCTCGCAAGCACAACCCGTCTTTTCTCGTCGGGGGGGGGGGTTCTATTCGAGGAAGAGGTTGCCGACTGACGACGATGTCCAATCATCCGTCCATTCATTCTTCCTTCCTGCTCCCGTCTATCCGCAAGACGCGAAGGGTAAGGGGATGCTCACTCGATTTTACAGAACAGAGGCGGCGACGATCGATACGAACACAACAGTGGCGAAACAAAGACGGGGTGAAGACGAGGATGGGAGGGACGGACGGCGTTCCAAGCGTACGCGTGCGTGCGTGGGCGGACGGGATGGGTGGGATGAGACGTGGCGGGGCGTGATAGACATGAGAAAGGGAGATAGGGATGGGAGGAGACGAAGAGGACGTCAACGAGGACGGAGAAAACGAACAAGGGCTGGCTTCCCCAATGGAGAAAGAAGAAAAAAAAAAGGCCGTTTCAACGGAGCCGCTTGAACGGATGAAGGGAGAGGTTCACCTGGGGAGTGCGGCCAGCACGAACAAAACAAAGGGCAAATTCCGAAGACGGGAGAGGCGAGACAGTGACCGTAGTCCAATGCGAAGAGAAGAGGCGGAAACGAGACGAGGCGAAAGAGGTCGATGTGATGGGTGAAGCGAATCGAATGGAGAGGTGTTACGCGAGCGGAGGTGGGAAAGACGAAGACGAAGGCTGAACTGGCGTCGGAGGCTCGACAACCACCGTCGCCGTCGCCGTCGCGGCCGGCGCTGCTGCACGCTGATCATCTCGGGAAGAGCGGCCGTCGTCGTCGTCGTCGCCCGGTGACCGGGAGCGCTCGCCAGCCTCCTCCTCGGGACGGGCGGGATCGACGCGCTCCCGCCCTCCCAGCATCGCTGTCGTCGCCGCGACATCGTCGTCGTCCTCCTCGGCCACCGGCGTCCTGTCCCTCTCACCGGGCAACAGCAACGGCGCGTGCGTCCTCCGCGGACCCCACCCCCTCCTTTCCTCTTCCTCCAGCTGTTCGAAAGAAGGCGGGAGAGCGACGAGGTCCTCCTCCCGTCCGTCACCGCCGTCGCCGTCCGCGTCTTCACCATCCTCGTGATGCCCGAGGGAGAAAGATGAGCCAAACTGCGAGCTCGTCCGTCCTAATCCCGTCATCGCACCCTCTGCCGAACCCGAACCCGAAGCCGAACCGGCGGTGTCGGGTCTCCTCGGTCCGTTGTTGCTGTGCGTCGTCGTCCTGGGCGACAGAAGCGCGCCCGACGGCGACGCGGTTGCCCTCCTCACGCTCACGTCTGTGCTCGTCCTCCCCCTCAAGCTGCCACCGCCGCTGCCGCCGCCGCTTTCGTCTCCGCCCACCAAACTGATCCTCGAGCCGCTCCCGCCAACAGGCACGCCAAACCTTCCCAAGCTCTCGACAGAGCTAAGGAAGGACATTTGTTCAGGGGTAGGGCCTTTGCGCGGGTAGACGTAGTTGCTTTGGACGAGGGTGTGTTGGAGGGGCGAGGATATGGGGCCGCGGAAGGAGGATAGGGAGGCGTTGGAGGAGGATGGGCCGAGGACGGAGCCGCCGTGGAAGACGGACGAAGCGAGCGAGCTGGAGCGCGTGCGCGTGCGCGTGAATAACGGCGACCCTGCACGGGGACCCGTGCCCGTGCCTGTGCCTGTGCCCGTGCCGGCGTCGCCGCCGTTGCCGTTGCCATTGCTGGGGCCGTGGCTGTTGCTGCTAGAAGAGCGGAGCGAACCGGCGGTCCGTTGAGAGGCACGAGTGAAGATGCTCCCTCCCGAGCGGGTGCGAGAATGCGTGAGGGTAGCGGAGGTGGTGGCAGCGGGCGGTGGAGAGGAAGCAGCGGCACCGCCGTTTGACGGTTCATCCTCGTCGACGGTCGACGGGGCCGGTTGAGGATGGGCGGCGACCATACCAAGCCTGGAGGACAGCCGTGGGAGGGTAGAGTAGAGGGAGCGGAAGGTACCCGTGCGTCGGTTGGCCCGTGTGGGTAGGGTGGAGCCGGTGGCGGCGGCGGCGGCGGGCAAGTCGTCGGAGGGAGTGGGAGTGGAGACAGCGACGTCATACGACGGCGCTGGCTCGGTGGGGACGTCCCGTCGGCCTTGCTCGACGACCGGCGCCGGCGCGACTCCGACGGCGCTGACGTCCGCGAACCCTGCCCTGGCGCCCATCTCCGAGCCTGCCCTGGCGTCCATCTCCAAGCCTACCCCTGCCGCCGGTCCAGCGGCGCCGTCGATGGTACGGTCACCACCACAGAGTGAAGGCCTCTCGATCATTTCGTAATCGCCGGCGCCGGTGGGGGCGGCCCTGACGCCGCCTTCCCCCCCGCCCCCCGTGCCCACCGATCTTCGAAGGGAGGAAGAAGGAGAAGAAAAAGAAAAAGACGAGGTGCGCGTTCTGGTGTCGTTCTGCTCATCAGAGATGGCGGTCGAACTCTCGCTCTCCTCGCGCACCGCTTGGGCGGCCGAGAGGAGGTCGTGGGTGCTCTCCTCCGGCGCGTCGTCGAGGGATGATGAGCCGGCGTCGGCGGCGGAGAAGAGACCAGATAGGCGAGCGCTCGTCCGTCGAGACGCGCGGCGGCTGCTGTTCCTCCTGCTCGACGGTCCGCCTGCGTCGGAGGAGGAGATGTGGGCGTCCGACTCGGCACTGCCCGCCGAAGAAGCGGCGCGGGCGAGGGCGGCGGCGGCGCGACCTAGCATGGGCACGCCTTCGAGGGACGCCGAGGCGCGGTTGGCGAGGGAAGCAGCGGACTCTATGGAGGAAGGGCCCGAGCCGTCGTTACTGAAGCTGTTGGGATCGTGAGACCTGTGTGGGAGAAGGAGAGGGAAGGAAAAGGGGAAAGGATGAGAAGCCACCCGCTCGTTTTGCCGTATGGGCTTCTCCCTCGCACGCTCCCTCGGACACTCACTTGACCAAGACCATCTCTTCGTCGGCCACTTCCTCGGTGTACATCGGCAGCGTCTTGATGCTCGCCATGCTGCCTCTCCGCCTGTTCCTCCCACTCCTCCTCCCGTGCTCGCCCGTGCCTTGGCTGTTGGCTGCTCCCCTTCCGCCGGCGTTGGAGGTGCCGTTATTGTCGGCGGCCGCCGTCCCGGGCGTGGTCGTGTCCGTCAAGCCGGCAAGTTCGGACGCTGTGACTTGACGACCGGCGAGGGCGCCCGCTCGGCGGCGGCCGGTCCCGAAGAGACGGTGGCCCGCGCCGGCGAGCATGTCCCAGAGTTGGCCTCCGCCGTCCTGCGCCTGGCTCGCCTGGGCTCGCCCATGACCGGGGCCGTGACGAGCGCCGGCGGCTGGGCCGCCAGGCGTGCCGGGGGCGAGACGGGAGGCAGAAGCGGCGCGGTGATTGGGGCGACGTCTGCGGTGGTTAAAGTAGTAGACGAGGGCGGCGATGAAGATGACGACGACGGGAACGACGACGGCGGGGATGATGATGGCGATGCGCGTGTCGGCGTCAATGCCGTTCTGTCTGCGGACATGTCGGGGCGGCGACGATTGGAGGCGTTGGAGCGGCGAGGCGGAGGTGGTGGGGGCGAGGAGGGCCAGAAGGGCGAGGGCGAGGGCGAGGGCGAGGCGGCGGTCGCGGGCCGAAGGGGCCATCGGGGGCGGAGGCGAAGGTGAGAGCGAGTGGAGGGAGAGGTCACGGGCTGGCTGGGGGCGAGTCCATGGAGAGGAGTTGGGCGATGCGTTGATGCGTTGAAGAGGTGTCGTGAGAGGCGAGCAGACGAGACGAGAAGACGAAAAGACGAAAAGATGAGATGACGATGCGAGTGCGGTGCGGGTCAGTCGTGTGCAGTCAGACACGAAAAAAGACGGACGTTGAGTTGGAGTCGTCTGCGCTCGCCTCGACGTGGACAGGCAGGCGATTGAGGCGAGGATGGTGCAGCGGACGAACGAACGACGAATGGCGAGGCGAGCGACGAACGACGAACGACGAACGTAACTTGCTCGCAGGGCGATGCAAGGCAAAGAAAGGCAAAGCAAGCCCGATCACGGCCGCCGTTGTGGTGGTGGTCGGGATATACTGATTACATAATCCAACTCTCCCTCGCGCGATCCTCCGACGCAATCACCGACCGGCCCGCAAGGCACGGCACAGCCCGGGCCGGATGCAGCGCAGCGCAGCGCAGCCGGGTCACCGCTCATCACAGCCTTCGTAAGGGATGTGTGTGCGAAGGGAGAAGCAGACACACGCAGACACACGGTGGCGGCTATGAAACCCAAGCGAGAGGGATGACCCGCTGTCGACGCACATGCAAGACGAAGACGAAGACGTGCCGCCGTCAGGGAGAGACGAGGCGAGACGACCGTCTGTGACGGTCGATGAATGGAATCAAAAAAACGAAGGAGGGTATGACAACGTGCTAGCCAAGGAGACCAAAGTGAAAGAAAAGACAAAACAAACGCAGCCGGCCAGACAACCACCCACAACACAACGGCCGCCGTCATCGCAGCTGCTTCAACTGCTTCCGATACACCCTCCCCAGCGTCCCAATCAGCTCCTCCAGCGTCAGCACCACCCCCGCGTGCACCCACGCCGGGAACTTGGCCCTCTGGACGCCCACCCACTCCAGCGGAGGCGTCGCATCGCCCATGAACGAAAGCTTGGGCGTATGCACCACCATCTCCACCGCATGGAACTCGAGAACCTCTCGTCCCCCCGCCGTCGTCGCCCTCACCTTTGTCCCTTCCTCGTTCTCCACCTCTGGTCCCCTCTTCACCTTCTCACCCGAACCCGACCGCCGCCGAGAAAGACCGGACAGCGAAGAGAGCGGTGCAGCAGAGATGGACGTGTACACGTCCTTTGCCTCCACCACGTGCGCGTCCATCCCCCCGATCGCCGGGCTCTTCGTCCGCGGAGGAGGGCTCGGCACCCGCCCCTCTCCGTACACCTGCTCTTGCTCCACCTGCTCGTCCGACGACGACGCAGACGCCGGCCGCGGTGGAGACGCGCTCCCTCGATGCTCCTGCAACGCCGAAGAAGGCGGCGGCTGCTGCCCGGGCGAGAACGCCGTTCGAGCCGGTTCAGGCTGATCCACCTGTCTCATCTGCTCCTGGTACGATGTAGCCAGGTCGGAGAGGTGCTTGAGCAAGGCGTAGTTTAGCGCAATGTCCACTTGGCCCGTGAACGTCATGAAGAAGCGGTGCGAACTGGCAAAACAAAAAAAAACCGACCAAAGTCAACCGACCGCGATTCGATCCGACCACTCCCACTCCCCGTCCACTCACATCCTGTTCCCCCCTCGCGGCTGCCAACTCTCCATGCTCAGATCCGTCGTCGGCGCACGGAAGATGCTTCGCCGCTGACTCGCCTTGAACAGCGCGAACCACTGCTGCAGGTCCAACGCCCTCTCCTCGCTCGGCGTCACCTTCTTCGGCGACACCCTCAGCAGCGAGAAAAAGCCGAGGTGCAACTTGAGGTCCCGGTGGATCTGCTCCGCGTGCGCCACCGACTTGCTCATCGCCGCCGCTGCCTTCTCCGATCCCTGTTCCGCGTTGCTCACCAGGTCCGCCGTCACCAGACCCGTGTCCGCCTTCACCATCTCGCTATCGCTAAAGTACTTTGAGAACAACGCAAGACGGATCCGTTCGCCCTTGAGGTGCATCCGGTGCACCACGCCGATCGGCACAACCGATGTCACCGGCTCCGCCGCCGTCGTCGTCGGGCTGTCCCCCTGCAGCTTTCTAGCCACCTCGTCCAAACTCGGCTTGGCCGTCCGCGCCTTGCGAAAGCTGACCGGGATGAGTGTCACGTCGTCCGCCGCCTCTTGCTTCTCCTCGATCAGCGCCGAGATCTTATGGGACAGCGCGACGAGCGTGGGCACCGTTCGGATCGCCGCAATGACGCTGATCGTACCCAGATCGACTCCGAAACCGAGATTCACCTGCTGTGTCTGTGCGTGCGAACCAGACCCGCTCCGCCAGTCGTCCTCCACTTCGATCTTCAAAAGGCGACAGAAGAAGGCATCAGTGGCCATTCGCATTCGCAGCCTCTGGAGATGTTACGGCTCTCACCTTGATCGGATCGGCCTCCATCACCAAGAACCGCCGGTACTCATACTCTAGCGCAGCCCGCAGTCGGCCCGTGCGGATTTTGACCGACAGCAGATTCGTCTGCGACGTCTCGGAAAGGCGCCCATGTTGCCTCAGCTCCGTCTGGAACACCGTTCCCTCCAGCATCACCTCTCCCGCCAGCCGTCCTTGCGCTGTGACCAGCAGGTTGCCAATGTTCACATACACCGTCCTCGGTTTCTCCGGCGTGTACCCCGTCCGGAACTCGATCGGCTTCAGGTCGAGCGATAATCGACCAATCGCCGGTCCGAGGTCTGCCGCGAACACTGTCTGCCTTATTTTAAGAGTGACAGCATGAGATATCGAAGGCTCACCACTCGACGCCCCGCTCGACGGCACAGACGCCGGCCGGTTCGCCCCGGCGCTCTGGTTCGCCTGTGCCGCTTCAAATGTCGGCAGTCGATCGATCCAAACCGCCTTGAGCACGAGCCAGTCCTGAAGGTGACGGAAGTTGACCTCGCCTCGCAGGTCGGGAACGTCGACGGACGCCGATATCACGCTGCTCGGTTTGTTGTCCACCGTTATCTTGTCTATTGATACCGCCACGGTGACGTTCTTGAGTTCGGCGAGAACGCAATCCTCTGGAGAGAAGGCGTGCTTGAGCCCGGCCGAGATGCCACCCACGTTGGCGGCGAAAGTGGCAGCTCCAAGACCGGGCGATACGGTAATGATGAAGCCCCCAGATTCCCAGAACAACCGCGCAGAGACTTTCGATGTCGGTTGGCAACTCAGCTCCAGCTTTGACTGGTCGATGCGCAAGCTAAAGCTGATCTGCAATCGCCCGATCGCAGCCGGCGGCGTGATGCCCATCATTCCACCGCCTTCCACCTCCTGGCTAGAGAGCGACGCCACCAGAGCTGGACGAGTGAGTGGCACGGACACAGGCATTGTCGAAGGTTGCTGCAATCGTTCCTCAACACCGCGGACGACGCCACGGACGAAGGATATTAGAGATGGATAAAGAATGTTGTTGCTCGAGTGGATCACCGCGCTTATGAGCAGCGTCGGATTAATGCTCTTTTCTGTAGGCGACGAGGGCGATGACGATGCGTCTCGGTACTCGGCCCATGCTGATAATTCCTGTTGAGAAGGACCGCGCCGCTCGCGTTCAAATGAGTGCAATTAAAATCTCAACGAGTCGCATGTTCCACGATTCTCACCGGTAGCAAGAAGTGGTCCGGCTCCACGGCCATCCGGACTTTACGACCACCTCTGTGTGCTGTTCGAGTCTGCTTCGGCGAGGCAGGAACGGATGATGGCGGCGTGAAGGTGTCCTCGCTTGGATAGAATCGGAGCGCTCCGCTACGGAAATGGAAGGCGGCTTGCAGACTGAGAGCTTGTCGGAATTGCTCTTTTGGAGAAGGCGAACTTTGTTCGTCCGAGACATTTGGCGTCGCTGGGCCGCTTGACGAGATGTTCAAGTTGGGTTGCTCCGCCAGTTCGGCCAGCAAAGCGAGCCTCTCCTTGCCCTTTCGATAGACGTCCGTGAGGCTGAAAATGTACGAGACAATACTCGCTTCAACGTCCAGCTCGAAACCTGAGACAGTCGAGTTGGCGACGATGCGACGTGCCGTGGACCCTGTCTTTTCGGATTGCACTTCCAAAAACATTTCCGGAAACAGCATCCGATTGCGGGTGTTGTGTTGAAGCCCATCGAAGTCCTCAGCGCGGCTTTGATCGAACCTAATCAAAAAAAGTGAGCAGTAGCTATTCAGTACCACAAATGGTCATAATCCAGCAATGAAAGGCGACTCACGTGGGAATGAACTGGAACGCCGTGAGCTGCACGTCTGCGAAGCCCATCTCGTGGTGCCGCGTTGCGAAAGTGATGGACGAGGTGGAAAATAAGAACGCCGGCACGGCTGCCGACCGCCATGGCCTCGACGAACTCTGGTCAGGCGCAGTAATCTCGTCCAACGTCAATGGGATGGCGATGCCCAGACTATTGATTTGCACGGAGATGACCTTGTCGTCCAGCCACGACTTTGAAGCTACTTCCGTGGTGGCCCCAGACCGAGCCTCGTGCGTCGGCCGCTCCAGTGACTCGAGTACTCGGCGAGTCTTGGAGCGGATGACTGAATAATCTTCGGCACGCTCTTCCTTGCGGACGAGAATCTCCGCCCAATAGTCGATTAGATCCCCAAGTTCTGAGATTGCTGTAGCGTGAAGAACAGCATGCACCTTGTTCACTCGCAAGTGCAAGTGATCGATGTCTTCGGGAACCTTGACCTTGCTTCGGTTGGAGAGTTCTGGCCTCGAGTTGTGGACGACACAGTCGATGATCGTGTATGCCGAGCGAGAGCTCCGGTCAAACAGTTGCTGTTCGACAGGAGAAGTTCGAGACTTGTGCGCAAGTGACAAGGCCAGGTTACAGACAGAGACCCGCCAAGATACTTTATTCGGCAGCTTGTTGCCGCTACGTATGAGACCGTCGATTAGAGCAGTTTCGATGAATTGTGTCGAGGACGGGCCTTCGATGGCGACCTTCAAGCCTCTGAGCGCAACTGATAAAGAGAAAGCATGCGCTCGGCCAGACATTTTGCTCGCTTTTGAAGGCTGAGGCTGAGGCTTTGATAGTTCAGACTCGGTCCTCGCTCTCGAATCCTTGAACTGAACAATGTCGTCTAGTAGGTCATCGACGTCGTTTTCGAATCGAGACTGCAGAGCTAACACGTTCTCGATCAGCTTTGCCGTCAGAGTGAGCTTGATCATGTCGACAACCACCTGGGCCTGAGTCGATCTGGCTAGCCCCTTCTTGGGGCTTGATCCGATTGGAACCGTGACAGTCGCTCTGAGGCCAGGAAGAGCGATGGATCCGTTCTTGAGAGATGTCGTGTCCTTGGAGTACAGCTCAGCTGCCTGCACGGGAACGAATCCAAAAATCTGATGGGCAAGTTCGACTCCACAGCGAATGGATGTCGCTTGATTCGGATCGTCTGAAAGCAGGCAACTGGAATGGGCAAAGGCGGTGGCGTCGACGATGTTGTAGTGCAGCCACAGTGTGGGCATTGCGCGCATCCTGAACGATATCGTCTGGAGCAGGAACTGGGCGTCGATTCGCGCTCCGACCAGCCAAGCTTCCGATGACGAACGTGTTGTGCTGCGAACGGAGGGCTCGAGACGCGCCTTGGGCATAGTCTGCTTCTTCGCCTCTTCGGTCAAGGATTTGAGCAGCCGTTCAATGCTCGGGAAATTCACCGTCCTCCAGTCGTCCACGAATCGATGGAGGCGAACAAAACTCCTAGGTACGGCTGTTTCGATCGCCTTCATAATCACGTTGATCCGGACCGTACGATGTGAGACTCCCGGAGGCGGTTCGCTGTATTCGCAGACATTCGCGTGCGCAGTCGCGTCTTCAAGAGCGAAAAAGGCGAGCACGCTAGGATCGGTCCTGCTAGAGCTGTTGCGCGGTGTCCCTTCGCTGGTTACCGTCTTCAGTTCCTTGGCGCCAATGGTGGCGCCGGCGTCCAGAAGAAGAGCATGGAGGCTGGCAGCTTGTTCTCCAGAACGTAGCGTAATCGGCGCATAAGCGAACGCCTGGCGCAAGGTCAACCGGGTCTCCAACTTGTCCGCTGTGAACGTGACGTTAAGATCATTGAGGTTGCCGGTGAAGTCGACGCGCAATCCTCCAGTCTTCTTAAGAACCTCGTTAATCTGTGTGCTAGCTTGCTCGGGGTGAGGTGAGGACCTCAACTTTGAGCTGGAATCGATATCCGATGTCGGTCCCAAGGTACTATATAGCCTCTTGGCGCGAAGAAGTCGCTCGACGGTGACGAATATCTGCGGCGTCGTCTGAATCGAAAACTGCTCCAATGAGGTCCGGGCGTGGATGAATGTGCCACAGTCCCACTCTGAGGATAGAATGCGATGTCGTGAAGAGGCCGTGACGGATAATTTGAGAGGACCGCAAGCCATGAATGGTGTCGAAAGGTCATCTTCAAGGATCACGGAAACGGTGCCGGAGGACACGTTCAAAGATAAATCTTTGCCCAAAATCCGGTCGAGACCGTTGCCGGAGGTGCCGTTCGTTAAGCCTTGGTCGAAGAGCTCAACGATGAACGGTTCGTGGGCAACTGCATCGGCGTCGATCTCCCACGCGCGCCACTTCTGCAGCGATTCAACGACGTTAAGGAACAGCCGCCGAGGATTGACCTCTTTCGAGTACATGATGCTCTTCGTCGCTCGCTGGTTGAGAGACGGCATCAAACGTAGGACATGCCGGAGACGCGCGCTGCCATGACAAATCAGAAGTCCGGAGGTATCAATGACACTTGTTTATCCAATATTTAGAGAATCGATCCACTCACATGATCTTCCAACCAGGATCATTTCGTTGTTCGGCCTGAGCCACAAAAGCCGCCCTCGTCAAGAAGATGGGGTCGGTGGTGATCACTCGCTCGTCCGAGAACTTGACAACCTCGCCCACGAACAACTGCAAGCGACGTTTCCGTCTGCAAGAAAACTCTTCGAAAGCACCGCCAATCTCGTCGCCCATCCCAGCAAGACGGACACCAGTGCTGGCCAATGCCTCGAATCTGTCCGAGTAAAGGCAAACATCGATCGTCCCAAGCCGAAGTGAAGCGGCGTAGGCATCCCTCATCTTGACTCCGGCTGTCAGCTCGGTCGCCCCGACCGTGACCCGTAAAAAAGGGGCATGTCGTTCGTGTTGGACATAGTCTGAACGAAGCTGCTGTAGCTGCGCCGACTTGCGCCAATTCAAGTGACGCGTGATGGCGTTACCCGTAAAACCGATTGCCTCGATTTGGCTGAACCTGAATGCCAAGGTCAAGTCGGCCGTTTCGGTGCCAACCTCCGCATCCGTAGCGACCAGTGAAGACGTTTTTGCCAGATTGAGGTCGACGCCAAGCACGGTAAGCCCAAGCTCGGACATACCAGCGCCCTCGTGGCCTTTGTCCCGATCCACGGGCGGTTCAAGCAAATTCACGTCATGTATGGTGCGCACGCGAAGCTCTGGCAGGCTGACGTCCAGGAACAAGGTCTGGAATTGATACTTCGGTGGCGATTTGCGCGTGTCACGAAATTGTAACTGCAAACGATCGAGTGCCTTGTCCAAACCTTCATCCTGTTCCACAGACACAATTATCGTAAGCTCACGCAATGTTATTGATCATCGCGCGGAACGAAACCTCACCAGGCGGTCGAGCTGACTCAACAGGTCTTGTAAAACGCCGCATGCAAATGGTGTGAAGAGACAAGCTACGCCGCGACGACTTCGTAAACTGCAGATAGTCTGTGATTCGTCCTTGTACTTGGTTGTGCCACCCTGATAGAACGCCTGAAGGTTCAGCGGCGTCCAACAGCGACCGGAAGGCTGGGAACGCGACGACGGTATGTCCTTGAACTGCCGCTGATGCGGCACGTCCTGAAATTGTACACATAAACTCTTCAGCACGATGGCCGGTCACCACATTGCGCATCACAAAGCAACCCACTGAAGTCGAGCTGAAAGTTGGGCCGTCGAAAGAGCCGTATTGACTCGGCGATGCTCGTTTGAAAGTTCTCAGTCCAAAGCATGGACCTGAGTTTGCACACGATACATGGAAAACAGAATCAGAGACGGCGTTCAATACTTTTACTAACAAATACCACGCGTGCTCACCTTCGTCTGACTTCCTACTGAATGTTATGAACCGAGCCAGAAGAGACGCAAGGAAACATTTGTGTCAGTGCTCCCAATTGGAGACAAGTAGCGAATTCTACTCACGCGTTGCCTGCCTCTGAACCATCCGACTGCGCAAAAAGGCTTGTTGACTGACCCGCCGCCGACCGAAAGAACTTGGACGACGACGCTATACTGTTCGTATAGATGCTGTCCTCTTCTTCACTGAAACCAGAAAGGGGCCCTGTAGCATATAAGTCGGATCGTAAGTAAACAACAGATGCTTCTTCAGCACTCGTTATAATCAACCCACCGTCACCAGGTAGGTAGACCTTGTGGAGTTGTAAAATACCGGCTTGCGCAGGAAAGCCTGCAACGGAAATTTCAACAGATGCTGTGCTCAAAGGGGACCTACTCAAACCATGCCGGGATACCATATTCTGCTTACCGTGACGCTGGCGATCCTGTCGATCCTTCGGCAGGTAAAAGTCAGTCGCTCGGTGGGTGAGTACGTCTTGCTTGACGATATGCTCAAACTGGGCTTGGGCCCGGGTCCTCCAATCAGAGTTGGTGAAGTAGAAATTGACGGAGATGTCGGATGAGAGATTGGCAACCTCCACCCATTCCTCCCCACTTGAGCCCTTCGACGGCTCAAGGAACTTGGCGGCTGCGGTTGGCACTTCGATGGCCAGAGTTCTCAAGTAGTCAGGCGTTGCCATGTCGTTGTAATCGAGACGAACACCTTCATCGAGGCGCAAATTGATGGCGCTTTCTCTGTTCAAAACGGTGATGTCGATGGGGCCTTGCACTAGGTGAAGGAACGTCACTGATACGGAAAGGGCAATCAAAATTCACGCTTATTGAATAGTGCGAGAGCAAGCCATGATCAAAGCGTACCATCGGGATCAGATCCGATCACGTATTCTTGAGGGAGAGAATTGTCCTTGTCCCCGTAGTTGACGCCCACTGCGCGACTTGCTGCAGCGGCCTCCAAGAGAAATGCCGGCGTGATATTGCCAACAAATGCGCCGATGTTGAATGACCAGTGGCACACGTACCTGTCGTCGGAAAAGAAAGGCTCAGGAAATCTTCAGAAGACCTGGGGCTAGTCCTAGGCACTCAGAACTCACGTCGAAGTCTTCGGCTGAGGGCCGAAAATCCGATCTCCAATGACTTCCAAGCCGTCGATAGCCAGAGTCTTGCGCGTGTCAAATCCGACTGTCCTTAGCTGCTTCAATCCGTCAGCGTAGTCTTCGACGGAAGTGAGGCGGATTGGATCGATATTGAGCGACATCTCTGTGAAAAAAAAAAAAAGCATCACATGAGTCGTTAACCAGTTGAAAACATCTCTCACGAAGGAAACTCACCCATGAAAAAGTCGTGTAAACGCAGCGAGACGGAAATTTCAGGGGCTTCAAGGATGAGAGCTGATTTGCAGTCGTAGACCTCTTGAGGCAGAATGACCCAGTTGCCAGTAAGTCGGACATCCAGGTTGACCTCGAAGACATCAGACTGGGGTAAAGTGACAAAATCAGCCGTCAACGACATCCTACCCAGATAATCTAGCTTGTCCCGCCTCACCTTTCCCGATTTGGATTTACGCTCGACCGAACTGCCGGCCAGACGTTCCTCATGGCGTTGCCGATACTCCTCGACAGTGGAAAACGCAGTGAATCCGCCAAAATAGTTATCCTTCAATATCATGAAATGCCGGATCGTCCATCCGAGCATCTTGTATACCACATTGTCGGCCTGACACATCCAGTGTTATGATACGACAGTAAGCTATGCGAATCGGAAGGAAAGCGTTGAAAGCCACAGCAAAATGGATGGTGGTATAATGATCGAGGACCTCACCTCGATATCGATACATAACCTTTCGACATGCTGAGGATCGGTTGTTGAATAGTAGAGGTACGAACCGCTGACAGTGAGGGTCTCGATAGTACCGAACTCCTTCGTTCTTGGCGTGCCGAACGCGTTGTGAGTGTTCCATTCGGGCAGTTGCATGCTCAGCCGCGCGCGTGGGCACTTGACTTCGAACGGTATGTCAGTCGAGGGCGGGCGGTACTTGTCGGAGGGGATGACGACCTCCAGGTCCAGATTAGGCCCCTCCAACGTCATGAGAGCTGCACAGAGAAGGGGGAGAGCCAAATGTCGGATCTGAATGCACTCGGGCTAGAGTCATGGAAAACTCACTATTTTCGGCCATGTTGCATGGATCCGCAATGATGTTATGCTCGTTCAAGTAAAGATTCAAGACGTGCTCCTGGAGTCGGAGGTGGACCTTGTAGTGAAACGGTACGAACCGCTCGTACGGGGTGGGAGGTCCAGAAGACCAATCCTTGGCCAGGTCTATGAAAAGGGTGATGTGGTCGCGCAGGAGGTAGACCTTGGGCCGAAAGAAGTTGATCGTGAACTCCCAAGTCCTCAAATCGCGCCACTGGAGAGGCGAGGAGAGGTCGCAGTGGACCCGGCAGTATTCTGCCGACCAGAATTCGGCGTAGTTCACGCTACTCGTCAAGGAGACTTCGTCGAGGTGGACTTCGAGGAATTGACTGAACCCGCTGGCGTCGGATACCATGGACATGGTGTGGTTGATTGTAGAGTTTGGGCCGACCTTAACGTCAAGCCAACCATAGGGACGAGACGGCTTGCCCTTGTCCACCGGCCTATCCACACCTTCGACACGCCAATCCTTGGAAGCTTCACGCGTCGGAAGACGTAAAGTAGTTGCAGCGCTAAACTCGATAAAGATTTTGAGCGATGTGTGCACACGGTTGTCACCAGGTTTGAGCGGCCTAGTCTGCTCAGAGTCCAAATACGCCGGGGGGAAGAAGATTTTCTGAATAAATGCTCTGGAAGGGAAGAGGCAACAACTTGTCAGTTATCGAACAAAACCTGAGATAGGAATAATTGCGTGCCCACCTCTGTCTGTCTGCCCATGGGCCGTAGTTTACCGTGCCACCCTTGAACTCCATATCGATTCCCCATTCCGGCGAAAGATCGCCATTGCCGACGTCGATCGTCTCGAGGCCAGCCATGCCGGACAATGGCTTCGGGTCCTTTGGAACTTTACCTGCAAGATATCGAATAGAAGTGAGACGTGATGGGATGACGGAGGCACGGTCGTTTTGTTCTACATACCTGCGACGTCAGCGTAGTATGTCAGTTCCATCTCCGGACAGTCCAACATCGTCGACACCTTGGCGTACTCCTCCAAATTGGGTGCATTACCGCCGGCGGCCTCCTCCTCGGTGAGATACCGAGACAGGCCACGCCAGGGCGTTGCGGCACTGGCAGCAGGTACCGACTGCGACCTCGACGTGAAAGCCGTACTGCGACGCCGTTGGGATCCAGTGCGGAACGAAAGTTTTTGCGAGACGCTCCGCAAGCGATGAAACAGCGCAAGCATAGCGAGGGGATCCGGGGCCCCAAGGTTGGTCCTATAGAAATGTAAAATGCAGACAACCGCGTCAGGCCATTCGATTTTATGCGGTTCCCGTCAAAGAAAAAAAGCAACCCACGGCTTCTTCCCGAGTGAATGAAGTACAGCCTGCCCGTGATTCATCATCGGTCCTTCAAAATCCGGATTAGTGCGCCAGATGATTTTCGGTTTCTTGAAGACAAAGTGGTAGACTTGCTTGTACGGATCGTACTGAGATCGAGCCTGTCAATCAGAACCCGTCAGGATAAGTAAAACTCTCCATATTTCTTACTACAAGAGTAGCAACAGAGCAACAGGACCGAACCATACTAACCTTGACTGCGCTGTACCTGCCCTGAGCAGATTCAAAGTCGGCGACAAGGATGGACGGAGTGGAGTCGTTGCCGAGGACGAAAGCGCCACGCGCGACCTGGATCTCGATGGGAAGCGCCTCGCGGAACCAGTCAATGCCGCCACGCGGTGCAGGCTCGTCGGCGCCTACAAGAAGTGCAGGGTACGTCATCGAGATGAATTATACACCATTCTCTCCACACGATTGTCACCGCGAAGAGCCTGGACACTCACCATCAGCCTTAGTCCTGTCACCGTCAGTCTCGGAAATCCCATCACGGTTCGGGCTTTTGACGTTGGAAGACACTGCCTCATCGTATTTCCCAGATTCGCCCTTCTCGGAAGGTGCCCCGTGCTCGCTCGTGGGGGATGCCAACTTCTCAGGATCGTAACCCATGCGCCGTAGGATGGCGTCGAAGGAGGGAGTGCGGTTGTATAGAAGCATCTCGGCGCCCTCCAGCCAAATGACAGTCCGGCAGGGAAGGCGAGAGGCTGACGGAAGGGAAAGGACATACGCGTAAGAAACACTCCCCGCAATAATGGCTTAGGTGACGAGAGTTAACTCAGGCCCATTCCTCACCTTTGCCTTCCCTCTCCTCGCTTTGCTCTTCCCTAGCGCGCCAAAACCAATAACGCCAAGTAATGTGTCCTTTCAGAACGCGCATGCTTATGTTCTTCGAGTAGTACCTGGCTTCTTTGAAGAGAATTCGACCGCCTAACGGCGATATTTGAATCGACTCTGGTTGAAAAGACAAGCAGAGAAGTGCAAACATTGGCGGGGCAGCTCGCATCAGTCGAAATACCAAGAAAACATGCTCTCAAAGCTGTGACACGACACAGGCAGGCACCGGAGGATTCACCGAACTCGATGTACGCATTATGGCTCCTCCATAGCAGCCCTCGCAGGATGAGACCGACAACGATGGCGACAAGGCGGTTGAGGTAGAAAAGGAAGAAGACGACCACAACAATGGCGACAAGGCACTCGACCAAAAAGAGCCTGTCCAACCGTCCAACGGCGAGGTCAGCGCCGTCCAAGTGAGGGCGCCGGAGAAGCGCGGGGCGCGTCCGTGGTCCGCTCACCAGTTGACCCCGACGGCGACGGCCCTGTCACCCAAGTAAGCCCGCGCGGCTACGCTGACGGCGTCCATGCCTGGCTTCAGTAGATCCAGAACTGGAGTCGGCTCAGCCGATCGGCTGTTGCTGTCCGGAATGCGATGCGATCGGCGGTAGGGCTGTTAGGTGTGGAAAGACCGGCGTTTGGGATGGTGGGAAGGCTTCGAGAGCGAGCGCACATCGGCGTGAATGTGATCGGCTGCGGCTTCACGTGACGACGAAGGATTATTTTAAGGTGCGGGTGCGATCGACGACTCGCTGTTCGTCCAGCTATCTGAGATGCCATTGACGAGGGGAAGGAACCCCCTCGAAGAGTCTTATCTTCCCTTTCGTCTTACACCTTTCTCCCAGCATCCAGCTCCTGCTCCCCATCCGTCATTCATCCATTGCTTTGCTGCTTTCTGTGTCTGCAATGCACTCCAGATTCAGCTTTGGTCTCGGTTTAGAAATCGAACTGACAGCGGGCGGACAATGCCTTCTCCGATGTCGGTGACGGGGATTGGGAGAAGTGGGAAGAGGCCTGATCCTTGGTGGAGAAGCGAAGCTTTGGCCATAGGCCGAGTTGGTCAACGTTCTCTTTATTCATTGGCCGTGCATGTCCGCGCCGTTATAACATTCCGCATTCGCAACACGTAATTCGGTTATTCATTCAGGATTCTCTCTCAACCATCCTCCTTGGCGCGAGTCCAGGTGGAAGCGAAAAACAATTGAGGCAGCTACGATGACACCAAAAACCTTCTGACCGCTAACGATGGCTCAAGCGCTAGAGTTAGGAGTAAAGACGGTCTTGAGGATCTTGCGCTCGTTGAACAGCTTTTGGATAAGTGGTCATGAATACAGATGCCGCGCGCCCGTCTCACGAGTCAGCATCACGCTCTCCGCGTTCACTTCGAATCGGAGCGAGCCGTCGCCAAGCATCAACCCACCTTATAGTACTTGGGCGCCTCCTCCAAGGGCACCTTGTGCTGGACGAAGCCTTTGAAGAGCTCGGCGTTCTCAGAGAGCAGCTTGATAGCCTCCGGGAAGAGGGCCCGGACGGGGCACCGACCGAACTGGAAGCGAACGTTCTTGTTGTACAGGTCCAATCCTATGAGTATGTGCGTTAGGACGTACGAATAAAAAAAAATTGAGCTTTGCCGAGCGTCTAGCAAAATCGTTGCACATGAAGGAAGAAGACTCATACCTTTGAGAGTAATGTCGTGGGTGTGCCTGCAGCACAACGAGTCGTGTCATGCGCTTGCTCGTCAGCCAAGCGGAGCAAGAAGGCCAAACTCTCCACCGAAGCGACTCACAATCCGCAGCTGGAAACCACGCCAAAGGGCCTGATAGCTTGGACGGCCATCTGGAGCGCATCGGCTGCGCCGACAACCTCAAGCACGGCGTCCGCTCCACGGCCTTCAGTGGCTTCGCGGAGCTTGCCGACGGGGTCGTCGTTGAGGTTAATGGGAATGGCGCCGTGCTTCTTCGCTTCCTCTGTAGAAAACGGTGGAAAGTGGGAATGATGAGAGATCGATACGACATCGACAAGGAAGGGTGTTTGTACATACCCAGGCGCTCAGGCACGGAGTCGATCGCGTACACATTGCCCTTCCCGAAGAAGTGGCAGGCAGCCGTGACGGCCTGACAAGACAAGTGGGAAGGACAGGATGTCGAGACGCAAAAGTTAGCAAAAACAACCTCGACGTCCAGGCTCATCGCTCATTAAGGGCAGGAAAGGAACAACGATTGGAACATGTCTTTTCCGACGGTCAACTCACACAAAGGCCAACAGGACCGCACCCGACGATGGCGACTTTGGCACCCACGCGTTCCTCCTCTCCCAGGGTCTTGTAGGCATTCTGAGCGACGAAGTAGCCTAGAATTCAACAAGTTCAAGACACGCACAGCGAAAGATTCATCAGGAATACGTCCACGGCGACTCATCTTCGATGGCCTCTGCTCACCAGTCGGGAAGATGTCGGCCATCAGGACGAGTGCGATCTCTGGAACGCCCTCAGGGGCGGGGAAGAGGGTAGACTCGGCGAGGGGCACGAGGACGTACTGCGCTTGAGCGCCTTCAAGGGCAACAGAACCAAAGACACGAGATTCCTGGAAGGACGCGATTGGAAGCAGAGGACATATGCCATCGGGAAGCGCATGGGCAACATCAGCATTGCTGGAGAGCATCAGCTCGACGGATCATGTTTGAGTGACTCACCGTGCACCGAGAAGTCTGCCCACGCTTGCAATAGAAGCAGTCGCCGCACTGCGCGTCACACCGAATCGCAATCAAAGCAAAATGCTCACGTCAACCAGTCTGAGGGAGGAACTCGGTCACAGCCTTCTCAAGTCTGGCCAGATACAACCTCCCCAATGCGACCGCGGACCGACCAACTCACCTGAATAGTGAAAGGCGAGACCACCTTGTCGCCCACCTTGAAGCTCTTGACGGCGGAGCCAACCTGGTGAACGGTGCCGACGAACTCGTGGCCGAGGATGAAGTCATACCTGCGGTGACGTGACGAGCGATGGTTGAAAGAAGGCAGCCCATTTGCGTGAGACCGAGGTCATGGGTTATGTAAAAAGAAATGGATCCCCTCGCCTACCCCCTCCACCTGTCTCTCTCAGGTCTCTTCTCCCCAAAGAAGTGTGCTTTATGCCGACGACAGATGCCAATGTGCCTCTCTCTCGTTCTTTCGCCCACGGGGCCGTCCATCGTCTGGCCTGTATCTATGTCTGGCTTCCTTCCCCTTTTTGTTCTCACCTCGGAGTCGGCTGATGCCCGCGGTAGATATGAAGATCGGATCCGCAAAGCTACGTTGGACGTTGAGCAATGCCAAGGCAGCGGGGGTAAGAAAGGGTTATTCCAATCCCCACGATGTCGCCGACCGACGATCTGGCAATATCCTCGCTCCACTACTCACAGCGGTAAGATCGACCTTGACCACCACGTCACCGGGATTTTTGGGCTCGGGGATGGGCCGCTTGGTCACGACGACCTTTTCGGGCGCCTCGATGATGACAGCGTTCATCTGTCCACTAGCCATGGTCTTGCCGGTTGCCGTGTACGTGGGGATGGTGGACGGACGGGTAAATTGTTGGTGTGTAGACGGGTGCCAAGCGGGAAGGCGGAAGCTGGTTAGCAGCTTTGCTAGATCGGGTCTGTCTCCCTTATATACTCACCCTCTCCACTCTCTCCAACATCCCTCCCACCGGAGGCAGACTCTTGTCCGCATTGCATCCTTGACTGTTTTCCGATCTTCCCCTTCCGAGATTGCGGGGAGGCAGGCCCGGTTAGCCGGCGGCGACTGCGGCAGCTCCGATTGCTGGGCTTATGTAACGCGAACGGCGCCTGTTTGCGCTTTTGTCCGCACAGGCAGCGGCGACTTGACTGGAGGAGGTCGAGGCGGCATCCTAACCATCGCCCACGACGCCGCTCGCGTTCGACCTGCCCTTCCACCATGTCCACCCCATCCGAGCCAGTCGTCTCCGAGCCGCCGGGGAAGACTTTGTCCTTCTCCTTCTCCGCAGGCGGGTCCGGAGGCGCATCACAGGCTCGGCCGAACGAGGCGGATGGAAGGAGCGGCAGGTCCGCCACCGGGCCCGTGTCTGCCTCTCCCGCCGGGCCTGGGCCAGGCCCACGATTTTCTCTTGGTTCATTTCCAAGAAGTGGCGGCGCTGCAAGGGTCAGTGTGTTCGAGGCGAAAAGATTGAAGATGATGGACGAGCATGAGGAGGAGGAGGACGGCGACGAGGACCGGAGAGCGAGTGCGAGAAGAAGGGTGAGAGGAGACGAGAAGGTGACCGAGTACGGGAGGAACGGCAGCGAAGGGTACGTTGGGCCTTTGTCCCCTCCGCGTTTCCTTGCTTCGAGATGGGGCCTCCATGTGCTCACTGATCATCCTCACTTTCCATCGTGTTCTGCGCCCATTCGCTTTGCGCCCCTCAGAGCATCCCGCAAGAAGGAACCCGGTCCGCTTGTCATCCCCACGGCACCGAACCGGTCTTTGCACTCGCTTGAAGAGCAGGCTATGGCTGCCATCCTGCGCGACTCGGAAAAGGGAGAGGACGGGAAGGAGGAGGCTTCCGTCCAGATAGCCGCCATCCCCATGAGCGCCGCCAACGACGAGGAAGCGTACAGGCGCGACGTCGTCAACCGTCCTGACGCGCCCACTTTGTCTGACTACGCCGCGACTCCGGTAGAGGCGTTCGGTGCGGCGCTCTTGCGCGGCATGGGGTGGAAGGAGGGCGAGGGCGTGGGCAAGGGTGGCAAGGGCCTCGCGGAGGCGCGTGTACCAAAAAGCAGACCAGCGCTTCTAGGCTTGGGGGCCAAGCCGAGAGAGGTGCCGGACGACGGGAGCAGCAAAGGCAAGAAGGGGGGAAAGGACTTTAAGATCACGCGGCCTGACCGTAGATATGTGCCGGTCATGCGCAATGATAGCGGTGGGGTTGGAGGAAGTAATGAGGTGAGTGGTGAGGACAGACGCCACCGTCACTAGCGTGACGGCTTGGGTGGCGAAGAATGCACCTTCGCGTCGGCGTCCACCAAGGCTTATTTGTACGGAAGTGGGGCCAAGCGTCTGATTCGGTCGTCCCCTTCGCTTGTCATAGTCGACACCTCGTTCCAGCACACCCTCCTCCCGGCCTACTGGTGATCACGGCCGCGACAGCGACGGCGGTCGTCGTACCGACCGCCACCTTTCGAGGAAAGAGAGGGATCGGGTCCGGCACAGCGACGACCATCGTTTGAGAAGAGAGGAAGGCCAGGATCGGTACGACGACGACTATCGTTCGAGGAGAGAGAAGGAGCGCGATCGGTCCGAGGACGACTACCGTTCGAGGAGAGAGAGGGACCGTGACGGACATGATGAGGGCCACAGTTCGAGGAAAGAGAAGGAACGGGACCGGACCGAGGACGACAACCGTTCGAGGAGAGAGAGGAACCGTGACAGGCACGACGATGGTCACCGTTCGAGGAGAGATAGGGAACGGGACCGGTACGAGGACCGCGACTCGGGCGGTAGTCATAGGCATAGTCGGAAGAGACGCTGATGGCGGATGGGCGGAGACGTGTGTCTTGAATCGTTATTAGGAGTTGTAGCGACCCCCCACCCCCTGCGAGCCTGTTTAGATTATCAATACCAGCTCTCTCTTCTCTCTCGTTGAGGCTCTTGTAAATGCCTGTCAGTGTGCTTGTCATGGCGGCGCGGTCCTGAGATGGGTATGCGAACGTCGTCGACAGTTGGAGTCGTGGCCAGCTACGAGCCGCAAAAAAAACAAAAAGAAAGAACTTTCCAGGACAGACTGGAGCGAGCGTTGCGGGTGGTCCTTCTACTGTCTGTCGCTCCGCTCAATATAAATGATTGCCCTGCGCTGGGAGAGGGAAAATCTCAGGTAGGGCGCACCGAGCCGCACGGCACAGCCACCGGCCACTAACTCATAGGATCAGGAACAGGAGAGCTATCTAGGACAGCCGAAGGCAGAGAGCATACCGTCTCACATCTAACATCCCAGCGCTGGAAGGACCGAGTTCGAGTGCGCATGACGGCCAAGCGGGCACGAAAGCATGAGCGGGCCAAGTTCAAAGGCGGAGAGCTGGCCGCCGCTCGGGTGGAGCGCAACGGCGCGGAAGCGGCGCATCAAAGACAAACTCGGTTGGCAGCCGCTCTTTCTCGTCATAACGCCCGTCGAACCGGCTCGCCGAGAGGAGCTCGCTCGCAAGCTCGCGAGCACCAACCGCGAGCTCGAGCGACAAGGCCTCTTGCCCGAGCTCGGCGAGGGCTTGCCTCTGGTAAGAATCTCGCCGCGGTCGTCGTCGTTGTCGGTAAGAGACGAAGCGCGCCCGTCCCATTGTCCTTCTGTACCCTAATGCTTTTTTTCCATGGAAGTTTGTGTAACGTATATAGTAAGGTATCAGTCTTTTTTGCCAGACACAAATATGGTCGCTTCGACGACGGACCTATTATGGCGTTTCTCCGACGATTCCGTCGTTTGCTCACTCAAACCGAAACGAACATGATGATGATAGCTAGCTAGCTAACTAGCTAGCGGCGAGAGCGGGAAAGGTGCCCCTCGCTCGACTCGCGGGATGAAAATCAGAAACTTTGGGTAGGCAGGTGGGTGGGACCTGCGCAGCGGTGTGGGCCCACCTCAAGGACCGCTGTCCACCGGCCTGGCCCGTCCCGTCCTCTTTCTTTACCAAGGCGGATGGATTTCTTCGCCAAGGCAGGTGGGATGGGATGGGATGGACGATCACGCTTCTTCAATGCCGCAATTGCCCGACCGACGACGACGACGAGAGGAAGACAAACCGCGTGCTCATCTCATCTCTTACACCGCCACCGCGTCGGTCGCGTCAAGCCAGGCCAGGCCAAGTCAGTCGAAGTGATGTAATACGCGTAAACGGGGCGAGTGTAAGAGTCCATTGATATTGACATTTCAAAAAAGGACGCCGTCGGGGTACCCTAGAGTATAGAGTACACGAGGGCGAACCAAGGTCCGTTTTCCTGATCGACACGACACGATAAAAAAAAAAGGTGAAAGAAGAAACAACAACAAAAATCGCCGCGATGGTCCATGTCACAGGTGGCCCGGCGTAGAGGGGAGGGAGGGACTACGAAGTGGGGGCCGGGGTGTAGTACTGGAACCGGTCGATGAGGATCTGGTACACGCCGTCGCACTTGATCGTAATGTGCTCAAGCCCCTGCCAAAGTCCGGCGTCCGATCCGGTGGGGATGACCCACATGTATGGCCCACCGTTGGAAGCTCCAGCGGGAGCAATCTGGCCGTTGTTGTTGGTGCCAAGCATCGTCGATACCGTCGGGTTGTCGTCCGTATAACCCGACTTTACACCCTTGAGGACGCAGTTGTTGAGCGTGGGCGCGTCGGCGGGGATTCCGTAGTCGAACTTGAGCATGTCGAACGTCTGGTTGCGCGGCGGAACGCGGACTGACGGTCAGCTTAGTGGCCGAACGTTGGCGAGAGGACGGGGGGAACGCACCTGGTACTGGCTCTGCGCAAAGATGCGCACGCCCTCCGGAGGCGCGCTACCCTGGCTCTGGCAGCCGTCGGGAGGAGCTTGGATGACGTTTCCGCTCAACAGAAGGTTACCCTGAGGGTCCGTCTTTCCGGCGTTGGCGGCGTTGACGAGGGTAGAGTTGTTGATGAACTGCCAGTTGTACGCCGGACCCGAGGTCTCGCTGTACTGCAAGTAGGAGATGCCAGGCCCGGCGTCGTAAGCCTGGAGGACGGAGATGTCAAAACCGCCGTTGCAGGTGGGCACGGAGAGCAGATCGGACGTGGTGAGCGCATCGTAGTCTTCACTGAAGTAGTTGCCAGTCGCTGCAGCTGCAGGAGACATGGTCGGTCTCCCGGCGGCCTTGGGGGCGGCGTCGTGAACGACCTGGACTCCGAGAGGGACTGCGAGCAGGGACGGCGTGAGATGACGATGTGAGACGCGTCGAGAGCGGCCGGCCTGCTACTCACGTGTGGCCTTGATGGAAGCGGCGGCCAGAGCGATGGCCAAGAGGGCGGAGTGAACGTACGTGGAGAACATGGCTGTACTCGAGGATAGGAGCGAAGGGGAGGAGATGAGTAAGGGTAGGAACGAAACTGGGCGAGGTGCGCTTTCCCAAGGAGAAGGAGCGCGGCCAGCACTTTTATAGACGCAGCCTGAGCACAGCCGGGGGAGGATGGTGTGTGTGCCTGCCTTGCCGGCATACTCGATCCGCTCTCCGCTCCGAGCTCTCAGGTCGGGTGGGGGTGGACGGACGACACAGCGAGCGTACACGCAGCGCTCCCTTCGTCCACGTCGATGTCGAGGTTGACCATGGCGCTGCACTGCCACAGCCGAGCAAGTCACACGGCCGCGTGAGACAAAGAAGAGCAAGAGCGTCCTCGTGGTGGGTCCCGGGGTCGCCGGCGCCGTTCGCAGTCGCAGTGCGGCCTGGCCGTGTATGCCTAGGATGGGGGGCGGTGGCAGCACTGCCTGGATAGACTTGGACGAGGGAGGATCGGAAACATCGGCTCGTCGCGAGCGGCGAGGCGAGTGGCATGTGTGTGTCTGTGGCACGCGGGGATATCGACGACTTGGTCCGACTACACCTCGGCAGGCTCGACTTGGGATCGTGAGTGGGCCGCGTGACACACACACCTCGCCTCGCCTCGCCTCACCTCTGCGAGCCGCACGTCCCGACAGTAAGCGCTTGCTCCGTGGGGACACGGACGAGGACACGGGTGTGCCGGCCGGGGAAGCAAGGAACGCCAAGCCGGCCAGGTAAGTAGGTGACGCTGCCGAGCCGAGAGGGGACGAGGACGAGGACGAGGACGAGGACGAGGACGAGGACGAGGACAAGGACAAGGACAAGAGGCGTCCTTGAGCTCTCGCGTCTTGGTGGTCACTGAACGGACCCATGTAGGCAGACGAGGTGCGTGGTGCTGCCGGGTGACTCGCGCTTGTAGACGTTTTCCCATCGTTCATTCACCGCACCCCGCTCGCTGCTCTCCAAGGTCCGGAGTAGGACAGACAGACAGACGGAGATGGGTGGGGACATAGTTGGAACCCCACGCGAGGTGAGCGTCCGGCCTACTATCCTCCGAGACCAGCTTGGTTAATGTTCGGCCGTGCGTGTCGCGATCGACGAAGATGGCCCGAGGAGGATAGGATGGATAGAAGCGGCGGCTCCAAGAGCGAGCGGAGCGAGACGACGCCAGAATATTCCCCGTCGTCCCTCCGCACGGGCTCCGAATCGACCCACCGGGCTAAGAAAGGCCTCGCTGTACTACGACTCGGGCTCGGCCGACGTCGTCGTCGGTCTTCTTGCAAAGATGGTTTGGCCAGGCATTTACCGTATCCTACACCAGCCGACGTCGTCGTCGGTCTTCTTGCAAAGATGGTTTGGCCAGGCATTTACCGTATCCTACACCAACCACTTCATCGTTTCGCACACACTCTCCCTTATCTTGGAGGCCAAGTCATCATTTCGCACACGCACGAACAACGCACGCAGGTGGCGAGAATTCAGATTCTACATGAATGAACGAATGAGTGGCTCCGCCCGCCCGTGACGTTTGACCCCAAGAGGATGTACATGTAAAAAAGGGTAACCAAGTAGTGTCCAAATAGCACGCTCGAATCGCCGTCCCCGACGGTACGGTCAGCGACGTGTCATGCTAACGTACGCTGCGGGGAATATACGCGCTCAGTTGATGGTGAGGCCGGTGGAGATGCCGCCCTGGGTGAGGAGGTGCTGGTCGTTGTCGTAGGGGAAGGTGGTCATGGCCCACAAGAGCCAGCCATCGACGTTGGTCTCGTAGGCGCCGACGTCGGGCACCTGCGGATGATCAATGCGCAGAGAAATACATACGGCGGTCAGCTCGATCGACCGCGAGTGACAAGGATGACAATGCGGGTCGTCGGACACGTACGGTAGTCTCAAAGGTGAGCGTCTTCTGGGTGGGGGAGTAGTTGTTGCGCTGGAGGAGCACGTAGGGCGTCGAGGGCTGGTTGTTCTTCTGGCCCTGGATGTAGATGTCGACGTACTCAGGCTGGTACCGAGCGGTCGTCGAGTTGTAGGTCACGCTGAAGGGCTGTGAGGATAGGCGACGGTGAGCGTTCGTCCACATCCACGCGAACCGAATGACACGCCAAGCTGGGCCGCTCGCTCACCTCGCCGACGTGAAGGTTCGCGTTGGAGACGGAGACAGACCCGAAGCGGGCAGCCTCCTGGCGAGACACCACCGGGTTGGCGGCAACGGCGCTGAGACCGGCGGCGGCGATGGCGAAGAGAGTAGCAAAGGCACGCATCTTTAAGTTTGTTGAAAGGGAGAGGAAAAAGATTAGGGAGAGAGAGTTGAGAGACGAGGAAGGAGCGATAGAGGAAATTGAGAGAGGAGGAAACTGATGAGGAGACGGGAATGGGAACGGTCGCTCGTCAGCGTCTTATATGCCCTTTTTCCAGCCTGCGCTGCGCCGACGGTGAGCACGAACGAATGGCTGTGGGAGGAGGACCGGCTGGCTTGGCTGTCTTAGCACCGCCGTCGGTGGTGTTACTCCCATCCCGTCCTGACCGGCCGAGCGACCGACCGCGGCGAGGCCTGCAAGTGGGCGCGGACGGGTTGAGTTGAGTCCGAGAGGGCAGTGCTGGCAGTGCTGCGACACGTTGTGTATGGACGACGCTCGCCGGCGTCGAGCGAAGGAAGCTCTTCACCATCTACTATAAATGAGCCTGCAGCAGCTGGACGGGTTGACGTTTGAAGCCGTCGGCTCGACAAGCTAGACACGGCGGGTTGACTGGGCGCGCAGGGTACAGGTCCGAACGAGCGATAGAGGGAAAGCAAGCAAGCGGCCGACGTTACTAGACCCCACGACAAGGACGAGGTGTAATAGCAACTAACAACACTTCGTTGCTCGTCGCATCCTCGCATCCTCGCACCGCCTTCGAAACCTTGCCCGGCAGTTCCGTGTGCAAGCCGACGTACGGCACGTTCCATAGCACGCACCGCAGCTGCGGACGTCCCCATCACGTCGGGTCGCCCGGCCACCGGCAGCACAGCCACCGTCCCGTCTTGAGCGGTGGCAGCTGACTTTGTGGGACCTTGTGCATGGACACATCTAGCGCCTGCTTGCGCGTTGGCCGCAGTGCTTCACATCCCAGATGAGCCATTGATCTGAGTATGTATCTCGGTCATCGAGCACAGCCTCGAAGCGAGGCAGCCTTGCCGATCGACAGACTGCAGTGGTGGACGGAAGCTGTTGAAGCCCAATAACGACATGAAGACGATTTAACGAATAGGAGCGGGGGAAAATCAAGCACTAGGTGTGAACTGCCCTTTCAACCGCAAATCGCGAGACGACGCTCCAACGTAGGCGGCTACAGTGCCTTCGGGAACTCGCCAGCTCCCCCAGATACTGCGAAATAGGACGATCACCGCGGTCAGCAGCGAACGACGACGTTTCGGTCGACAAAGTGTCGCTCCACAAGCTCGGCCGTGCCGCACCTGATATCCCGTTCGCGCAAGGTCAGTGTGACTGTAGAGGCCTGACCAGGTTTAAGAGGACCAGTTGCCTCGAAACCACGGAGGACGCGAGGTGGCTCGCCCAGATACGGCGGAAAGCCAAGGTATAGTTGAGCTTTGTGAATGCCATCATGCAGATTAGATTGAAAGCGTCAGCTCCGAACCACGGCACCCTCTTGCGTTGAAGACGCCCTAAAAGCTCACCGATTTCCATGCCCTCTCGCTGACCGCTATTCGTCACCGTAAAGGTGACCGTGTAGGCGGCCTGGAGGTCGTCGTTGTCAACTCCTGTCGAGCGCTTCGACAATCTGTCGTTCTGGTGGTGACGTTTTTGGACCGCAGCGCGCTTTGAGGCCCGAGCCGGGCGCTTAGCAGAAGAGGTGCTATTGATGAACAGGGCGACAGGAACGACCTCCATCTCTGGCACGATGGCGACAAGCTCATTGAAGCCGTGCCAGCGTTAAAACAATACCATCGTCGTCATCGCCGCGCCGGGCCCAGTATACATGGAGCCATGGTTTGATAATGAAAACGGTGAGTAAAGGTTATAAAGTCCCCAAAGGACGAGAGTATTGATAAAGTATGCAACATTCCCGTCGGCAGTGACTGCTGTCCTGTCCGCCGGTTTCCATGGGCAGGAGATGGGCAGGGACTCATCCATCAGTTCTCCGGATATGATTCCCTATCACGGTGATTGCGTGGGTTCACGTTCCTTCTTCGCTTTGTTTTCCTTCGACCGCAGATTCGGTCGCCGACGTGCTATGGGGACAACACAACCCGTACGCGAAACTCCCTTTCACTATCGGCCATTCTTACAGCGAATATGGAGCTCGTGAGCTTGTGGGAAACGGAGTTATGCTGTCGGTCCAACAGTTCATCCATCTCTTTTGCACACGGACCCGTCAGACGTCGTCATGAGTGATTTCGCCTCGAAGGTAGACTACAGCGTAGGTCTCTACGTAGACTACCGACATTATGACTTGAATAATATTGAGCCGCGGGCAGAGTTTGGGTTCGGTCTCTGTGAGTGGACGTTACGGGCTGAAGACGGAAAAAGACAGGGCTGACTGCACCATTTCCTTCCAGCGTACACGGCCTTCAACTATTCCGTTCCCCTCAACCGTGGACGTATATTCGCCAGAGTCACTCGTCACGAAGACAAACGCCGCCTCTTTTCCAGCGGCCGCCTGTTTTGCTTCCGTATGGTCCTCATCAGAGAACGACGTGGACACCGCCGACTTGAGACTCAAAGCGTATCGCGATGGCGTGAGCTGGGGAGATAAGGTAGGGAAAAGTAGACGAGCCCGAACCCCATCCGACCGCCAAAGTACCTTTGTCGCAAGACTGATCACTGCAAGAGTTGATGCCGTCGGGATTGCTGCGAGCAGCCGAACCCACCACGGCTAGACTGCCGTATGCGTGACCAGGGCCTTCAACAAACGACAGACATCATCGTTGGGCCTCTTCCATGTCAGCGATACATCCGGTAAAGACATCCCTCTCTCCTTTACTTGCGTCTACAGCAGATTCGTTGATGGCTTTCGTGTTCACTGTAGTGAACAGTACTAATTAGGTAAACGAACTAAAAGGTTGGCGGTTAATGCCGCTCACCATCGAGAGCGAGAATGTCGCCATATACCCCGCCGCCGATAACGATACAGCCGCCTGGCATCTCGATGTCCATCCCGGCATTCATTGAGCTTTTCTGTGGTCGGCCAATAAAAACAGTCGAAGAATAAGAAAGAGCCCCATTTGATCCACGTAACACGAACGCACAGTGTCATGAGTAGCCCTCCAGTCAGATCTAGCGGGCGAAAGTGATGGCGAAGACAAGAGGCATCGTCAGCGCTAAGACTAGCTTCCAAGCACAAAGATGGAGGAAAGTCGTAACAATTACACAACGGCGCCGTTAAAGCCCATATCTCTCCTAAAGATGTGCTGAAGAAGATTCTCATTGCCGCATGTGTAGGTGTAGTTGGCCTTGTTATGTGGGACCGCGACCTGATGCGCAAGCGAGGAGAAGCTCTAGGCGAGGAGTTTAAGGGCAAAGGGTAGGTCTTTCAAGGGCGACGGACGCCGCTGTCACATTGTCTTCTTACTTGATCGCTTTGACATGGTGCAGTGTCAATGTTCATCTTGGCCCTGATATGAACATTGTAAGATTGACTCGTGAAAACTGATTTTTTATTTGGAATCAATGCGCCTGACATCGGAACGAGGTTTATCTAGATGCGCACACCCGAATGTGGCCGAGCTTGGGAGGGTTTTGGTGCCGGTACGTGGCCATATTCAGCACCATAGTGGATTGGGCAGGGTAAATCTCTTAAGAAGCACCTGCACTCGTCTGCAGACCCTTTTTTGAGCGGCGAAGCGGCGTACGAGACCATTGTGGGTATCCAGTCTACTGGCTGCGTAGGTTACTCGCGTGTGTCGTTGGCCCGAGACTTTTCACTTTGGCTAGCTCTCTTATCTTTCCAGATCGCAACTGCGAAGCATGTATGGCGACTTTCTTTGCTCCCTCTGCGTAGTGTCATTGCCTGAGTAGCTTGTACTCGCGTTTTTTTATGTTTGTATGCAGTTTGTAGGCAATGAGCAAGAGCATTCGCGTTATGAGGAGTCCTCTCAGATTGACGACCGCACCCTCCACGAGGTATACCTTTGGCCTTTCGCCCGATCCGTCGATGTGAGTCTTCTACTTGGATGGTTTTGAAGCTGGATGCGTTGAACCTGATTTGCCCCTTCCTTCCCCACCGCATTTAGGCGGATGTTGCTATGGTCAGTAGCTGGGCGATATCAAGTAAGAAGCCCTACTCGACTGATCGACTTTCTTGACCTGCGACAGGCCATGTGCTCATGCCCAACCAGCACGCATGCGTGCATGTCCCTTGGATTAACCGTGCCATGCCCTTACTCAAGCGCCCCTTGAGTTACTCACATCATAGCGGCATTCAACCTTACAGGAAAAGCGCTGGCATTGCCGACGCCGCGCACGCCAGCAGGGCCGTCCTGGAAACAAAGGGCAGGGATTCCAAGACGAGAGACGGGGTGAAGGTTGCCCGTGCACTACGACCGGTCCATTTTCCGGACGACAGTATGCGGCAGTGTCAGCCAAGGCATGGTAAGAGCGGAAGGCTTGAGCTGGACGCTCATAGGGCCTGAAAAAATGCCCTGCCCTGTGGTGAGACCAATCTTCTCGGAGAGTGTCATGTTGCTAAAAATAAAGGAGAAAAGAACAAAGAGGAAAAATGAGGAATAGCCTTGGAGCCTGATTGAGCAGATCGGACACCCACGCAACAAGCGCTCTTGCTTGGGCCCTCGCGTCTGTCCAGCTCAGGCGTCCCCCTCCGCTTGCGCAAGCTAGTGTTGCAAGCCAGAGGGCAATAAGAAGGCTAAACGCCGCGGACTTGTCCGCCTGTTGTGGCATCTTTAAACGAATGTCAACGCAACAAGATGTTGGGCTTCAGCTGAAAAAAGGTGTAAGGTGGTGAAGCAAAGAGACTGCTGTGGAGATGGTAGCGCAAAGAGCGTGAGGTCAGAAAAGTACGAAGTCAGGTAGAGTCTGGAAGAGAGGAAGCGAGAAGCCGAGCGAAATGGAGACTGGAGACGAAGGAGGAAGAAACACGAAGCCGGCCGTCGACCTTCGTTCATAAGGGTGTCGCGTGAGCACGCCCTCGCGGAAGTCGAGCGGCCGGCTCCACATGACCCGAAGGCAACAGCATCGCACGAATCCAGCGCTCATGCACCCGTCTATGTGGCAGCACACCGAGCTGGTCAGTTGTAGAACTCCTCTCAGACGCGTCTCACAAAGCTTTCGACGAAAACCCCCAGGCTTGCAGGTCATCACAATCCCAACAAACTAGAACCTTCTCCTGCGCAAATTCTCCGAAGGCTGGACGGTTCCTCGAAGCTCCGCACCTGTCTTGAAACTTGGACGCTGTTAAGCGATGCTGCTCAATTTCACCATGGGAAAGACAATCGTAGACAAACAAAGCCGTTCATTGGGGACGAAAATCCTGACGGAACAACGCAAGTATGCTACTCGTCAAGCCGACTTGACGAACGATCTCTGTGCTGCGTGGGTACGGCAAGAGCTCGAACGATGAGAGCAGGGTCCCATCGAGCAGGCCCTTCGTGAGAGGTCGCGAGACGAAAGGATTATAGACAGCGCTGCACAATGGACACCCAGCGCGAAACCAAGAAAAAAAGCCATCAGCTTAAAGCCGTCAAATTGACGCTCCATTTTACGAGTTGTCGACTCACCGGAAAGCGCGGGGGTTGAGACCGGCGGTGTGCTGTACGTTTCTCACTAGCTGGCCCTGGATCAGCTGCAGCTTTCGATAAGAATCGTCCGACAGAGGTACGACAGCCTCGATGGAGCCATTGCTCAGTCCGAGGAGCACTTGACTCTTCAGACTGGTCGTCGGATCATCGGCCTCCGTCCTTCCGCTCGTGGTCATTGAGACGACAACCTCTCCACCGCCTTGAAACTCGGTCCGCAGAAGGAGCTTGTGTCCGCCTTGAGACGTTGGGTTGAAGGGGTTGTACTCGAGAATCCGAATGACATGATCCGTGTCCGTAGTGACAAACGCGACGGAAGAGCCATTGATGAGGAAATCCGCCGTGTTTGTGGCGATGTCCACGTAGTCTTTCCCCAACACGACGCATTTAAACGGATCCTCCTGAGAAGGAGAGAAAACAAATGTACGACGCAAGAAGGGCTTAGACCTGTCGGCAAAAAGGCAAACTCTCCTGAGCATGTATCGTCTCACCTGAAAGCCCACAAATAGGATGCTTTTCTTGGCATCCGCAAGGAGCAAGAAGTTCTTGAGTCGACGAATAGACGTGACGAAGATCTGCACATCCATGAATGCTACTCCGACAAGCCACTCGTCCTGTTCGAAACCCCGTATGAAGATCTGCATATGGCCAAGCCCTCAAACAATCAGCCAACGCTGTTTACTAACGGTCCACCCAATGCAACGACGGACTCATACCTTTTGACCCACAGAAGACACCAGATATCCGTTGATGTCACCTAAAGCCGTCACAGGACCTTTGGCTGCATCCCGACAAAGGAGCTTCAGCTTGTACCTCCATTCTTGCGGTTCGTCAGGCATCCCGACCGTTTCGGCTATATCGAAAATGTAGACTGCCCCACGCGCCGGTCGATCCTCGCCGTTTGCGATTGTCGTGCCAACCACCAAGAATTCTTTCCTGCCGGTGGGCGTGCTCTTCGTCTCCAGCTCGACGAGCTTAAGGGACATGACTTGCTCGTTGTATGCGAACTCGTACCCATCCAAGGTCTCCAATGTGACGGGATGGAGCAGCTCAAGCGCCGAGCGAGAATTCTTGGGAAGCACTGGCTCAACTACAAATGCACCAACCCTGCGTCAGACGTCATGCCAGACTTGGATACGAGAGGACATTTGTCCCCGGCATCTGAAGATCCAAGCGTCTACCATGGTCGTGAACGAAAAGCTATACTCACTACTAGGATCGCGGACGGGGAGTCCTTCCTCATCAAACAAGACGAAAGGGGCGTCAAACACCGAAACCGCCGCCATTAAACGAGTCTTAGGGTGCACCGCTACTGCTGTGTACGTGCGACCTAACCGCGTCTTGTGGTATGGAACCGTCTGATGAAGGTGGAGCTCCGGTGGGAAGACAGAGGTATTACATCCCTCATAGAGACAGAAAGACATACATGGGTTTTATCAGTGCCATCTGTTGAACTTCAAAGCACCGATAGCTTCGCTCACCTGGGCATCGATGGACACAAACTGTGCGTCTAAGTCAGATAACGTCGATGGGGCAAACGATTTTACTCTTGTCCTCCAATCTTTGAAAATTTGAAGAGCGCCAAGCCTGGACCGCATCAACCAGGCGGCGTCCTCGCCAGTCACGTAGACACCGTCATGGCCTGCAATGTCGTGGAAAGTGAAAAGTTGGCTAGGGAATGAAAGATGGCTTCCTTCACTAGGTTCCCCATTTGGCGCTGAGTACTGTTCAGGATCGGGACGTTCCAGGTGGTATCCGAAGACTTTGACAAAGGCGACCTTCAGTTGGTCACTGCCGGAAGGAAGATCGGATGGCGCCGATATGGCTTCGTACGCAACTATCTGACCATTCGAGCAAAGCACCTATAGCCGAAAATCCTCGGGTAAGCTCATGGAGGACAGACATGAGATCTCGGCAGTTGCACTTACTACCAGATGAGGGATTGGATCACAATCTCCTATTGATGTTAAGACCATGTCTTGGACCTCCAGAACAGCCTCCTTTGCATCTGATGACGAGTCGGCACCCCCAACGTTGGGGAGAAGCATTGGCGTGGCGCCTAAAGACGGATTAATGAACACTTGCTTGAAGTTCGACAGGTCACGAATCTAGAACGGGACGAAAAGACTTGATCAGTAACCCGCACAGTCCGGGTAGTAGTCACAATAGCATCTTTAACACGCTCACCTCGAATCGGCCGTCATCCCGGACAAGGCAAAGCCAGTGCCGCGGCCTGACCTGTGATTCAACAACGTTAAGATCTTTTGCGGCTGAGCTGCTCAGTTGAGCGAGCAAAGCGTTGGGATCCGAGAAGATGTGAATGCTGGAGAAGCGTGCGCCCTGTCAAGACACAAGAAGGATCATTATTCAGGACAACACGGCGCCGAATTGAGCACGGAAGTGTAACCCCTCACCTCCATATCCTCGGGTAAATCCATCTCCTCCAGTTCGCCCTCCTGAACGTCGACGTCGTGACCGGGTTTGAAGACGCATATATTGCCATCCTCGAACAGCACTGCAACAAATGGATCTGCTATACTGGCAGAGCGGACGCGTAGTCCTCCATCGGCTATACTCTCCGCAAGGTCTGATTGTGGTCTTCGGTGCGAGCCGTCCGAGCTCATCAGCTCGATACCATTCGGTGTCACACGAGCGAATAGACGAGAGGAGAACATCGGCCCGGCAGCCACAGTCGGGCCGGGGAGAGACCCATGGAACACGAGTTGGCCATTGGCATCGATGTGGTGAAGCTGGTAGAAAACGAGGGCGTCGGCTCAAGCATTTTCAAACACACAAGGGACCGGTCTCGAATCACCTACCTTTGAGCCCTCATCGTCACTGGTAAGCAACACACTGTCCATCCGGCCTTCATTGTTTTGCGCTAGTAAGCTCATCGACCACACATCAGACGCGGCTCCAACGTCAAATTTCCGGCGTTTTCGGGGCACGATCTTTTGCTGTTTAACCACCCCGGATAAAAAATGAGGTTAGCAGCGTGACGGTAAGGTAAGAGTCAAGGACAGGCCGCGGGTGACCCACCTCGAACACAGTGACGCCACCCTCCAAGCCGACGCCGGTTGCCGCAACAATTTGTGGCGTCTGGGAATCGCCTTCATGAATAGGGAGTCCAGGGACCATATCCAAAATAGAACCAGATGACGGCAACGTGTCGCAGTATTGCAAAGTCAATGTGCCGGCACTGTCACCTGCAGCGGCGGCAGAGAGCGTGGCAGAAGAGACTTGCTCGCCGGAGTCGCCGTACAAATCTTCGAAGTCGAGGTCCATCTCGTCCTTTTCGGCAGGGTGAGCGGCAAGGGTGGCCATGGCAGGGTCCGCGACCACTTTCCCTGCTTGCACTCGCGCCAGCGAAGAATCACCGACGCGGCTTCCCGCAAATACGTACTGATGGCCGTCCACCTTGGGCACCGGACGCACTGAACAAGCTGTGCTGGCCAGCACACGAGGTATGCGCTCGCCTTCGAGACGTTCAATGGCAAAGCCGGAGACAGACCTGCCATCGAGAAGGAGCCGGACTCGGAAAACGTCTCCATCTGCGAGGAACAGCATGGCGGTAGAATTTGCCACAAATGCGAGCTTGGCATTCTCGAGGTCTAAGTCCCAACCTCTGGCACCAGCGTCTTTACCGCTTGCCGAGTGTATCCCCTTTTGTTGCAGTGGAGTACCAAACGGCGCCATGAGCGGCCGTCCCGTCGTAGCCTGGGCCCAGTCATTGACGAAAACCCCAATCAATTTTCCACTTTGGTCCGCGTGGAAAATAGCTGAGGGTGTCATCAGAAGCAGGCCACCGGGCGTAGCTGGGCAAGGAACAATAGTGAGGATGTCGTACGGTAACTGATCGATGGCCGAGATAAGCGCGTGGGGCGTTGTAAGGGTCAGGTCGAGGGTGATGATGTGCAAGGCGTGCGTATCTCGCTTCTGTGACAGTCGGCTTTTGAAAGATAAGTTAGGATAAAAGGCGTTAGATGCTACATCCGCAGTGCTGAAAGTGGGAGAGGTTACCTACCCTGTCCAAGTCCCTTGCGGTTCGCTCAAAACAGCAATAGTGGGCCTCAAAAACCCTTCCAACCACGCCACCATTTTCACATTCTTGATCGCTTCCGTGACGCCCCTGAGCTCCAGAACAAAACTCGGTGTGTAAGGCATGGTCCGGGCCATCTCCAATTCCTCGGCGTCCATGCCCACGTCCTCGTCCAGCATGTCGAAAGGGTCTCCTTGATAAAAAGGCAGTAGGGCGAGGGAATCAAACGGCAGCAGTAGCGAGGCGCATCGGGAAGACGGGTCAACGGCAAGTTGAGGGCGGAAGGAGGATGGAAGACCGAACGCCTGGTTAAGGTAGAGACAAGTCATATAAGCGCCTCCAGCCTTCAGCGCTTTGGCGAATCTCATTGGAACCCACCAATTGAGGTGCACGCTCGTAAGTGTGGATTGAGACGGCGGACAAGTTGTCAGTCGCTGGATCCCATTCAAGAAGAGCAATCTAGAGGGGACGAAGAGATGCGTAAGCAAGAAATATTCCAACCGGACGAGATTGAACAGCCCTTCTATAGCCGCCTCGGGCGCATACATCTCACTCACCTTCGCATCGCGAAATCCAATCACGAGCCTGTCCAAGCCATCCTCTGCCGTTGCCACCGTCTGTACGCGCTCTAGCCCGGTGACAATGCCGTGCAAGCGGTGTTCTCGTATGAGGTGTAATTTCGCAGGAGAGTCCGCATCTTCGCAAGACTCTCGCACCTCGAAAACCCTCAGCATGGTCGCCCCCGCAGCGACCACATTTGCCACCGTACGTATCCGTCTCCGTGCTCGACTCGCAGGCGAAGCAGCGTCGTCTTGCGATGTGTGCGCATATCGGATATGGCGTGGGGACGTAGGGAGGCAGGAAGGAGTCAGGGTGAGAGCGACCGCAAAGTCGACTCCGGGCGGAGGTAAGATCTGGTGATGAACCGCATTCGTCATGGCCGAATCAGGTAAGGCCGCTGAGCTGCCTGGTGGTCCGCTTGCGAGTTTTTGCACTACGACGGCTTCCTCAGCTCTCCAACGTGAGCCGCACTGGCACCCGATGGAAAGAAACAATCGTTAGGTGGTCCGCGACGAGCTTCGCGGAGGCCGTTGGCCGCAGCGGTCACGTGAAGGAACCTGCCACACAATTGCTCTCGGTGGGCCTTGGTACCGTTCCGACAACCACCATCTCCTTCCAATTTTGCCATCGTCGCCGACGTTCTCTTCCCCGGCACTCCTTCTCCTCCCCTCAGCCTAATGGTTGCCGTGAACGGTGCCGTGAAGGAGGGAAACGGAACGGTGAAAGATTCCGTGCTGGGGCGGAAAAGGAAGCGAAGTGCGGTGCGGGCGGAGCGGGTGCGTTTGAGGGACAAGAAGTTTGTTGGTTGTTCTAGCATTGATGAGTATGAGCTCAACCAGATGCTAGGGAGCGGTACATTTGGGTGAGTGACAATGTATCAGCTCAATGGTGTCATTTTTGCTTGCGCTTTTGAGCATGCCAAGCTGATGTCGGTTCTGTCTACTGGACGAGCAGCAAGGTCTACAAAGGCAAGCATAAGGCGACTGGAGATCATGTAGCATTAAAGGAGTTCATCATGCACAACGAGAAAGACGGGGTGAGATCACTGTTTTCTCTCCTCTTCATAAGCTTGCTGCTTATTTGATTATCCACGTCGGCAACCCAATATCGCACCGCCAGTTCCCCCTCACTTCTCTGCGCGAGATTCGCTTCGTCAAGGCCCTTCGACACCCTTCCATTGTCCCCATTTATGACATGGCCTTCCGCCCAGGCAATCCCTCCATCCGTACTCGAGGGAGCATCTTCATGGTCTTTCCATACATGGACCACGACTTGGCCGGACTGTTGAGGAACCCGGCCGCGAGCTTCACCGTCAGCCAGATTAAGTTGTACATGAAGCAGCTACTGGAGGGAACTTTCTACCTTCACTCTGTGAGTGCATCAAAACGGAGTGGAAGCAACGTCTTGTCTCCTGTCTGCTTACCGTGACATTGCGGTACGGATGGCCGTTGTCAGCACCGAATCCTCCATCGCGACATGAAAGCTGCCAATCTGCTGATTTCCAACGACGGCACCCTCAAGATCGCGGATTTTGGTCTTGCCCGAAGCTTCCATGATCCAGAAAATATGGCGGCGTACAGCTCTTCTCAGTCCACTTCGGATGGCTGGGCGGGGCCGAGCCGGCAGTACACAGCGATGGTTGTCACTCGATGGTATCGGCCGCCGGAGGTGCTCATGAGCCAGAGAGATTACGGACCTGCGATCGACATGTGGGGAATTGGGTGAGGAAACGCCACTGGATCTATGCGTCCATGCGTGCAAATAACTAGCTCAACTCAGCTCTCTTGCCGCCCCTTACACTCCTAGGTGCATACTGGGAGAGATGTTTGAGCGACAGCCCATCCTCCAAGGCGAATCGGATACTCGGCAACTTGAGCTGATCTGGGATCTTTGTGGCACGCCGGACGTCAAGGATTGGCCTAAATTTTTTACCCTTCCCGGCATTAACTCACAGCAGGGCATCCCCTATTTTGTCCCAAGGCCTCGGCGGATTAGGGAGAAATTTGACGGGTGCGTCTCTCTTGCGTCATATGGCTTATGGCGTCAATGTCAAGCCACTGGGACTGATCTGGTGAACAACACTGCTTGTTCAGACGAGGGACACAGGCATGCGATTTGATAGATAAGCTTCTCACCCTCAATCCGGACAAGCGAATCACTGCTCGCGAAGCGCTTGACCACGAGTGGCTTTGGGAGGACCCCTTACCAGCAGACCCGACGACGTAAGTGCTACTATTTTTTCTCATTCACCTGCTACCACTCCCTCATCTGATTTTTCCCTTGCTTTTATCTTCTGTTGTTCTCACGGTAGTCTGCCGATATACGAGCCATCGAAAGAGCTGGATCGCCCGAAAGCAGATTCAAGAGCACGTCTGCCGCCTCCCGCTCCCGTGCCAGGAGCCTATGGACCGGCGCCGATGGCTCATCTTCCCGCAGTCCCACCAGGTCCGATGAGCGCCTATCCCCCCGGCCCATCCCATCTGCCCGCTCGGCCCATGCTGCCAAATGGTCTTCCACAGGCTCCGATGCCAATGCCTATTGTTGGACATGGTCCGCCTGGTGGTGGTGGTGGCGGCGGCGTAGGGCATCCTTTCCCCTTCGGGCCTCCCCGTCCTGGTGCTGGCCCTCCACCGGGCGGACCACCAATGCCTCCACCCTACCGCCAGCATAACCCCTACCAGTCTCCTCCGATGCCCCTCTCTGGACTACCTCCACCTCCACCGGGTGGTCGAGGAGGCGGAGGGCGGCCGCCACCGAACATGATGCACATGAACGGCTCCTTCCCTCCACAGCCTGCCGTGAACCCATACTTGGCGTCCATATCCGGTCGCGGTGGAGGAGGTGGAGGAGCGGGTGGCATGCCCAATAAAAACCCACCGCCGCCCCCTGTCCCACCACCGTCATTACCGCCTTTACCGGCAACCCTACCTCCCCGACCTCCAAGCCCGGGAATGCGGGGGCTTCCGCCTCCACGCAGAGGTCGGGCGGCTGCAGATAGATATGATGGGGGCGGCGTTGGCGGAGGGGGATATCGAGACGACGAGGATCGAGCGAGAGGCGAGAGTCGCGGCGAAGGCGGGAATTATCGGAGGCGTCCGGTGGATCCAAGTGATGGTCGGGATCGATGATCTTGGAAAGACGTGCCTGTTGGCGTATCGAAAAGAGGACCAGAACGGAGCGGAGGCTTGTCTCGTGCTGGTTTTCTTGATTCAGTTTTCTTGATTCAGATGTACTTTTATGGATCTTTCCCATTCACCGTCCGAAGGGGACGTCGTGATGCGTCCTGCACATCGTCAATCGAGCACCTGTTCACGGGATGGAGCCATGGTGGGAGTGGCCGATCTCCATGCCGCAGTCATTCAATTATTCCATCCGTCTTCTCAAGGTTGATCTACATCGGATAACTCTCATCGTCATCGTCATTTCCAGTTTCCTTTGTCCTCAGCCTAAACGCCACAATGCTCAGACGTCCCCTCAGTGCCGTGGCGAGGGCTGCCTCCTCTTCTTCGTCTTCAGGGTTGTCTCGCACCTCCCCAGCAGCGAGCGCCCATCATCAACCAACCTCCTTCCTTCTCATATTTTCTCGCCGGCTCGCAAGCTCGATTCCTTCAGCGCGATCCTCTTCCCTTCCAACGCACCGTCCAAGGTCGTCACTGATTTGTTCTCAGCCACGGAACCTGGTAAGAGGTCTTCGAGAAGGAGCTGGCAGGAATGAGGTAGTACGAATGGATGGGGGAAGACTGTTCAGCGCCTCGGCTGTTGCGAGGCATGGAGGAATTGAAAGGCCGGAGCCTGGGACTGGGTGAGTGCTCTTTAATTAGATTCCATGTGAAGGAGAGCGCTTTTGACTTCCTTTCTCGACTGTATGAGCATGAGCCATGTCGCACGTTTCTCTCCGTGCTCGTCTGGTTTTATTTTGGGGCTCAAGCCGAGTCAGCTTCTTTTTCTAATCACCATCTACTCGACCCTTGACCACTGCATCTTCGGTGTCTTCAACCAAACTTTCACAGGGTCAAGATCACCTTCCGAGACTCTAAGGGTAACGACATCAAGACGGTTGAGGCGAACGAAGGCGACAATATCCTCGATATTGCGCACGAGTATGATGTAGAGTTGGAAGGTGGGCTAGACTGTCTCGTCGCTCGTTTCGGCTTGAGGGAAGGACTCGATCTTCGTCGCTTCGTGCCCTACCTACCTCTTTTCTTCCTTCCACTTGTATGGAGACTGCTTTTCTCATCTACCCCTCGCTACCTGCGCACCATTACGTTCCATCCATATTCCCCAGGCGCTTGCGAGGGTTCGATAGCCTGCTCGACATGCCACGTCATCTTGCAGCCGGACGTTTACGACCAGCTCGAGGAGCCGTCGGACGACGAGAACGACATGCTTGATCTTGCCTTCGGCTTGACTGAGACGTGAGTTAGCGATTTATAGAATCCGCACCTGGTCGGATCTGTCCGTTCCTCGATGATTTAGAGAGCGGGCCAGGTGTGCTAGCATAGGCAAGGCTCAGTGCGCCCAGCAAGTGACTGTGATTGGCAGCTCATATAGTGTACAATGCCGCTGACTTCCTGTTGAAACATCTACCAGTTCTCGACTAGGCTGCCAAGTCAAGCTCTCGCGGGACATGGACGGCATGGTGGCCACGTTGCCCTCTGCTACGCGCAACATGTTTGTGGACGGTGAGTGAGAAGTTGCCCCGAGCTCTAAACGAACCCAATTACGTGCGAGTAGGCTATGACCGACGATCTCTTGAATACTTCGTGGACTGACCTTTGCCTTTTCTGTCGTTGTCCTGGCCTTACTTTTTTCGCCCCCTTCGCCAATAGGCCACAAGAGCAAACACTGAGTTGCATGATGACCTTTGGGTTCAATCAATCTCGAGCATAGAATCCCGCTTAGTATCTTATGAAATGACACGCCGACGCCTCGGAAGTTGTACTGAAAAGCGAGCGAAGAAGTGAGCGAACAGAGAGGTACTCCGAGGAGTTCGTCGCATTCGCGGACCATAGTACAAAGACAATACAATTACAAGTGGGCAAGCTGAGAAGAGCGCGAGCTGGGAAGGATCGGTAGGATGTTATGATACCGGTCTCGTCGGATTGAGCATGGACGCCAGGTGCTTTGAGATATGCGAGTGGAACGGAGAGAAGAGAGGAGCCAATGGTGTGAGTCAAACGCGATATCACACTCACACGTCTCAGCCCCTCTTAACTAATCCCTCCAAAACTCACCCTCAGGTCCTCCGTCCGCTTCTTCACTTCTGCCAGCGCCTCTTTCCTCTCTCCGCTTCCGTTCCGCTCCCCTTCCTCATTCGCACCCGCGTCTCCCGCCCCATCCGGGTCTGCATCAGCTCCGAGCGCGCCGACAAGCCGCTCGACCTCCCAATTGATGTAGCTTTCCCGTCCCTGTGCCCATGGTTTGTCTTGTCCTTCCGCACCAGCTGTTGCCGTCACAGCAGTTTCTCCTCCTCCCTGATTCGCTGTTCCCCCTTTCCCGGCCTTAGCACCGCTGCCGCCTACTGACGCTGATGCGGAGGTAGGGCCGGAGCCCGCCGTGCTTGTCGGCAAAAGAGGGAGCGTGAGCGACTTCTCATGTCTCAAAGCGTCCAAAGCGGAGAGTAAGGCTCTTGTCTCCGACGCGATGGCTCGCGTTGCGGGTGGGAGGTTAGCATCCAGTTTGATGGTGGCCGTACGTTTGCGTTTGGACGGGCGTGAGGGGCTGGCTTCCGAGGATGCAAGGGACGGGGGGGAGAAGAGGAAGGAGTACTCAGAGAGGAGGCTCCGGGATCGGGAGAGGCGGGTTACGACATGGTAGAGGGAGGTGTGCAGTCTCTTGGAAAGGAGCCGGGCCTGTCGGGGGGTAGACAGATTGAAAAAAA